>VXBP01010087.1:369415-431230 GCA_013400115.1 Rhinopomastus cyanomelas
CCTCCGGCCAGGTCTTCCTGCCGCCATCACCCACCCCCCCAAAAAAAAAGGCCCCTCCTGAAAACACAGCGCCTATTAAGTTGCTGAAAACAGCAGATTTCCACTGATACTATACGGATAAAGCCGACCATTAAATCGCAATTTAACATCCCCAGGCAGCGGTGGCTGCTGACAGGCTCTAAAGCTTGTAATCCCATTTAACCCCCTCCTGTCATGAGCAGGCCCACCCTTTTAGAATAATGCGGACCAAATTAAACCTGACGCGGCAACAAGAGAAACAAAACCCCCTTTAGCTTAAGAGTCGTGGCGCAGTGGGTAACCCTGACCTTCGGCTTCCCCACTCCCTGGTCCCTGGAGCCCCCCCAGACGCTGGTGTTGACAGAGACGAGCGCGGCGTTTCCATGTCCCTGGGGACAAATCAAAGGGATTTTTCTTAGACAATAGAAGGAGATTTCACCTCAGATTTTGGGGTTTTAAATTTTGTAAAATTTTTTTTAATGATGAGTAATAAAAGGTGAGCCCAGATTGCTCCCTGCCAACTGCTGTTCCCGAGGAGCATCTCTGGGGGGGACCCCAGGCTGCACCACATCCTCGGAGAAGTAGCTCAGGTCTTCAAAGCCCATGGTTGACATTTAGCAGCAATTTCAGGAGGTAGTTGACCACTTCTGAGGTCCCCTAAAACAAACACCTGCCCCCTCCCGCCCCAGCCCAATTCCCTGGCTGTCTCAGGCTCCTGCACATAGTCCATCTGCTTTGCTAAGAGAGGAGGGGAAAGGCACGGCGGATGAGACTTGTTCTGTGTTACACACTAGCTGCTAGCCCAGGAGGAGCTTTCAGACCTAGCCCAGGTGACACTGCACTCTTCATTACTCTGATGTCGTTTGGGAAAATAACACTGTTCACTTAACAGTACTTTTGAGAATACTGGACTATACAGACAAGCTTTTACGAACAACCTACAGCCCCACCACCACACTGGTGCTTGCAAATGGCTACAGTGGCCTTTCACACCAAATCTACACAAAAGCTGACTATGACAAACTGATCCCCAGTTTTCCTCTCTGTTTACTGCCTGCTGAAGAAAATACCTAGAAGTCAGAAAGCGCCTGGGTACAGGTAAAGGTCACATTGCCACTTCCTCCTCAGTTTCTTATTTCTCTCTGTGCAATAGATGCAATGAGAATATGAGTCTACAAAAAAAACCCACAACTAAACATACTTTTTCAACATTTCCATCTATCTATAAATATACACCAGTAAGCAGTTAGACCTGCCCTCAGCATCCACCACACTTCTCTCAGCACTCCCCCACCTGCCCTTATTTCTGTACACTGAACAGCATGAGAACAACACGCCTCGCAAACCAGACCTATGGCTGCAGCAGGTAAACTCCCAGACTGAGCTGAAAATTTGCTGCAGAGGTTCGCGAGCTGCTTGCAGGGAGCCTCTGCAATGGACCCTGCATCACACCACCCTGCCCGTAACTCACCAAGTCACTCTCCCAGAGGCCTGACAGCAGAAATGAACTTGCAGTGCTTCTACATAGCAGATCACTAAAAGCAGGCTCATTACCTGGACACATGGCTTCTCATTACTCCATGGCTTCAGATGTCAAATTCCATGGTGCTGCAGATTGGTTCAAAAACTTGAAGTACTCCTTTCCTTCTCCCCCCTTTCATCTTCTTTCCTTCTTTNTCTTTCTTTCTTTCTTTCTTTCTTTCTTTCTTTCTTTCTTTCTTTCTTTCTTTCTTTCTTTCTTTCTTTCTTTCTTTCTTTCTTTCTTTCTTTCTTTCTTTCTTTCTTTCTTTCTTTCTTTCTTTCTTTCTTTCTTTCTTTCTTTCTTTCTTTCTTTCTTTCTTTCTTTCTTTCTTTCTTTCTTTCTTTCTTTCTTTCTTTCTTTCTTTCTTTCTTTCTTTCTTTCTCTCCTTTTTTTCTCTCCTTTCTTTCTTTCTCTCCTTCTTTCTTTCTCCTTCTTTCTCTTTCTTTGTTTTCTTTTTCTTTCTTCTTTTTCTTCCTTTCTCTTTCTTTTCCTTTAAAATTGTAATCCTTGACTAAAGTTAGCTTTCATTTATTAAGAATAAAAACTACATTAATGTTTATTTCAACTTCCTAGTGCGGCAGTGTACCGAAGCCCAGCCCGCCCGAGCCTCTTTAGCAATGGAGTGGTTTATTTAATTTGTCAGTATAATAGAAGCAGCTGAGTGAGAGACAGAGAATGCAGTGTGGTATAAAAGAAACAAAGGCTAAAAGTACCACTATTTTGATTCCCTTTTTAAAATTACTTCCAAAGTGTGGTATCTATTGTGAAGAATAATGCTGAACAAAGCACAGTGTCTTGGCAATATTCACAGAGCTCATTCACAGAGCCAGTTCTGTCTGTACATTCAGAGGTAGAATACACTTATAAATGATGCATTGGAAGGACTATAGTTCCTATTGTATTCCCAGTGTAAACAAAAAGACAGACAGAAGCTGAATGGCATATGGGCAGCAGGGCCACCCTTTATTCAACCATTCCAGCATCATTGTGAAGGTAAAATGTAATAGGAGTTTTCTCCCCCTCTAATTTCAAATCCAGTGAACACATTTTGGGTTAGGCTAACATTATATCTATCTGTCATCTATCTATCTATCTATAAACACAGATCTGGAGGTAATTTTGTACACTTTTGTACAGAAGTGATCTTTAAAGCAATCCACTAGAGGGGAAGGTTGTCAAGTTTTGGAGGTCATTCCCATTGGGAGTAAGGAGCCTCTGGAGAAGACTGGCTGAAAAGGGTCTGTGTGGCGCCTATGCAGATGGGTCCTTGATGCATAGAACCAAAATCGTCTAAATGAGCAGTTGCAAAAGCCAGGAAGGAGGCTGAGGTGCTCAGGATGTGACCTACCTGGACAAAGATGTGCTATTGGAAAGGGCAGTTTTTGTATGGACAGTAGTCATACCTTTTCCCACCATTGATCTCTGTTAGCTAGCAAATCTCTGTCTGAGCCTGCAAATGGAGACTGGCAACTTTGCCAGATAAATCAGGTGATGTGTCTGCACCACAGTTTATGGTCAGAGAAAGCACTTCACTGTATTTGAGGAGAAGGAAAAACCACTTGTGTGGAGGAAAGATTAAAATTAGATGTGTCCTTTTTGTCGTTGCTGTGTCAGCTTGTGCCAGGAAGTTTTATGGCCATTAGGTCCTCTCCCTCCCTTTCTATTTTCTGCTCTCACAAAAAAGGCTCACACACTGAAACTCTGCTCGCTGGATTCAGCCTTTCTGATTCAAGCAGGCATGCCTGTGGCTGTGTGATACAGCCTATCTGCTGCACTTCACACTCCTGGGTTGTGTTTGGAGGGATTTGTGCAAGTAGTGCTATGGGACCAATATGCTTTTTCCTTTCTTTTTCTCTTGGTCTTGATGCATTTGCTTCTTGCTTATCACGTATGATCCCTGACTTGAGTTCCAGCAAGCAGATTAGGAACTGTGTGTTTGGTTTTGTCTGATGGTGGTTTTGTGCTCGCTACAGCTGGGGCCAAGCAGGATTTCACACCTGTTTGAAGTCACTGGAGAATGCAGTCCCTTGGGAGCTGAGCGGGTTTTCCAGCTGGTACTGGAGCTGTCTGGAGATGACTCTGCCTCATCTGTTCTAGTATTAAAAAGCCTGGCAGAACATGCATTGTTCTGATGTGATGAAGATTTCCACAAGTTTCTGCTTTATATGTTACTGTCTTATCAAGATCTAATGTGATCATAATAAATACAAGACAGATTCAGATGAGAGTTACTCAGCTTGATCTCTAACACTGAGCACCAGCCTGTCTTTATGAGTATTTATAGTCTTTAATGAAAATTGAATCTGGAAATTATGTCCCTGAGTACTTTCTTCAGTTCTTTGACTCTATTGACAAGAAAATAGTACTTGTACTAAAGCATGCTTGAAATTTCCAGGAAAAAACGTAATACTGTGTTTTTGCTGTGAGCTACTGCCTCCCACAACTACTGACAAGAAACTCAAAATATTTTAGTGACTGTTTTAGATGTCGGCATTGATTGATGTTTGTGTCCTCCCACTATGATTTTTAGCTCCATGGGGATCAAGTTAGGAGCAAGGGTAGTCAAAATAGGACCTAGTGGCACTACATATGTCTAAAGGATGAGGAAAAGACCCAAAGACTGTGCCACCAAAATGAACAGACAAGTGACCAAGTGACCAGGACAGAAGATCTTGGGACTTGGAAGAAACCTCAGACAGACTCACTGCTATTCAAAAGGCATGAAATTGTTTTTCTCTTCTCAGCTTGATAGAAACGGCATCATTTTGTGCTGTAGATTTGAGACACAGATGGACACATTCTGTCCTTTAGAAACCAATTTTAAGCTGTATTCAAAAACCACAGTCATGACATGAACGTGGGAATGAATAATTTTTTGAGTATTCTTTACCTGAAAATATGTTTTACGACATATTTTTATTCATAGAATCATAGAATCACTACGGATCGGAAGGGACCTCAAAAGATCATCCAGTCCAATCCCCCTGCCACAGCAACCAGACCAAGTCACACAGGAACACATCCAGGTGGGTCTTAAATGTCTCCAATGAAGGAGACTCTGTAACCCCCCTGGGCAGCCTGTTCCAGTGCTCTGTCACCCTCACTGTGATGAAGTTCCTTCTCATATCGATGTGGAACCTCCTACGTTCCAGCTCACACCCATTGCCCCTTGTCCTATCACTAGATGACACTGAGAAGAGCTCACTGATGAGAAATCATTAAAAGATATTAAAGATGCCACCACTGAGGGCTGAAAAGTTATTGCTAAATATACAGACATAGGTGTGTTTCTAAAGGTTCACAGAGTTTGAACAGACAATAGAGACTTGCCAGACACTTATCAAAATCACTGATAAAAAATGGAGTTTCAAATGAGCCAGCCTTTGTCAGTATTTTCCAAATTCATGTAGTTCAGAGGAAGCTGCTAGATCTTAACATGAAAGGGACCTCTGCTTGCCTGCACAGTGGAAGGAGCTGTGCGAGCTAGGTATCTCTACGAAGAGGTGGTTTTTATTTAGCATGTCAATATAGATTGGTTCTGTTGACTGTACAATGAAAATTAATCACTTTTCCAGTCATTCATATTGTTACTGAAGGATTCCAAAGCAGGTTTGGTCATTGCTATTAGTACTTAAGGCACTAGAAATAAAGGTAAAGTCAACTCACAATATTTAAAAGGTGTCAATGGGATACCAGATGTTCCTTGGTGTTCCAGAAACAGTGGTGGCCATTTGTTTTTTATCTTTACCAGCAAAGATTCCTAGTAAAGATTCCTGTTGAAGTAATTGGGAGTTATTTATAGCATGATGCAGGAAAAAATAAAAGCTTGGCCAGCTACTACACCACTCCCATTCACTATTTTCTGGGTGAAAAGATTCTTTTAATTACTTTTTAGCACCTACAGTCTTCAAGAGGTGTGGGAACACTCATAGCAGAAGAATTAAAAACTATGCTGAGAACAAGTAGTAGACCCTGGGTGTTGAATTTGGGCAACTGCCCTACTTGCTGCACATTGTATTAGGGTACTGGTGGACACAGAATGCTTAAGAAGATATGAAAGGAAGAGATTTAATGGTTAGAAGTTTAACGCTGTGCGGGTAACAAAATTCTTAGGAATGTGTGAGAGAGCAGAAACTCCTATTCTGTTTGTCCTATTAAAATCTAATTGAATTCAAATTTACTTTCTATCCATAAAAAGACCCAGGAAAATTTAGAGAAATAATTTTTTGGAATTACATGGGGAGTACTTCTGAATTACAAATACTTTCAAGAAAATTATCAAAGATAATTCATTAATAGATAAAGACTGAAATAATACATTATTCATGATATATTATTATCTCATTTCCCTTGTTGATGACCTTCTAGTTACTTTTTTTTTAAGTGCTAGTGGAAGCTATTCTTTACAAATGAATATTCAGAATTCCTGACCTAGCTAAAATAATTAAATGTGGGCATGATTTTACAGCATAAACATGCTATTTCTTATGCCAATGATTAGCAAAGTTCTGGCATCAGGTCAAACTGGTATTACCTATGATTTTTACCACTGCAAATAAGATAAGTGTCTTTTCACCACAAAGGTGATACAGTTTCTACTTGTTTTCCTTTACAAATGTACACTTTGTGAGCAATTCTCACAAACATTATTCTAAGCACCTGTAAGCGTTTAATGGTCTAATGGCTTTTCTTTATGTAAACTTTTTATCAGAGCACTTGTGAAGTCATTGAGTGTACTGAGGAAACAGTTTCAGGAATCAATAGGTGAAAGGCTGCTTTCCTGAGGATTCACATCCTACATTCCTATAGCACCTGCAGTAAGGATTCTGCTTCTCTCTGTGTCTTGCGACTTCCCCTCCACAAGCCTTAGCTTCCCTTCAAGTTCTCGAAGGATCTCCTTCTCCATGTTCCCACATGGCAGTTCTCCACTAACTCACTTCTACTACATTTTAACCTCCCTCCAGCATTTCTTGTAAGTCCCAACAAGTTTCAAGATTTTTTTAAGGTCCCTCATGAGCCCTTTACAGATCACCAGTTTCCTCAGTTCTCTTTTCTGCCTCCAACTACCAGCTGAACAGGAGGCAGTGTGTCTTAAGGGTGATTCTGTTCTGCATCTGTGCACATTAACTGTGCAGTGTTTATTTACTGGTTGCAGAAGAGAGAACATCTGTGCTTGTACTGCAGTCTGCTGTCATTGGTGGGGAGGGATTGTTTTGGATTTCTTGCCTTTTTGTAGCAGCTGCTTCCTTGAAACAAGACAATATGTCTGACACAATTGCTTGGGATTGGCAAAAGCCTTAGTAGGGCTGGAGCTGGATAACTGAAGAGCAAAATTGTGTAAAGCTGTTCTTCTTAGGAATACTGGCTGAAATGTGCTTAGTGGATAGATAGCATTTTCACCTACCATGTGTACTGACTTGTTTTAATTTGTTTTTCACCGAGTTTCAAGCCTGTCTTTGCCATTTCTTGACATCCAGTAAAACAGAAGACGAGGAAATGCAAACTGTATTTTATTTACTGTCCAGTCCTCCAGCATTCAGTGAATTGCTTAACAGATGGGCTTATACCATCCGTTCTTTTCTTCAGTTTTCATGTTTTCTCTCTCCTCTAACTCTCTTCTTTCTGCTACTCTTTTATGCTTTATAGTTTCTGACAGTCTTCTTTCCTAACTACATTATATCAAAGCCTCTCTTTTCTAATCCTTTCCCTTGCTGCCTCAGTTCATCACTTCTTTATTACAGAACTTGGATTCATACTCTTTTATTCACTAACTAACTATTGTTACCTTACTTTCATTTTTGTACCTTGCAAAACATTTTTCTGCTCTAACTAGCTCTTTTCTTCCCTGCTCCTGTGTTTCTCCATTTGTTATTCCTTTCCTTTATCACTGAGTTTTCTGTATTCTCTCATCATCATCCATGCCCTGATTCCTGTAGTAAAAGTCTGACAGGTAAAACATTGCTAGCTTGCATGCTCTATTTGCGAAATTCTTGTTTGAAAGAACATTAGGTTGGTTTCAAAAGTGCCTGAAAGTTACCAGCTGCTGAATTAACGTGAGAAAATTTTCAAAGCCCTCTCTTCCACAAGAAGGTTGATTGCTTACATCCTACAGTTCAAAAGTAAAGCAAATTAATAACTCTAAGTTAAACTGAGAATAACCACATTTTTGCTCATGCCTTTACCATCAGATACTTTTCAACCAACTATTGTAGTAGATGCATAAAAACGAATGCTACAAGTATTACCTTTCATGAGATGAAAACTTAGGTTGTATGAAAGCCTAAGAGAAGGGAATTTTCTTTCCTAAGTTCTTGTTCTAACTGTGGCTCCACGCAGATCACAAGCAAAGCAAAATCCGCCGCGGGCAGCTCCTTAGCCTGGTACACTTCTGTGTCTTTTGCTGGTTTTACGTGCTCCTACAGGTGAGTTGATGATTTGGTCTTATGGGGGATGTCACTAGGCCTAGGCAGGCAGGTCTTCTGAATTATATATCTAATATGTGGCCTTGTAGTCATTGCTAGACACATCGGACTTGCATACGCTTATAACTACCTGTTTCACAGGAGCTTGGATCAATGCATTTATTTACGAATGCTGTTGCCATTTTTTCACACAATTTGCTTTTTATAGTAGTTACCTTTTTTACAAATAAGGACTTTCTCTCCCACAGTCCATCTACTCTAGTGCTACAATAACAGCAAATTAAACGCAAAAGTGCCAACATATGTTTTCATGGAAAAGCAGACCAATCATATAATTCTCCATCTCCTTAAACTAGGCTTACTTGGGGAAAATGGTAACTTGTTAGGGTTACAAGTTTTAAATTACTAGGTCCCAAAAGAATCTGTTGGGGCAAAACACATCAGTTTTGCACTGGACAAATGTGATGGCAGGTTGCACTTTTCTGAGGTTGTAAGAGATAGTGAAAGAAAGCAATGCAGCATTCTTCCTTGATGCAGAAGCCAGTTTGATCCCAGCACATCTAAGGATTTGACAGCAATTACTCAATGTACACACTGAAGCAGCTGTGTAATGCTGAAGGTACTAGCAAGGCCATTAACCGTTATGCTGAGACTGTGTGTACAGTTGAAAGTCTGCTGTGGTGCATTTACAGTGGAGACTTCCAGAGAAAATATACAATTTGCTTTCTGGCTGTCATCTGACTTTGCTCGTCTTTGCTCAGAAGAGAAAGGGAGAAGCAAGCATCCTTTTCAAAGCAGGGATGTATTTTCAGAACATATAGTGTTTTTCCTCTTATGTACATGGAAAAGAATCATTAGCTTCAAGCTTTGGGGCTTCTGCCTCTGCAACATATGCAAACTTGGAATCCCTCTGTAAGACTGTGGGATGTGCTAGAGAGGTACATTCTTGCTTTTAAAACTTCCACAGGTCCCCGAGTCATTGCTGTTTTTTCAGGCATGCCCTGTGGCAGCTGCCTTAAGCGTTTATTTGCCAAGAACATTGAGGACCAAGGAGTCCTATAAAGACAAGGTGGACTATAAAATAGTGATTCTGATGAGTAGGAACTGGTGGTCAAATCATCCAAAACATTCACAGAGACTTTGTGCCATTGATGCACTATAGACTCGCCGCACTTCTCTCCCTTTGTGCTGCCATATTTGCAGAGACTGGAAGTTATTTAGTGCAGATTGTCTAGGAGAGGCACAAGAACAACTATTTCCATTGCATGATCTTAAAGATGAACTTTGAAAAGAAAAACCTGGATTAGCACCATTTTCTATGCAACAGTGCTTCAAGTGGCTATGATCAATAGAGAAGTGGACTTTAAAAACAAAGGACAAGTGATGACAATAAAAAAACTTCTGGAAAAAGAAGTTCTGTAGTCGCTTCTTGCTCCTAGATCAGGTTTGATAAGGTCTGCCTTTGTTTCAATGAATTTATTACAGGAGTGTCATTCACTGTAAATCTAGAAAAAGCTGCTAGTCAGCTTTTATGACCACTGGTGTAACACAGGCCATAGGATTTGCAGAAGTTTTATTTGGTGTTTAGGATAATATTTCATAAAATGTTGATTGTCAAGTAAAAATACCCAGTGATGGAGAACCAGCAATTTCCACAGTTTGTCTGAGGGGCTAATTAAACTTTCTGTCCAAGGCAAATACGTTATTCCTAAACTCTGTTTGTCACATTTTAACTTTGACCCTGGTCTTTCACTTGTTTGTGTTCTAGTCATAAGAGCAATTTTTTTTCCTCCTGTGTTTCTACATTTGAACTGCCATCAAGTAACTTTTTAACTTTCTTTTTTTCTGGAGTTGACTCATTTTACTTTCTGCTGCTCTAAATTGTATTTCCAACTTTTTAAACATTATTGTTGTTCTTTAAATTCCCTCTAATTTATTGTTCTTGAGCTCAGGACATAACAACCAGGCAGAGAATCTAAAATGCAATCTCAGCAGTCTTACTTTATACTCCTGTTTCTTTATGAGTTGAAGACCTGTACTAGAACTTTACCCTGGTAGTAGACTGAGAGTTCATTTGGCCACTCATCATGACCCTTAAGTCTTTTCCAAGGTAGTTTTTCCAAGAAGGGGATTTTGTTCTTCAAATGGTCTTCCAGCTCTACCTTTTGTAAGAAGTACCATTTGCTACAAATCCATTTACTTCACCAAAGTATTTGAAGAAATCCGGTAATTTTCTGCTGCCAGGACACTTTGAAAAGTGTCATTCGTGCATGAAGCACTGTCCTAAGCTCGAGGAAGAACATATGCTCACTGACAAACATATCAAGAAAGCTTCTGACTGAGAGTTGTTTACATTTAATCAGGGGTTTGCCAATAGTTTACTTGTGGCTTCTGTGACATGTAGTCATCCTTTGCAGTGGTTCACTGTCTATAAAAGCTTCGTCAGATCCAGCACTTCTGCCTATATGTAACAGCTCAAGACTTTCAAAATTACTTTTTCTTTCAGTTGTGACAAATTCAAAGAATAATTTCTCCGTACATCTGCTTTATTTCTAACATTTTCTTCACACACTGTTTTTGGTCCTAGCTGCTTCACATCTGTTTGGTCTTCTGTTGTGACTACCAGCTCCACCAAGGTCCTGCTCTTAGTCCTGTCATCATATCCCTCTTAGTCCTGTCCTCACTTCTGTCAGTCTGACAGCATCATGGCCTGAAGAAGGACTAAGTGAAGAGGAGATATATGGTCAAAGAATGGAAGAAAGAGAACATGGATGGATGCCCTTTCTGGAGACAGCTGAAGTGATTGATCACATCAGCATTTTCAATAGCTTGTCACCAACATCTGAAATGCAGCTTCGGAGAAGAGCTTAGTAGACTTTCTTTGCCCTGCTTCAGGCAAAGAAAACTGCATTAGCTCAAGTCACAACTAGCACTGGCTGAGTCTGCCTGGAATCAAAGTACAAACACATTTCCTTATCCACTCCGCAACCTCCAGTGCTGGTGTGAGAACAAATGGTTGGGGATGGCAATTTCTGAAACTGGTATGGCTACTAGCAAAACGCAACGAGATGGGTTCAGTCAGTCTGAACTGGTTTACACACTATACCTTTACGATTCAGTCCATACTCTCTATGTGCAATTGTTGCCTTACTGGCTTAAATGCATTCATACCTTATTTTTAGCTTTGAGATAAATGTATAAATTCAGCGAAAACAAGATCTAATGAAAGCCATGTTAATCTCTAGTGTATTCTCAGATTATATTGCTGCATTTGAGACAACTTCCAAAGAAAGAAAGAAAAAGTAACAAAAAGATTAAATGAACTGGCTCCAGGATAGAAGCCAGAGAGTGGTGGTCAATGGGACAGGGTCTAGTTGGAGACCTGTATCTAGTGGAGTCCCCCAGGGGCTGGTACTGGGAGCGGTCCTATTCAACCTATTCATGAATGACTTGGATGAGGGATTAGGGTGCACTGCCAGCAAGTTTGCTGATGACACAAAGCTGGGTGGTGTCACCAACACTCCAGCAGACTGTGCTGCCATTCTGCGACACCTGGATAGGCTGGAGAGCTGAGCTGAGAGAAATTTAATGAATTATAACAAGGGTAAATGTAGAGTCTGACATCTGGGAAAGAACAACCCCAGGTACCAGAAAAGGTTGGGGACTGACCTGTTGGAGAGTAGTGTAGGAGAAAGGGACCTGGGGGTCCTGGTGGATAGCAGGATGACCATGAGCCAGCAATGTGCTCTTGTGGCCAAGAGGGCCAACAGCATCCTGGGGTGGATCAGAAGGGGAGTGGTTAGCAGATCAGGAGACCACCTTCTCTCCTTCTACTCTGCACTAGTGAGACCACATCTTGAGTGGGTGTGGGTCAGGAGGATGGAGCTAGGCTCTTCTCAATGTCATCTAGTGATAGGACGAGGGACAATGGGTATAAGCTGGAACACAGGAGGTTCTATATAAATATCAGAGGGAACTTCTTCACAGTGAGGGTGATGGAGCACTGGAAGGGGCTGCCCGGTGGGGTTGTGAAGTCTCCTTCACTGGAGACGTTTAAAACCCACCTGGATGTGTTCCTGTGTGAGTTGGTCTAGATGATCCTGCTGTGTCAGGGGGATTGGACTAGATCTTTCGAGGTCCCTTCCAATCCTTAATGAT
This sequence comes from Rhinopomastus cyanomelas, assembly GCA_013400115.1. Classification (NCBI taxonomy): domain Eukaryota; kingdom Metazoa; phylum Chordata; class Aves; order Bucerotiformes; family Rhinopomastidae; genus Rhinopomastus; species Rhinopomastus cyanomelas. The sequence goes on from VXBP01010087.1 coordinate 381,536, forward strand.
TCTATGAAATGTATGAAAGTATGAATGAATGAGGAAATCGAATGCAACGACTTTTCCACTTTAACAACCAAGTCATTCACATGGTAAAATTTGTGCCATTCTTGTAATTATAGGTCTGTACCAATAGTCAAAGGAGTTGTTCACAAATTCTCTTTAAAGGAAGGACATAATCCTGTGTATGAATCTGTGTGAATCTGTGCTTACCTTTGGGTATACAGGCATTGCTGATGCTGCTAGGACTTTATGTATTTTAGTAGAGAGGTTACTATTTTGAATGAGGCAGTCTAGAACATTTTATAAAATAAAATTGCTATCTCTTCAAACCAAATGAAGTTAAATTGTCTGTTTAAAAACCATCTGACTGGACTATCCTGTATTTGATAAAATAACCAATATTAGAAAAGATTTCACATTCTCTGTATTTTTAAGGACAAATGGAATTTTTATTCCATAGATGGAGCAGAAGATGATTTATCCAGAATGCAAACCAACCAAAATCACCACGAACCCAAATAATAAAATTGTCAAATAAACAAAAGTAAAGAGCTAAAAGCATGAGGTTACTATAAGCTATTTTCTATAATAACCCTCCTATTCCATGAAGGAAGAGAGAAAAATCTCTACTCTCTTTGTGGAGTACATAAAATCTCATTTTGTTCTAATGTGTTAAAGTGCACACTGGAAAAGGCAGTGTTGACTCCTGGGGAAATAATGTTAAATCAGTTCAGAAAAATGAAGTTCAGAAAAATACTTTCATTTTCTTTTTAGTGTTACAACAAATGTATTCATCTGCCTAGATAATCTGGCATTTTAAATATCTTCACGCTTAAGCTCTGTCAATTTGATCTCCCAAGGTTAATTGATTATTTCTACAACAGTCTTGCCAGAAAAGATCAGAGTGCTTACATCTTTCCATTAATCCTTGCTGTTCAGGGAGAGGGTGCAAAACGAGAGTGCTCTGATTGGCTTAAATCTTTGCAGGTCTCTTATTTTCCCCCCTCTAAAGTTGTCTCATGTCTGATTAGTTTCACGTCACGGCACTCCATTTCATTAGTTTCACTGACATGGCATTTCAAGTATGGTCTAATGATGGGAACATCAAATCTACTTTCAAGCATCCATTAATGGTTACCACCCAAGAGCCCTAACCCCCTTATTAGAAAGGATGATTGAGCCAGGGGTGGTAAAGGAATGGTGAGAAATCAAACTGGTTTACTGGAAGAAAGGGCAAAAAGTTTCAAAATACCGCTTCGCTAAAACTGACATTCAGCATTTTGCTGTGGTAAACAACCATCAGCATGCAGCACAGCCTCTCGGGGCTTTTCGAGAAGAGACAAGCTTTATCAGCAATTGCATATTTGTCGTTGCCGTCCTTCTTTGCGGTGGCATAGGCAACACAATGGGGGATTAACCCTCACGCAAGGCAGTGTGACAACTCATCAGTTGAAAAACAGAACCTGGTCAAATGGCAGGTTTTGAACCAGCATTAAAACTGCTGGCACAGAGAATCCCTTAAAAACAACTAGACAAAAGCCCTGCTGTGGTTTGTGGTGAACCTTCATTTATTTCAAATGATGGCAAATTGTGTTTTCCTGTCTGGAAACAAAAATATTTTTAGCCTGTCAAAAGGCTGGAAATAAGCTGAAGAGAGAGATTTTCTCTGTTATCAGCCCCTTCTCCTGCATTTCGCCTCTCCTTTTCCCTTCAGTTCAGCTGGCAGTTACACCTATTAGTGGCTTCCTCTTTTGTTTTGAATGTAAATGAAGACCTGAGTAATTTAAAGAGATGTTGCTTTAAGACAGGCTTAGCAGTGGGGGTAAAAGTCTCTGTCAGTGGCACATCCATGAATGAGAAATGCAGTGGGCAAAATTCCCATCCTGTACGTGGGTGCAGAATTTGTCCCTTTGAGAATGTCGGGAGGTGGGCAAATGTGCCAGCGTCTCCCATCCACTTCAGGTAAAATCACTACTGTCTTGAAATCTGAAAGAGAAGGCTTTAACTAAGTATTCTTGTGGCATCAGCAGCAGCAGGACTTTATCCAGTTTTGTGTATTAAATGATACAATTAAATACTAGTGACCCTTTGCCATGGTTTTCACTTAGATCAGCAACAGCAAGATCATTTAGAAAGATCCAGGGCACCAAAATTAAAATGTGTAAATTAAACCCATGCAAAGTGCACAATATGTGGCAAATTAGTACAGAAAATACTGAGAAATGTGCATCTTCGGTGTTTGCCTGCACACCATGATGTGACAGGTATTATTGCCCTTTGTACAATTATTTAAACCCTGTAGGAATTCCCAGTGTCAGAGTATGTCAGCATACTGTTATTAGACAAGTTTAATTAGGATCTACCCTGCTGCTCCTAACAAGTATTTAATTAACTTCTAGGCAGGGTAATTAGCTTTAGATTGTGGCTGATTTTCTGCCTCACCTTCTGTTGACACTTGGCCTACTGTAAGGCAGCTTGCATTGCTGACAGTGTAATGGATAGTAGCTTTCGGAAGACTAATATCAAGGCTGACTAGTCTAATAAAAAAAAAAGAAGAAAAAATAAAGGGAAAAGAAGATGAAGATAAAAGACGAAATAATGACTACCAGGTCAAGGTCCAAAGGGATAAAAGAAAAGCCACGTACCAGACAGGCAGACACAAAAGCCTGGTAATGGGAAAGAAACAATTTGACTTTAAGCATTTCAGAAGAATAGGGAAAAAAAGGATGGCATTGAAAAAACCAGCAAAGCAAAAGGATTTGGAAAGTATTTATTTCATGTATTTCCTTAAACTGGAAAAATGGTGAAGCTTCCTTACTATTTACATAGTACCCTTGAGGTATGCCCATACTTCTCTGGGGAAGTCTTTCCAGTATAAATGTAACCTTGAATCCCTGGGCTAAAGGAATATGCCTCACTTCCCATCAGCACAGTAAAGAATATGCCACAAAGTGAGCATTTGAAACAATTAGCATAGACCAAATGAGCCATAGCAAATTGGTCAGGTCACTGTTTAACCCGTTGGTGGCTTCCTGAAGAGCTCTGCGATTTCCAAGGGTGTAGCTTGTGCTTTACTGTATGCTATTCTTCTACCAGTCCTGATGTGTCATTAAAAATAATGGGACTGCATTCAGTGCCACAGCGACAAAAATTTTGGGGCTAGAGGGAGGGAACGCTCAGGAATTTAAAACCCTTCCCCTATCATTAGGACAAATGGGTTATAATTCCCTTTCATTTTGAAGGAATAATAATTTTTTCAAGAAGTCTTAATTTTAACAGAGTGCCCCAGGTATCAAAGCGCTGGCTCTCCCAAACCTGCCTTACTAACAGAAGTGTCCCAGCACCACTCCAAAGCATTCCCTCCTGCAGCAATAGTATGGCTGGGATTTGCACCTTTGTTACAGCGTAGGCTAATGTTCTTCCAGCCATGCTCAGCCTAATCTGGGCTTCTTAGAGCAGCTCAGAGAGCAGAATAACCACCAAAATATTGTTTGAAGGGGGGCCTACAGGTTTCACATACCTTTTCATTATCACATTTCAGGTGAATTATAGAAGTCCATCCTTGTTTCACATTTCAGCAGCATCTATGCAAAGAAGCAGCAACACTCTCGAGCTGCATGGGGTCAAAGCCAGACTTAGGTCTGCAGTAGATGCTCCATAGGTGTCCACTGAAGAGCTACAGAGAATGGTGTGCTTTTTCTCCTTCCATGAAGTTTAAAATTTTCAGTCTCAATAGCTGACAATCCCCTTTGGAAGGTGACAAAAGATTTGATTGTAGCTGTAGTGATGGTTAAAACAATATACCTGCTTCCAGTTGTTCACAGCTATGAAACACACTGTGATACCACTGAAAACAACCACCAGATCTGGGTCATTTTAGCAATCACTCAAATTAATAACCCTCATTTTGGATAATCCTAACAATAAATAACCGTCTATTAGAGGAATACTGACGTTAAAATAAAATCCAATATGTTAAATAAACATTTTGATTGTGGACTTGTTCTATTTCAGATGGTGAGGATAATACTCCTAACAGCAGGTAAGTCAGACCTCTTGCATCTAAAATAGGGTTAACTGGGGGATGCTTCAGATGACTGCAGCCTTCTTTCCACCCAGAACTCTTATTTTATGATAGTTTATGCTGTTCTCTTAAACAACAGTGAAACTGGAGTTAGGTTCAGGACCCTGGGAGAAACCCATGTGCCATGTTTCTCTGTGGAGTAAATAATTATCCACTCTTCTCCTCTCTCACACAGCCAGGCCTATTAAGAAAAATGGAAGAACACAAAAAACTAGTGAAAGTGTCCAAAAAACAGTGAGAGTACCTTTCCAAATAAACCTAAAAATGGGGGTCTGAAAACATGAATGTTTCTGAAGGCAAAGGCAGTGCGTGCAGATTTACGAAGACGACTTTAAAGATGTTTTTGTTCAGGCCGATTGGCACATCAACTAAATGAATTGGTTCATTTAATCTTGGGGTTCAATCCATGACACCCTGATCCAATGTGGGTCCCTTTCATGGGAGACAGTCCTCTGCAAACTTCAACTTGAGCCCTTTCCATGGGTTGCAGCAATTAAGGAACTGCTCTGGCTTGGGTCACGTGCGCTGTCACAAGTCCTGCCAGTGCATCTGTTGCAATGTGGGCTTCTTTCTTCGTGGATTGATAGATCCTGCCAGCTCCAGTTAGGGCTTCCCATGGGATCAAAGCCTCCTTCGGGCATCCACCTGCTCTAGCATGGGAGTCTCCATGGGCTGTAAGTGTATATCTATTCCACTGTGGACTTCCATAGGCTGCAGGGGTATCTCTGCACTTGTGCCTGGAGCACCTTCTCCTCCTTTTTCACTTGGTGCCTGCAGAGTTGTTTCATAAAATACCGTCCTCTCTTTGGCTGTAAATTCCATCATGCAGCACCTTTCCCCCCTTCTTAAACATGTTTTCACCAAGGCTCTATCACCATCGCTGACTGCTTCAGTCTTGGCCAGCAATGGGTCCAACATGGAGTTGGCCGATACACAGAGGGGAACTCTGTATTCCTCCTGCTACTAAAGCCTTGCCACACAAACCAAATACATAGACATTTCCCTATCATGAGGAAGTTGCAGGACAACAGCCTGAGAAGTCAGAAGTCAGAAATTGAAAGTTTTACAGGATTTGCACTCTGATAGAGCTGCCCCCTGTGTAAGTCCACAGCCTAACCAGCTAGGGAGACACTTTGAACTACTTCACTGTCAGGTTGAACATGGACCAGCTGAGTGACACACAATAGGAGAAACTTGTGTTGTCACAGAATAGTGCCGTGGGTCAATTTACACTTGCAGTAGTCACAGATACCTTTAGGCCCTCTTTAGTACCTTTAAAGTCCTCAGTGTAAATCTTTGAAAATACATTGCCTTAGCTTTCAGAAACAGGCATGTTTTCAGACTTCTGTAGGAGTTATGGTTTATGTGGCAAAGTATTGGTGGTGGGGGGGCTGCATTGGTGGCTTTTATGAGAGTTGCCTTCATGTTGGATGGAGCCAGATCCATCTTTATTAAATTGCCCCACATAAATTTGGTTTGGGTTTTTTCCCTATCTTGTTTTCTCCCTGCTGTCCTGCTGAGGAGAGGGAGTCAGCCAGCCAAGGTTGACCCATCACAGCTCTCCAGAGCAATGACTAATGGAGGTATAGAAGAGGATCTCAAGAATGGGCCATCACCACTTCAGTCAAGGCTTTAGAAGAAGGATAAAAAAGCAGTAGAAGGAATCAATCACACAACAGTGACAAAGGCTCTTTCGTATGCCAGTGACAATGCTAAAGGAATATTGATTTATTCTTCAGAACAATCATAGAAATTCTTCTTTAAAAAGATTTCAGTTTAAAAATAAATTTTTGCTTTTCAGTGGAGCTTTTGGAGCTCAACAGGACAAAGAACATTACAGACAACAACACTTGGGGGATGGAAATGAGCAATATGATGTAATAACTGAGAAAATGAATTCTGTACGTTCTGTCCCCCATGATGCAGTTGCCTGTCTGCCCTATGCCTGTTACATGTCTTAGTAGAAGCATCATATATGAGAGGTGAATGGACCTTCCACAGGAGAAGTAGATATTCGAGAAGCTTTTAATGAAAGTGATTAACAAGGTTACCCATAACAACTAAGAAAAAGGTGTTTTCTCACTGAGTGGGATCCAGTTCGTTGGTATACACATGCATGTGAGGATTGCATGCTCAGAGGAGCTCTTGCAGAGCGTGGACAATGGATGCGTTCCCTGCCTGTGAGGTTTGTGGACAGGCAGCTATGTGCTATACCTTCTGTAGGTAGAATATGTAGCATACTTCTGTATCCTATTGTCTGGCAAACATTTTCAAGTAGATGAATGCATAAGGATGTGTTCATTATCATGCATACCTAGAGTCAAGATGAATTACAGAACTTGAATGAGGCTGGTTAAACATTTAATTTCAGTTTCTTTTTCTGGATTGTGAAATGCACAGTTTATCTCATAACCTGCTTGGCTATAGCTATCAGGAGCACTAATCACACCCCTGTTGTGTCTCACTGCTTCAATGAAGCAAATGAACTGTTAAATTGGCAGTTATAAATGAAGTTCCTGCTGGCCAACTGACTGTACTTAAAAAAAAAGAAGAGGAAAAAAAAAAGAGATACTAAGGAACAGTAATATTAAAAAAAAATTATAATACTTTGTGTTGCTTGCTTCCTCCTAAAACTGTGGTGTGGAACTAGCATGAAAGAGAATTGCCCTGCCCAGTTCCTTGCCAAGCAATCTGATATCTAGGAACTCAGAAGGCTCAGCATGAACAAGCAGAAAAACTAAGCAAAAAAAAAAGGCTTCTAGCTGTCAGAAAAAAAGGGCATTTTTATAGAGTGTATTAGTAGTTCAAATGCATCAGTCACAGGAGACTGTTTGTCAGGTTACATCTCACCCAGAGCAGTGTATTGGGCTTTTATCCTTGTGACAAATGATTTCTCAACTTCTATACCACTGGCAACAAGCCAAGAGACTAAAGTGAGTGCTCTAATATGCCACCCCCTCCCACTGCTGTCTCACCCAGCTTTCTCTTCACAGCTAGAAAGCTCCCTCTTCCCCTCACATCTACATGCATTCTGGCCACACAAAGTTCCGCAGACTGGCTTTGGGGGCAGAGCAGTGGCTCCCACAGGAATCCTCTATTTTTGCTGCTAACTGAACCAATGTAAGAACGAATGAGTTTTCTCTCTCACTAACCTGTTCTGCTGTCCGTCAGTTTTGTACTTTCCCCCCGTACATGCTGTAGGTAACTGTATATAAGATGCTGTGTCTAAACCACAGAGGAGACTTTATCTGTTTTGGTCCTCACATACAACATCCCTGCCTGCAGATCAGTCATGGTTCTTGGAGTTACAAGGAGTTCACTTGCTTCAAGAAGGGCACCTTTGGATGGATATTCTCATCCTTAAGATGTGGTTTTCACCTTTTGAACAGTTCTTCTGGGAACCACTCCTTAAGCTGTCAGCAGCAGAGTTGTGCACGACATTCCAGGGTAGGCAAGGAGTACCAGCTTCAGAAACAGCCTGCTCTACATGCTTCTACCTGGCTTTCCAAAGATGGCACTAGGTGGTTTTGGCGATAGGCTGGAAGCTCATTTGCTTTCATTACACATTGCAACCTACAGCTCTTTTCTACCTTTTCACCCCCAATTTTGGTTTTTTTTCTCATTCTGGGTTATGCTCTCCAATACCATCTCCAATATGGTCTTGAACTGCTGTTTAGGCAACACTCTGCTTTCCACTCAGGAGCTATCACTGAAATGTTGTTTGAAATAGTTAAATAAGTTCCGCCTTCTTTAGTTCATAAGAGAATTAGCTCATTGTGCAGGCAAATCCAGACTCTTTCCTCCTTTAATAGACATCTCCTTGTCACCTGCAGAGTGAAATTAGTCTTCACATGAGAGGACATTATATCCATTTTAATAGTTTCTTATGCTGAGAAAGCAGTATAAGGAGGTTTTGCTGTAAATCGTTAGGTGGGGTTGTGCCTGCTCTACAGTTGGTTATACATGCACCTTTCAGCAGGGCTGAGAACCTAGTAGTGTGGACATCCAGAGCATCTATGTCTATGGAGCTGTGGTTCTCCCCAAAAAGTCTACCAGCGTGGTATCTAAGCAGTCCCTGGGATTTACCGTGGCAAACAGGCCTCAGGAGATCATTTGAAGGGAAATAGGCATTTACATTTGATAAACATTTGTTAATCTTTCCCTCTTTTTTTTCCTGTAAACGTAGTTGCTTTTGCTTGGGTTCTCATTTTTGACTCTGTGCCCACAGCAAAATTGTTTTTTTCAAGAAGGAAAGAGGAAGGAACAGAGCAGAGAAGAAAGGACAGCAACCAACTTAGCACTTCATTTCAAGATGAAATTTGTTTACTGCTTTTCTAGTGAAAAATGTGTCAGTGAGGTAGCACGTGGGAAGTACTGCCACATGTATTTAAGAACTCTATACACAGAAATGCTTTGGAGCAGTGACAAATATATCTAGCACCAGTTACCACATTGTGTTGAATGCTAAAATATTTAAGTGTAGCTTCTGCTTGTTGACATGTCTCTAAATTATGAAAAATATTGCACTGTTGAAGCAGAAAATGCCAGTATTGATTCTTTTTAGACAGAAAACAGTGAGGGTGATGGAGCACTGAAACAGGCTGGCCAGGAGGATTGTGGAGTCTCCTTCTCTGGAGATGTTTAAAACCCGCCTGGACAAGTTCCTGTGCGACTTGCTCTAGGTGATCCTGCTCTGGCAGGGGGATTGGACTAGATGATCTTTCAAGGTCCCCTCCAATCCCTAATGTTCTGTGATTATGTGACTCTGTGATACATAGGAATTACAGTTTGCCACTACCATGAGTTCTGAAATCAGATACTAATTTTACATACTAAGTAGTGATCAAAATCTGATTGAAATACATAAAGGATTTATTTTTCTTTCTTTTCTAACTGGTTTGCCTGTTTTGGATGTTTTCAGACATCTGAAAAAATATTAAGCTAAATTCTAAACTTTTCCTCTTTGGTACAGAACAGCTGTATGGAATATGGCAATATTTTCCTGGCAGACAGTTACCAAAATATGCTGCTGATCCAAACTTATTGCAGGTAAATTGGGATGTGATCTCTGGAAGTCTCTAAAGCAAGATGAAGTGGCTTTACCTGGCTAAAATTGCCCTTTTAGTATGTTACTTTTTCTTTCTTATGATTCTATTTATGTTTCTTTCTTACTATAAAGTAAAAGTTGATTCTCAGATAATTTTATGGCTTCAAGAGCTAGACTACAAGGACAAATCAGTATCACAATGCATGTGATAACACTATAAACACTGCTAGTGACAAATCAGTTTAGAAATTGCCCATGGGAATGGAAGTGGGTTGGCAGAGGAAAACCTTGCATGGATAGTTGGTCTTTTCTCACCACTAACAAGTGATAGGACAAGAAAAAATGACCTCAAGTTGTACCAGGGGGAGTGTAGTTTAGATGTTAGGAAAAACATCTTCATTGAAAGGGTCATCAGGCACTGGAACAGCCTGTCCTGGGAGGTGATTGAATCATCATCCTGGATGTGTTTAAAAGTCATGAAGATATGGTGCTCAAGAACATGGGTTAGTGGTGGACTTGGTACATTTGATTAGTTGTTGGACTCGATGGTCTTAAAGGTCTTTTCCAACTTAAGCAGTTTTATGATTCTATAGTTCTCTGTACAAACCTGGACTAATTCTTAACCATCAGGATGATGTTATGTTGGAGTAAGAGAATATTCCTGGACTGGAGGAAGACTGAATTTGTATTATTTTGATGTCATGATTCCTGTTCTGTATACAGACCCTCCATTACTAACATTTAATTCCTTCTCCTTTGATACGTAGTCAAGAGGTTTGAAACCTGAACTCACCTATTAAAACAGTGCCAGGATGAACAGAAAACTTTGTCGGAAGTGTTCTGTCTGTCTGTGAAGACACACATGAGTGTGAATACATATGCACAATACTGCATTTTAAGCTTGCTGGCATTTAAAACATCAGATGAGAAATTAAAACTGTTTACTGAAGCAGAATGCTCACTGCCAGCTTCTTTTTGGAAGTTAAGAAAGTGAATTTTCTGCTGAATGCTGGCCTTTGTAGATTTTCCCCATGAGTGCAATTATCACTGACCTTGCCAGGGATCGTGGCTGCCAAAAAACTCATGGGACTGACAGGTAGGAACATGTCTAACTCCTACATTGCTCATTCTTGAACAGCCCATTTTGAGACTGGAACTGGGAATGTTACAGAAGACCTTGCTTGAATCTGCAGAAGAAAACTGGCAGCAAAATGGTCAAGCCTGCCAATCTCTTTAGGGCTTAGCAAGTGGTGGGGAGAAGCAATTCAGAGAGACAGTGAAAAACAAAAGGAAGCCTTGCTGGCATACCAAAAGGAACAGAGAATTAAAATGAAAAGAACTTCTTTTGATGAAGTGGCACCCAATGAATGAGTAGAAAAATACATTTGGATCTGTGGTACATTTTTGGTAACCTTTTGTCATCAAGATATTGTTCTTAGATTGGATTTTAAATATGTGTGTATGTGTATGGTCTGCTGAACAGTAAAATTGTTATCACTGTGATTATTGGCTGCCACAATACAGTTTCTCTCTCTGCTCCTCAGAATTGTCCAGTGGTATCTTACAGATAGTATTTTACATGCACTCTGAAGAGGCAGAAATTACTGCAACATTAAGTGCAAGTTGGAACAATAAATCTGCAGCTATTTGTGGCAGAGGGTCCATGGTAATGTCATCAGTAGGTGTTTTCTACCTTAACTCCAAGGCAGTTAGGAACAACCTCCTTATATATGAAGAAATGTCACTGTCTGGGGTCGCCTCTTTAGAGGTAATAACAGAATGGTTTGAGTTGGAAGCTATCTCAAAGATCATCTGGTTCCAACCCCTCTGCCATGGGCAGGGCCACCTCTCACTACAGCAGGCTGCTCAAAGCCCTATCCTACCTGGCCTTAAACATATCCAGTGATGACACATCCACAACTTCCTTGGACTACCTATTCCAGTGTCTCAGTACCTTCATAGTGAGGAACTTCTTCCTAATTTCTAATCTAAATTTCTTTCAGTTTGAAACAGTTCACCCTTGTTCTATTCCTATACAGCCTTGTAAAAAGTCCCTTCCCAGCCTTCTTGTGAGCCGTTTTTAAGAACTGGAAGGCTGCAATAAAGTTTGCCTGAAACCTGCTCCTCTCCAGGCTGCAAAACTCCAACTTTCTCAGCCTGTCCTCATACTGGAGGTGTTCCAGTCCCCTGATCCTTTTTCATAGAATCATAGAATCGGAAGGGACCTCGAAAGATCATCTAGTCCAATCCGCCTGCAACAGCAGGATCACCTAAACCAAGTCACACAGGAACCCATCCAGTCGGGTCTTGAATATCTCCAGTGAAGGAGACTCCACAACCCCCCTGGGCAGCCTGTTCCAGTGCTCCGTCACCCTCACCGTGAAGAAGTTCCTTCTCAGGTTGATGTGGAACCTCCTATGTTCCAGCTTACAACCATTGCCCCTCGTCCTATCACTACATGACACCGAGAACAGCCCAGTGCCATCCTCCTGACACCCACCCCTCAAATATTTGTAGCCATTTTGTGGCCCTACTCTGGACCCTTTCCAACAGTTCCATATCCTTCTTTTGTTGGGAGAATCCAGAGCTGGATTCAGTATCCTAGGTGGGGTGTCACAAAAGCAGAGGGAGAGAAACATCTCCCTGATCCTGACAGCTGTGCTTTTTTTGATGCAGCCCAGGATGTGGTTGGTTTTCTGGGACACACTCACACATTTTTGACCTATGTCCAGCTGTGACCCTTAAGTTTTCTGCAGGGCTGCTCTCAATATTTACTCTTCCCAGCCTGTATTTGTACTTGGGGTTGCCCTAACCCTAGGACATGGATGAAGTATTTACCAGGCAGGGGAGCTGTCAAACAGAAACACTGGAGCAAGGGATATTTGGGAAGACCTCTCTGGCAGCTGGTGAAGGCAGGTTCCACACTCATCAACTGTCTGAGGGACATGGGAAGCTGGGTTGATTGCATGGCTCTGGGTTATGCTGTGCCAAACTGTTCTGGAGATAGGGTTATCTGTGCTGCTTATATCTTTTCAAGCACTGCAGCTCCTCTTTAGCTATAGGAATTAATCCGTGGAAGCCATATCCTTTCTTGGAGCATAATCTTAACATAAGGCATTAGCACCAGGGAAGAAAGACTATAAGGCTGTGCAATTACATTTTTTATCATTTTTCTTTCATTTAAACATAAATAATCAGAACAAGCAAGTTATGAAATTCTACATGAGGCCATGACTCCATGGAAGACAGCATTAGCTTTGCCGTTGACATCGCCATGATAGGATCTCCTTGTTAATATCTAGTAGTTATTTTATTATTCTGCTTTGATACAACATGTAGAAGAAAATCTTATCATTTTTTGGAAAAAAATAAAAATTTTGCAATTGCAGCAGCATTTTAGAACATGTAGCTGTATTGGTTTCTATTGTTTTCTGTGTTTTCTGTGCCTAGGGGAGTTAATGAGAAGTTTGCCCCATGTATTCACACAGACATACGTGCAACTAAGCTGGTTTTCCATACATTCATAGCATTTTGGTGAGCGATGTAGAATAGAAAGGCATTCTTTTTAAAAGCTTTTACAGTTTTAATTGGTATTTAATTGGTGTTGCCTGATCAGTACTGAGGAGTGAGAAATTGGAGCAAATTTAGATCTTTCAGTGATCTCACTGCTGCAGTAATTTAAACATGAGATTTCTATGAAAGCACTCTGTAGGGTCTTGGAGAAGCTACAAGCTTGATGTTTCACTGTTACTGACATGATCATTTTAGCAAGCCTGCTTTTTCATACATCTCATAGGACAGCTACTACAAAAGAAAGATGGTGAGCTGATATCTCATTTTTGTATTGTTTACTAAATGTACAAGGAGACAGAGAAATCAACTCAGGGCAAAATATGTAAAAAAAAGCTTATGACAAAATTGCTTACTGTCTTTCTTCCCCCCTGCAGCTAGAGACAATGCTCTGAGAATAAAGTTAATGGTAAGATTTTTCACTGGGTAATATAAACTACAGCTTCCATCTCTTCACAGTGAGGGTGATGGAGCACTGGAACAGGCTGCCCAGGGGGGTTGTGGAGTCTCCTTCACTGGAGATGTTCAAGATTCACCTGGATGTGTTCCTGTGTGACTTGGTCTAGGTGATCCTGCTGTGGCAGGGGGGTTGGACTAGATGATCTTTCTAGGTCCCTTCCAATCTCTAATGATTCTATGATTCTATGATTCCATTGACTCTTCTGAAATGAGTCAGCCTGTATGCTATGTTAACAACTCTCCTGATTTAGGTATCGCAGCCCATGGAAAATAAAACTACGATCAAAAGCCTATGTTTATGCAACCAACCATTTCAAATTCTGTGAATTGGTGCATTCTACATAAATAAAAGGACCAGATTTTGTGCTTTGAAGTTGGTCCTTTTGCTTCTGTTTGTTACACAGTACCCTCTGACTTCTAAAATTTTGGCTGATCCTTTTTCCTTATCTGCACCTGCTCTGCTCAGAAATATCACTTAGGGAAGTCCTTCACTGGAGACGTTTAAGACCCACCTGGATGTGTTCCTGTGTGACTTGATCTAGGTGATCCTGCCGTTGCAGGGGGATGGGATTAGATAATCTTTTGAGGTCCCATCCAATCCCTAATGATTCTATGATTCTATGATAAATCTTGGACTACTTCTGTCTCCTCTGATGTTAGCTTTACCATCAAGAGCAAGGAAGACGTGAGGTGAGAAAAAAAGTAGTATGTGTAATCCAAAACAAGGAAAGGGAAATGATTAGTCTAAACAATCAGTGCACTTCAATTTCATTTGAAAAAAGGATGAAAAGTCTCCTAGACCAGCATGTTCATAAATTTCTTGGAAACATGCACATTAGCCAATATCATCAGCCTACACAGGCTGCTGACTTGCACTACCAAACCACTAATGTGTGTGCTTTACTTTAGGTATTTGCTTGTTTTAGACACAGATATAAACACAGACACAGACAGTTACCAGTTGGAAGGGACCTTGCAAGATCATCTAAGTCCAACTCCTGCTGCTGGAGCAGGGTAAGCCTACAGCACCTGGGGTACCCAGACTGTCTCCCATCCAAGTACAAACCAGGCCCAACCCTGCTTGGCTAATCCAACATTCCATCTCCATGTCTCTTCATCCACTGCTCTGGATAATTGTGTGACAATTCAAATGTAGAAGTTTTGGACAAGGGCTGCATAAAAAGATTTTATATCCTGCAATATGAAAACTCAGCCTACATTGTCCCCAACAGCTCCACTCATCTTTAGCTGAAGTGAAATTTGAAAACAGCTGTACCAGGGAACTACTAGTGCTTGTAAAATCACAGACAGTAGTGGACGGATAGGAACAAAGGTAGAGGGGAAGGTGCCATTAGGTGACAATGAAGGTCTAGCCATGCCTTAGGCTCTCTCCAAGCCCAAATCACCTCCCCTGCTACTCTGAAAAAAACATGGTAAATTTGCAGGAGGCTCACTTAAGTGAAGAAATGTCTATAACTGAAATAATTTATTATTAGAAGCTTCAAATAAATGTGCCACATGGTTTTCCAGTTTTTAGTATTGTTGTAAAGTGTTAGATTAAAAGGTAAACCATTTTGATATGATTTCTCTTATGATTCTTTTGTACGAATCATCTCACTATAACAAGGGTTCGGTCTGTGTTTGCATTTAGTCTCTGCTTCCTTGCATTGCTCAGATAAATGAAGGAACTCTGCTGTGTGCAAAACTGAGACAGATATCTGGGTTGCCTCAAACTCTTGAGATTTCTCCAAGGTGGAGACAAGGAGTCTGATCTTTCACTGAGGCTGACATCTGCAAAGTGTTAAGGCTTGACCAGTCATGAGATTGAACTGTATGACTGTCTCCCAGGAGATTCAAGTCCTAAGGACTTTGTACTCCAGCCCTTTCCTTGAAAGGAAGACCTAAAATGGTGAGGGACGTGAATAGGGAAGCCAGGTGAAGACACAACATTATTGCAACAGACAAGCAGTGAAGAGCTCCTTTCCTAAAGTTTCGTGCACAGAAGGAAAGAGAGACATGGATAAAGATGATGGGAGCAGACACTTTGTTCAAGAAGGGGTTAAATAGACTAGAGCTCTTTTGCTTGAGAACAGGATGGAATATAGAAACTGGACAGAAAATTAGGCCTTTGACTTCAAGGATTAGACACGATCATGAGACAGTAGTTTGTCAAGGGCAATTACATTTGTAGATCCCACTTCTGGCATAGGGTGCCCCTGGGACTGTGGCTGAGACAGACTGACTGAGAGGAATGAGAGTGTGGGACCTATGGATGTCCTTCTGGCCTTAGAAAGGAAGGGCTGCAGGGAAAGCAAAACAAGGAGAAAACAAGGGGAATGGCAGGTGAGAAAATGGAGGAGAAGGGTGAAGGTCACAGAAACTAGAGTTAGTGTTGAGTATCCAGACAGCTCCCACTGCTCCCTGGATGAGGGGCCAATGGATGCTGCCCTGCCCAGAGGCATAGTAGAAAAAAGGAACAGAAACTGGTCTATATTAAACTTCTCCTGCTGACGATGAAAGACCAGTTTGGCTGAGATGAGGAGGAGGAGATGAAGTGTTCTTGGGAAATTTCTGGATCCCTGAGAGGGAGGGCACGACTGGGAAAGAAAAAAATGTGAGAGCTTCAAGAAGATGGTTACTGTTGGAGGCAGGGTCCAGGCTCTGCAGGTCCCTCAGGCTTATCCGGTACAGCTGTTGTCCACATCTGCACTGCTGTACTAGCACAGGCAGTGCTCTGACTGTAAGGCTTTTGGTGTAGTGATGGGATACCTTCATGAAACCAGAAAAGCAGTGATGAAAGCTTGTCAGAAAATACAAAGATTCAAGGGAATTTAGGACTATGGCTTAAAGGTGACACTATTCCTGTAAACATAGTTTAGATTCTCTACATGTTAGACAAATAAATAGAAGTTGGGTTCTCTACATGGTAGATAAATAAATAGAAGTTGGGTTCTCTACATGGTAGATAAATAAATAGAAGTTGTCTTTTTCACTAGAGGGTGTCATGCAGGATTAGCCTTGTATGAAAATGACATCTACACTATACTGTAGTTTCTTTTTATCTTCTTTTTCTTTTTCATAGGATCATTTTTTTATCTTCTTTTATCTTTTTCATAGGATCATTTACCTCTGCTCAACCTGAGTTATTTCTTAAGTTCTCTTCCCCTCTGGACAAAGACGAATAGATAAAATGACTATTTTCACATGTGAGAACAGATGTTCCTGTTGCTGTCCTAAGGAAGGACCACTTGCTCAGAAGTTCTCCATCCTTCTGTAGCCAGGAATCAGGCCAGGGTAGGCAGAAAGATGGAACACTACTGTCATGCATACTAAAAATGATTTTACTTGATAAGTGTTAAATTACATCTAATTACAAAGTTAATGTAAGTGAATGTAATCAGATAATTACAACGGGTAATGACATGATATTTACAATTTGTAATGAACTTGTTATTATACTGTAGATAAAGACATTATCAAAATTCTTTCTGAAGTTTTCTCCCTCTTTAATTTGCCTATTTATTATAAATAAAATTATTTTAAATGTTTTAGAATTTTCTGTCTGAATCCTTTACATTCTAACATATAGGATACACACAGAGTATTCTTCAGTGATTTGTTAATATTACGTCCATTTACTGAATGATTTTTTTAAAAAAAATGTTAAAAAAATGTACTGGCTCTTTTTAAGGTGTGGGGCAAAACAAAATCCTTTAAAAAGGTCTAATTTCCATTCTTTTTATTGCACACCACTGGAAGAAGTGAGCAGAATTGCTAATAGGAGGCAGCATGTGGGGGAAGCCCTACCTTAGGTAGCCAGTGACCTTGGGGCTATTCTCTTGGGCAAGTTATTTCACTTTTTTATGCCTTCATTTCCTTATCTGCAAACAGGGATTGATGATATTTGATCTCATCTGTGAAGTGCATCATAATATACAGATAAAAACTGACAAACATCACAAGGAAAGGAAATGAAGGAGTCGCAGAAGGAATGAAGACGGACTTTAATTGGAACGAAGGCCCTCCACTTCTGCAAACACCAGGCTTGCCTAATTTATGAATATTGGTGCGTGTCCCCTGCCCCCTTTACACAAAGCTCAGATAATTGGTCTTTGTTCGGGGAACTGCCTATGGGCTGGAATAACAGCGGGAGCTCCCTTTGTGAGTGCTTTGGGCCCAGCTCCAAAGGTCCTCTCAGTACTGGCGCATTCCAGGCTGCCGCAGACAGGAGGCCTGATCCGGGTCGCCCGCGTTACTCCACTTTCACGCCAGTGTTATTCCATTTAAAGTGACGGAGTGGTTCACGCAACATAATGCTGGAGTAATTCACCTGATTTCAGCGAAATTACTCTGGCAAGGAATGAAGTTAAACAAGGCCTGATTGGAGTCTGTAGGCCTTGATTCCTAACTGCTTTCTCGAGTCTCCTGGGTATGAAATGCCGGTAGTTTGGGCTGTGAGCATCTGACACCTTCTCTGCATGGAAGCAAATGATCCCACCCAGAAGGCCTGTGGTTTGAACCTCACCACTGCCCCACGATTCCCTTTTTTTTGTGTTAGGATCAAAAGGACCAAAAATTGGATTCTAAGCTTGCCAAACCCACAGAAAGCCCTCCTATGTCTTTCCTTTGTCTAGGTGAGTCCAGGGCAGTTGGAACACAGTTGAGACTCCATTAGAGTAACTCCAACCAAATCCAAGACCGTGATGATCGGCAAACAGATGCCCTTCAGACCCAGAAGTGGAGTCCTTCTGAGTCCACAGTAAGCAGAGCTGTCCCTCAGTGCCTTCCCATTGCTGACAAGTACAAGCCGTGCTGAATCTTGCACTTTCCAACCTTCATTAAGAATTTCTCCTCTTTACTGTAGTGTATGTGTGAAGCCTGTGCCGCAGGTCTCAGGATAAACGGGAAGAGGCTAGATAAAGCAGAAGAGCTGGGCTTCACCTGTGCTGGATGTCCACAGTGGAGCTGGTTACCCATAGGTATGAAGGGACACCACTGCCGTGGGGTGCCTGACTGACACTGACAGGCTGACAGTGCTTGTGTAAAGCGTGAGTGGGCACAGCTCTGAAAGAAAGGAAGTGAAGTATCTAGACCTGGCCTTCACCATTCCATGGTTGCTGCCTGGGTGACCTTTAAATCGCTTTATTCACTGGGACATTTACAGCAAAGAAGAAAGGATACTTAAAAGTATGGCAGGACTTAAAATTCTGGAAGTTACAGACGTAAATCCTTGCAGAAGTTAGGAAACAGAGATAATTTCTGCATATGGAACTGAGTATGAAGGATGAGATTGAGGAAAAGAAGGGATAGATATTTTATCATCGCAAGAAGGGAAAGGGTAAAAAGTAAGACAATTATCTCAGCAGGAATAGCGTTTGAAACACTAGGCTTGCTTGTTTTGCTTTTATGATAAACTAAGAGCAGCAGCCAAAGAAAATGACATTTAATTAGATTCTGAAGACAAAACACTGTAGAAGGTGGCTGTAAATTTGCAGGTGTTTTGTTATGTCAAACACCAGTTTGAATCAAGGTAAACTGTGGAGTTTGCTGAAGTACAATCACAGAAATATTAGACTAGAAAAATGTGATCTCATGTTGCTTATATATAAGGAAAGGATATTAATTCTAATGAGCAATAGAAGAGTGCTTGTATGCAACACAGGGAATGCAAGAACTCCTGAAATTAATTATTTCCCCTCTGTTGTAAACTGTCGTTTCTATAGTTTTTAACTCACAGTAGGTTATTAAAACAGCAGGCTCCATGGACTTGATCACAATATACCTTCTTCTTCAGAAGTCTGACGTATGAAATATCTGAAGAAAGAATATACCAAGAAGACAAGGCATGTTTGATATTGACTATATATATCCTCTGAGACTACTGACATGCACACCTGGTAATGAAAATAAGACAGTGCCTTCTTTGAGGACTGATTATATATGACATATTAATTCATTGTGCAAGTTATCCACTGATATGATTGTTTCCATTACAGGAAGCTTCTTAAAATCTTAGTGTGGATGCAGACGCTTTCCATTTGGGCACCAAGGTGGAAGCCATTGAGAAACATATAGTAATTCACAGGAATAGTCATTCCAGATTTTCTGCATGTCTATGGGAAACTTGAGCATAGTTGAAACATTTTCTGTGTCAGCATGCGGAGCACTCAGTTGGACCAGAGAGGAGTCATCAAAAAAGAAAGGTTAAAACAAGCCTGAAGGTGAGTCCTAAAGGTCTATATTCGTGAAGCACATTAGAAAGGGGCTAAAGGCACCAGTATTCCCTCATCAGAAGTTCACAGCACTTGTGAAAATGTGACGGATTTGCAAAGGAATACACAACCCTGAAAAGTCAGTTTAGTCCAGGGACACAAATGGTCTCACCTGTTCACTTGTGGACACATGATGAGCATCCAGTTTGACCAGGAAAACGGTCGCATGACTGAGCGTGCAAACTACTACCGGCAGTGCCTCTCTGTGCGTTCACTTCTCAGCTCTTTAGCAGGAGCACTAAGAACGTTAGAAATAAGAGTTGCAGCAGTCAGGAAGCTAAGCACTGGTGCTGCCTTTAGCTATCAAATCGAGGAGGATTGAGAACTGAGTGGATGTTGCTCCTAAGGCAGTTAGGCAAGAGAAGTGTTAAAGGGTGAGACCTCTGTACTGCAGCTTGAGAGGTGGCTCAGTGGAAGACAATGCAGGATACTTTTCAAAGAGTAGCTTGAACGCTTGGTGCAGCTTTTGGGAACATATATCAAGGAAGACTTGATATTGGAAAAGGAAAGAAAATTCAGAGAGAGAGAGAGAGAGAGAATGCCTAACACAATACTGTTCTTTGACAACATTTACTACCTAAGAAAATGTGGTGGCCCTAAACCCATTACAAGTATCAGGCTAAAGAGAAATTACAGGTGAAATTCCTCAGGATAGACCTAATAATATTCTCTTCAGTATTTTCTCTGGTAAACGGTCACAAGAAGTGAGAGCAAGCTGTCCATATTTATTGACATGAAAGTGTGTGAAACCAGTGTCAGGGAGATAGGGACATGCATTTTACAGAATAAATCAGAATTTTCCTAGGAATTGGATGAAGTCTAAATGGAAAACTACAAGACCAGGCGACACCTACTCGTAACTCACAGCAAGCACTCAGAGCCATTGGAAGCATAGATGATGTAATATCACTCATGTAGAAAGGAAAATGCAGAAGATAGAGTAGTACACAAAGCTTCCAAGTCAACCCTTGTGATGCAACCAATAAAAAGAGACAAATATTATTCTAGTCATTAGGTTATGTATTTCCAGTAGAAATGGAAATGATGATATGTCATTGAATAAGATATTTCTATGGTAAACCTAAGTTTTAAATGAGGCAAATTCACATTTTAGTAGCTAAAGAGAAGGTTTTCTACAGTAAACAGTGGAAAGGAAAAAGGAAATTAAGATCACCGTGTGTTTAGCCAAAGAAAACAAAGGTTGAGAGAGGGAATTATTGTGCTCTACAGATATGTCAAGAGAATAAGCATCAGGCAAGAGGAAAAGTGTTTAACTAAGAACAATATTGACGTAAGAATACAAGGGCTGTAAACTAGTTAGGAGTACAGTTAGCCTAGAAATGAGAAAACACTTGCAAGCATCAGTAGGAACAGTCTTAAGAACAGCCTTGCAAAGGAAGTATGTGGGCAAAAAATCCCAATCACTTTTCAGATAAAGCCAGATCAGTTAATGAAATAAAATCAGCAACACAATCGATCATGAGAACAGGGGTTGAATTTGATGGTTCTGAAGGTATCTTTGAATCCAGTGCTAAAACACAGATGCCCTGTGTAAATTCTAACCCTGTTAACTAACTCTATTGATTTATGCTACATGATTGTTTTGAATCATTTCTAAAGTGACAAGGATAGAAATTTGTAAGCATTAGTAGTACAGTTCATATGAAGTTCCACAGAGGAATCAAGCACTCAGAGAAAGAATAAGAGTCTTGTGTGTGTGTGTGCGTGTATATATATATATATATATATGTATATTGTATATAGTTTGTTTCCCTACTATTTATATATTCTATTTACCTAGAATTTTAATACATATTATATTTTATTTATATGTATAATATTTTGTGCATGTGCTATAGTAGTTAGGACAAACATATGTAATTGCTTATAACAGGTTTTTAGACCACTGTCTCCCACAAATACTTGGCCTGACCACAGTTGCCAGAACCACTGAAAATCTGTTCTAATGCTTTGCTCATGCCTTCAGTACTCCCTTAAAAAAAATGGTTTCAGCACTAAAAGTCACTACAGCATGAACAAAGATTGACAGGCTGATGCCAGTCAACATTCATTGTCTTCAGTGTCATACTGTTCTGGACACAAAGCTTGCAGGTGATAAATGCGAAAAAGAAATCCAAAGTAAACGGGAGCTACCTTCACATTCAGGTGTTGTTAATTCTGACCAGAGAAAGCTTGCCTTAAGCCCTTCGTAATAGTTCCATGCAAGTATAAGCTAGCTGATACTGACCAAAAAGGACAAATCTGGCCATTTACCAGACATCTATGCTGACTGCATTATTTATAAAAATATTAATTATAAATGAGAAACCCGTCGTGAATGGAGAGAGAGCCATGGAAAATGGAGAAATGCCTGAATGTGATCAGTTTGAGAGCACTCCTTGCTGCAGAGTGTGGCTCAGTGCTGAAAGGTGAATACCAATGATTGCTCTCAGTTCAAACCTGCAACCTCTGCTCTGTCACCAAAGAGAAAGGAGCTTATCAGTTTCCTGTTGCTCCCAGGTATGTTTCCTCCTGGCAGGGGGGTTCTGCATCAGGCCTCCTCTGCATTCTCCTCTGACAGCTCTCTGTTTTGCTTCCAACATCTCTATTAGTGACAGGATTTTTTTCCCTGAACAGTTTTAGTTTCAACAGGTGCCAGGATTTGAACGGGTCAAAGTACAAAGATGTATTCATTCCTAAATTGTCACTATCACAGCCATAACTATCAAAGTGTTGCCATGCCACTTCCTCGGTCAATTTATGGCATAAATACTCTGTCAGAGGCACAGTGATTTATTCATTCCCCTCAAAGATAAGTATCATATGGTGGGACTCATTATATGATTGATTTCAGCTTATTTGAATGATTGCATTGCTGATGGTGGTCGCAAAAGGAGGCATCAGAGTTCTGGGAACAAGACACATTATATCAGTGTGTTTTTCATGGGAGCACTTTCACTCACATGTTAAATCTTAGGCTTCAAATGAGTAATTCATGTCAGCTCTAGTAAGGTTGCCAGACCCCCTTTAAAAATTTTTTTTAAAATTTCAAAGCCACTTTTGCTTAAAACCCACATGAGACTTGTAAGGATCCTTGGAAATCTGTATCTGTCACTCCTGATCTCTCTGATGGCAGTTTCACTAAGTGCCTGCCTCACTGAGATAGTAAACCTCAGGGAACAGAGAAGCCTGGGGGGAACTAAACTTGTGCAGTTTTCTCTTGCTTTTGTTAGATTGCAGGTTTTTGCTGATGACAGGTGGAAAAGCAAGTGGATGACATTGGCTTCGCTGAACAATCACAGTGCCCCTCTGTGGTTCCACACATACACACTTACATCTCAAGATGTAAGTAGAGTTAAACTTTGGACTGAAGTGGGAAGATTTGTTTGGAGACAGGTGGAACTTGGCCACAAAACACAGTGTCTTGAAAGGTGTGCCTACATGGCATCCTCAGCTTTACTCTGTGCGTGACAGGGTTTGGTTTCCCCATGGCAATGAGTGATATTTTGAAGAATCTCTTTTAGTAAGGTGTTCTGTATCAGAAAGCTAAAAAGAAGAGTTATTCACATTAACCTACAAGCTGGCTATTTATAGTCCAGAGTCCTACACACAGTTTCAGCACCTCACCACATCAGAGTGTCGCATCTTCTTTGATGCTGAAGATGCATCTACATTCACAATCGATTTCAGAGTGGTAGTGGGTTACTGAAGTAAATCTCCCAGTCATCTCCACTTGCACTTTGTTTTCTATCACGGAGCAGTCTCAGAGTAAATGAACTGGATTCCTTTTAAATGAAACTAAACTGAAAGTTCTACTCCATAGGTCTACTCCATAGTGGTCTCAAGCCACGAATAGGCAGAAGACAACAAACTTGAAGTGACCCCCCCCAAAAAAAGCCAAACCACTGAAATGTGCATCTTCAGAATCCTCAGCACGAATTGCTTTACTCTGTGGAGGCCCATTGCCACTCATCCACACTGCTTGCTCATAGGAACATGACCCATACCAGCCCTGTCCTGTGGAAGCATGTTCGAAAAGTCTAGTGTGACACAAAATGCCCCACAGTCCAGGGCTTTGTTTTTCATACAAACACCACTACTGCCGTATTTGGAGTTTTGGATAAGTGTATTTGCTGACCTGTTCTTAGAGCCAGAGCTGAAGGGAGGTTTGACTGCAAGTATTGATAACATTATCCTTTCCACCTTCAGGAAAAATCTTCGCAAAATTGGTTGCGTTCTAAAGCTGCTTCCTGGTCTTGAGAATCAGTAAAACGCAGTGAGCTGAAGCTCAGTTGAAAAAATTGCCTTTTAAATCTTTAAATGTGCACAGAAAACAATTCAAAATGTAAATTCTAAGGAACCAAAACCAAATGATTCCTGTTTATATTTTGTGTTCTGGACCAGTTTGCCTAACATCTCAGGATTACTGAACTGGATAGTAAAAGTGTGTAGTTTAAAAAGTCACAAGAGTTTGTCTTTCATGTTCAACCTTTTTACAGTCCCCCTCTCCACCCTCCTGCCCAGAGGCACTGTTCTATTTGTACTTCCAGCAAAACTCAGTGGGTTCCCTGGATATAACTGGGTTCAACAAGTGAAATATTTTGCAGAAAAACACATTTTCTCAAGTTTGAAACGATACCTGTTTAAGAATGGTGACTTGCAGAGCAATCTGCTGAGACTGTCTTGAAGAGACTGTACCGCTGACGTATGCAGGCAGGTGACAGATCGCTTTATACTTGCTGCTCTCTGGATCTTCTCATGACATTAGTTTATTTTTATCCATTTTCTCCCAGAGCAAAGGTAAAATGCAGGTTTAATCCATGGATAGACATATGCAGGATTGATGTGTTTTACCTTATGGACCATACAGGAATATTGATATGGTTTTATCTGTTAAATCTTCAACCAGTTATTATAGCTCCAGAGCACCCTGATATGAAGCTGCTCTTTGAGTCTTATCCAGGCATAATGTGCTGTTCGATTGAAAGGCTGGCACTGTGAAGAAGATGCAGAGGGTGTAATCACAGCCATTACAGAGAGCCATCAGTGGAGCCAAACCTACACTTTCCACAGTCAGCAGTAGGCAGCAAGATGAAAAGGAACTATTAGAAACCAAACCTAGCACTCAATGTGTAATAAACGACCAAGAGAAAGCCTATTAGGGAAGTGTTTCCACAAAAAGGCAAAATGCTGTCATACAGAAAAAGAAAAGATTCAGTGCTGGTTTAAAAAGGTCAACTTTTCAAGATAAACTGAAAACACTGATATTGGGAATGTATTGCCGTTGCCATCACCGCTCGTATTCTTCAAATTCTGCCCTCCACCCATTGTAAGGCAACAGAGTTTATCACAGGGATGTTTTCATAATCTTCCTATGTCCCTGCTTGCCTCATTTTTTATTTTCATTTTTGGAAGTGGATTATCTTTAGGGTCATTTTTAGGTCATTTTTGTTCAATGATTAAAAGAAGCCAGGGTATTCTAGGTATTTTTGATGCTCCCAGTGGACCCTTTCTCTCTCTGTCTGCCTCCCTGCAACAGGGCTTAGGGAAAGTGCAGTTCCTCCCTTCTTCTCAGCATGGGGAAACATCAGTGACTTCCTGAGTAGAATCTCCATGGGGAACAGAAGAGGTCAAGAGCAGTGTTAATAGTCACCTGTGAAAAAGAAAAGCAATAGCCAGTGAGGCCGAGCATCGTTTAAAGTCAGTGTTTCTGAGAAGTTTGTATTCACTCATATCCTCTACACAAGAACCAGCCCCTCACTACATATTATGGAATCATAGAGCTGGGAAGTCTCATCAGATATTTAGCCCGACTATCTGTGGCAGGCCTGCTTTATGCTAAACTAAGAAGAATTTTATTTAATGTGTTCTTTGATGCTGAGGTCTCTGTGAGCTCCCTAGGGGACTGAATTTATTATAGTCTTCCCTGTATAGGGATTTCCTCCAGTTTTAAAAAGCAGATGGATGTAAACAAAGCATCTTTATAAGTGAGAAATCCTTAGAGAGGCGAACTTTCTCGCTGACTGGAACCCAAGGACCAGGTTCAGTACGAAGGCTTAAAGTGTGATAAAGAAGAAAAGGGACAAGGCGGGAGGTGTTAAGGGAAAGCTCTGCTTTTGTGGTTCTGGAGCAGCACTAACAAGGCAGCTACAGCCCTAGACATTTCTGGCTAACGTTAACGTAGCGTGCCGTGCCATGCCGTCACATAACATGAAGTATGTGACGTAACGTAGCGTCACGTAACATAACACACTCCCACCCTCAGCCCATACGTGACATTGTATGAATTGTTATTTTATTTTTTAATCACTCCTGAGTATTTTTAAAATTGATTTTGGTAGTGTGAGTCAAGACTCAGTGCCAGGCAAGTGTGCAGATATGCACAAAGTATTCCAAGAGCTAATCTTAGGACTGCAGGTATAATTAAAGCTAGGATTCTCCAGTGGCCTGTGTTACGTAACCTATTTCCATTGAAATTCATCAGTATTTGGATAACCACCTCCCTTGGGCTTTTTAAAAAAATCCCAGTAGAACTATGACTGATCGTTTCCAAAGAGCACCCTTTGAATGATAATAAAATTAATCTAATCTTCATTAAACAACTGGAAAAAATTACTGGCTTACGGTTGCTATTGCTCAAAAATTGTAAACGGAGCACGTAGTTATTAAGAGGATTATGATAAGCCTGTGTGAGAAGAGTGAAAACTGGAGTCTTGGGCTGAAAGAATGGCTGACTTATTTCTAGAGATTTACACATAGTGAAATAATATGGATTGCAAATAACACCCCAGATATCCAAAGGAGCTCACCCCAAAGAATTGTAACTCAGCTTCTGTAATGAGTTCATTTTGGTAGCCCCTTGAAGTTCTTGGAACTATTTCATTATGTAATCCAGATAAGTGATTTTTATGTATGATAGTGTTCCCCATACATGCAGACACATTAGTTGACACTGACATAACCTTTAATATACAATCAAGTGAAATTGCTGCTAATCCAAGTCCTTTAAAAAGTGAAGCTTCACATGCTTTTGCAGGATGAGGTTTTCAGAAAAATTTCCTTTTCTGAAGTTTCAGTTTGTATATAAATTCTCAAAGTAAGCAGTTTATCACCTCTTTTATGCACAACCCCTACTGGCTCCTTAAATACTGCTATTTTCTCTCATTTGCACAAGACTGTTTGGCCTGGTGGGCAATCTCAGGGCTGTTATTGGCTCCACACAAAACCTGCAATCTCTAAAGAAGAAGATGATGCGTCTGTGCAGCGTGAGGGTTGACCTATCATGTGGGATGCCAGTCAATTCCTCTTTCTATCTGAAGCAGCTCAAATTTAGCTCTCCACTTGGAGAACTTTGGTGCTTCTTTTCGTGAGCTACTCGGCAAGCTTTACCTTTCTGGAAGTTCCCTTGGCAGACTCTTTTAGTCATGTACAGCTTGTGAGTGGTTGCAGCTTGTTACTAGTAAAACAGCAGAAGTAACTGGGAAATGAAGCAGGTATAGAAGCCAATGGGATGGGTGAAATATTGTGACACAACATGTGCCTTTGCACCTGCTCTTGGTAGAACACAGCAAGTGTTGCAGGTTTTCCTTCTGCATGGTGAATACCCAGCTCACAGAGGCTAGTTATGCATAGGACCAGGTAAAACTCTCCAAAACTTTATGCTTTCCCTGCTATAGTAGGCATTAGGGACAGCAGCTGACAGTGCAGTGCCTTCCTTCGACGGTAGAAGTACCTTCCTTTAAGAAACATCTAATTTACCTTGGAAAGATTTGGAGGTGGCATGTAAAAACCTTCCAGTAGTCCCCATTTCCACACAGAAAATCCAGACCCTGCTCAAACTGTCATGTGACTTCAGGCACAAGAGGATATGAGAGGAAAGAACATCAAGTAGGATACACAGGCTGACTACAGTCAACCGAGTCCATTCTGCCTGAATCTTATGCTAAGACTGAGGTCAAATATGCAGTACCTTTGGTTTAGGTAACCATATAATGGCTGAGTGAAATGGAGTGTGAACAAAGTGGGTCTAACTAGAAGGCCATGCATCGAGCACTTAGGGGTCAATTTATGCAACTGACCACCAGCGAAAAAAACAAAGATGGGACCAGGACACCTCTGACACAGCTCTGTATCAGAGTAATGGGAAGACCAAAGAATCACAGAGAAAATGCAAAAAAGAGAACCCTCTACAAAGACACTGAAGAGCAGTATTTGTAGCAGTACCCTAAGAAAACCCACCTCAGAGCAAGGACAAAAGAGCATGTGTGTTTTTAGCAATGAGAGCAACTCAGAAACTTGCTTCTGGATGCTTAGTGCCTCCTGTGTTGAGTGAAACAAGACTTTGTTTTCCTATTCTTTGTAGTTAGATCTGATCTTACTGAAGATATATGTTTACATGGCCATTGGTGGAAACAGCCTGTGAAGTTGTAATGTTGGTTAAGGATTTGAGTCCAAAGAGGAGATTCAATTAACTTTTTCTGACCTACTTCTGTGTACACAAAAATTCACTTTGCTTAGCACTTGATGAACTTTCTCTAATTACCACATGTCATTAAGGTAATACTACCTCTTTATCCTCAGGAGGAACCACTAATACCTATACAAGCTTCACTTGCTAGTCAGGTCACTAAGTCATTAGATGGCATAATCTTTAGGTAATTTAATGCCTGATCTGACTTAGGTTTATAACTGATTTGCACTAAGTACAAAGAGCACTGGGATATGATGCACATTTGTTTCTTTTGAAAAATGAAATGTAATCGGACCTTATTAAGGCTGATTGTCTTTAGGTTCGTTATCCAGCAGACAGGTTTGAATTTGATATTTAAACCATGCTTCACAGTCTCCTGATCTCTTTGCTGCACACAATGGTAGACAGAGTAAGTTCAGCAGTACCAGGTGGAACAGATTGCAGGGAGCAGTCACCCACCAGTAGTGATGATAAACAACCTATTACAACAATTATCTAGTTAAAACACCATTAACAATTAATGACATACATCATAGAACTTACTGAACCCATTTAAGACTAATTTACTGACTGTAAAAATATGGCATTAAGAATTTATGGATCATTACCTTTTATTCCAGAATGAAATATTGCTGACTGAAACTCTCATGAAACTGTTGAAAACACTCACTCATTAAAATCACATAAAATAAAACGAAATAATGGCAGAAGGAAAGGAAATTGAGGCAAGACTTGTAAATGTCTGGGTAGATGAAACGAACTTCTTATGTCACTGAATGAAAGAAGATGACATTTTCAGACAAGGTTAAAATCCACAATTAAATAATTCAAACAAAATTTTAATATGCAATAGATTATTTCCTTTTTAACCAGGAATCATTAGATCACAACAGATCAAAATTCTTATCATGGTCTATTAATCACATTGTGATTTAATCTTGAAACGCCGTTAAAGAGGCTGTAACAATGTTAAAATTAATTACCTAATTTCTCTAAATAGTTAATACATAAATTTGAATTTAGCAGCTGCTCTAGCCTTATATATTAGAGTTTCAATTATGCAAGGAGACCAACACAAGAGTATTAGAAATGGATTAGAACTAACAGTTCACTGTTGCCCAACGAGACGTAACTCGGAGCGTAGCTCCGCTTGTTTGTAACGGGAAAATTCTAAGTGTCACATACTCTAAACAGCTGCAGAGGGCTTTTGAAAGACGGTGGAATATTTGTGTCATTCTGCACTGTTTCTGTAGGTGTCCTGGGTTAAAACAAACAGAAAGGCAGCCTGGTCTTGAGGGGGGTCTTGGATAGAATATATCAGGCAATGAAGCAGCTTGGGGAAATAAAAAGGTTAATTAAATCTGTATCTAAGAGCAGAAAGAAGAGAAGCCCAAGCAAGTGAAACCAAACGAACAGAAACTCTGTCGCCATTATACACAGGCTGAGAAAAAATTGGCAAAGGGTTATGCAGGGGTCTTTGGCTTCAGTCAGGATCTCCTGAGGAAGGGTTCATACACGCACGCTGCAGCAGAGGGGCCACTAGGACACTTCAAACTCTGATTTCCCAATATTCTGCCAAAGGTTTAAGAGTTACAAGTCCTTTCATCTTCTTGCATGCACAGCTGAAGAAAGCACACACCCCTCAGCGCTCTCTTCTCCTGCTCACTGAAGCATTCCCAGCTTTCTCAATGGCAAGATTATGACAACAGTTTCTTTTCCTACGGTTCAGTGGATCAAAGATGGTGGCAGCTGCGTGGCCAGCCACATGATGGTAGGATGCTTCTTCCTGAGAAAATGACCAGCCATGTGGCGACTGTGGAAGCACACCAGGAGGGACTCCCTCCTCCAGGGTCTCGGGGTTTTTCTTTTTATGGTTAGCTCACTGCTCCGGTGTCTTCAGTTGGTGTGACTTTCTGCTCAGCAAGGGAAGGAATCAGCAATAGTGGCTTTCTAGCTGTGCTTGCCCACTTCACCATGTGGGCAGGGGAATGGCTTTCTACCAGCATGGTTCCATAACTCTAGCCGGGGCCGGGGCCAGGATCGGGACCATCTGCCCCACAGGGCTCCAGGAGAAAGAGGGAGGGGGCTGCTGACCTCCAAGCAGAGCCCTTTATTGGAGTGTAGGGTAGATGGGAATGTTCCTGCTCCAAAGGAGCTCCTCCTCTCTAAACCAGCCACAAACTCCCTCTGAATCCTCCTAAACCTTTGATTCCTACTCCTGGGTGCCTCCTGGCTCCTGTAGGAACTAGGGCTTTTGTTCACTCAAACGGGCCAGTATGGAAAGGAATACCTAGGCCCAAAAAGGGTTAATGACAGCCGCCCTGAGCAGTGCAAAATGCTAACTGGAGTGGGGGGTTTCTTTCTGCCTCCTTTACAGTCTAAAATATAACAGACATTAAATTGGGGATAAAAGAAAATGAGAGGATGATACCAAACCCCATTTTTCTAACCCAGGACAGCAGGAATTTGTTTTTGTCCTGAGAAACTGACCGCTGAATAGTTCCAGAACAGTAGCAACAGTATTTTATATTCTACTCTATAGATTCTTCCAAACTGAGAATGTAAGGCTTGAAATTCACACCTGAATGGTCAAGTGCTTGAACATTCATGCCAGTTTCTTTCTGTAACTTCCATCATGTTCTGTAAGCTACCTCTGAAGTACAGCAGCACAAGAACAGAACAGTGCTTGAACTTGTTTGGGAACAGAATATTCAAATTTGATTTATATGGTAAAAAAATTGACAAGTCCTGTATTTAGTGCATCTAATACTTTGTCCTATAAAGTTTTATTTCCTTTTCCACAGTATTTCAAGTGTCCCTATTACTTGCAGAATGATTTTGATCCTTGACAGCAAAAGAACCAAGTCACAGGATGAGCAAGTTCCATATTTAAATTTCAAATCACAGTCCACACTGCAGTACAGATCCTGGAACTGGTTCAAAAAGTCAGCATCACCTGCAAGAAGAATGTATCTGTCAGGAACCCAAGTCACTTTCAGAGTAGAGGCAGATTCTTCTGTCCAATGGAGAACCTTGTGGTAGATACTGCAGGAGCCTGAGAAGCTTCTACGTTTCCCCAGTGGCCCTTTAGGTGGGTGCTGTCAATAGCTATAACTGAGGTGAATGGAAGAGAGGGAAGGGAGGCATGTGAAAGGTTGCAGTGTTTATGCCACCACTGCATAGCAAAGAATGCAAAGTTCACTAACCCAGAACAAAGCAACACAGAAATAAAATGGCCTGCAGTGAGTCTGTAGCTTTAAGATTAGTGCAATCCTTTAAGAACTGTTCACAGAGTTGTACTACAACCACATTCTTTGAGGATCTTGATAAAGGATCTTGTTTCACAGTAGATGAGTAAATATCCCTTGCGTGCACAGCTGATGCTTCTAGGACACTAGATGTCCACCTGTCAAGAATTCAAGTTTGGCATCAACTCCCTTTCTTTCCAAACACATCCCTCTGTCAGGTTCTGCAAAGCTGCAAAACTTTCACAACCAGACAAACTGGGAGATTTTTGTGATACCAGTTTTGAATCTGCAAGCATGATGGTAAATTTGATAAAGATACAACCAAAAGGAACATGTTTTATTGTTTTCCCAATATTTAATTTAGCAATGCAGCACAAATGTCAGTTTTAATACTGTCTGTGCTGCTGCAGCATTGGCAGAACTAAGTCAAGTATTTCTTAGGACACCATCTAACTCTTATTTGGGCCCTTGCCAGGGTATCAAAAGATGTTGAGAGACACAGATACCATTTAAAAAACATTAATATGGAGTTCATGATGGCTATCTGATGATTTTTCAAAACAATTTGTATTATATGCTTGCGCTGTTTTATTGTTACCTACACTTAAGCCAAAAACCTCACAGACTAATCGCTGTTAGACCATTGTTTTCACTTCAGGAAATCTCTGTTGCTAGATGCATGAAGAAGACAATACTCAGCTTAAAATGAAGAGTAGTCTGCTTTCTTACCTCCTCACTTACATACTATCTTCTTAGAACCACTCCTGTCCTTAAATTTTATTAAATGAAGAAGACATAAATTGAATCATGAAACGTTTGCTCATAAGAAAGAACTATACTAAGCTGAAAATAATGAAGGCTGTATAATTAGAGATATTGACACCTCATGATATGCAAGGTACATGTAGTGAAACACAGTTTATGTAAGGAAATGCAGTTGGGCATATCCCCATAATTGTTTTAAATTACTGTATCTGCCTGCATACGCACACATAAACTCTATGTCGATACAAGTGGTGCAGAAAAACACATTCAGTTTCAGAGAAGCAATTTTGCAAAATAAGCCATACATCTTAACTTCCACTGCTTTACCTTTTCCAAAACACAGTGCCTATGCTTCAGAACAATTCACACACATCCTTTCTTTGGTTCTAGTATTTGCAAGATTAATCTATCATCTACTCCACCATTATCCATACTTCTCTAAATTCAAAACCAAAGGAAAAAAAGTAATCCAAAACAGTTTGGTTTTACCCAAATACATATTAAGAAGTGAAACCACAACTCAGATGTGAACAGAAGTGAAGTAGAAATAACTATCTCAGGGATATGCATATCGTTACTGTCTAAGGAAGTAGTTTTACTTGACCAAACAGTTGAAAACCTGCCTCCTCTTTGGTACAGTGTTCAGTGAACAAGACTCTAGTGCTATCCTTTGGTTTTGGAAGGATCTGATTCTCTCTGGGTCAATCTCTAAGATTATGTGAGTATAGTTGTGTGATAGCCAATACAATTGACTCAAAGTCATAAAATGAGCAATAAGAGATATTATATTTTTCTCTTCTTGTTTTTACAGGCAGCTTTTCTCCAGAAAAATGGGGCATGGGAGAGGGAGATAAAACAACTTTTCTTTGAGAAGCTTAGAAGAGAGTAGTTGTCATCACATCTTTCATTAGGTTCATGTTCTGAGATAATAGATTCAGTTTCTTACTAGTTCACTTGGAGGATCAAGACATATATTCCCAGGTTGTTATTAATCTAGTCTGAGATGGGGTGGGCAGAATATACACTACTTCTAGTTCCTTTGTGACGTTTGTAGTAATTCTGTAAGTCCTTTAGTAGGTCATGACATTTTGATTAATGTAGTATATTTGAGTGTGTATGTGCATACACACTCATGATTTACACTTTTGGTTTGTGTTATCAGATACTAGGGGGACACAAACCATAGAAAATAATATTAAAAATACTCTTCCTGTTTGTTCATCTCCTCTGCCTTCTTCTTTTTCTTTTTATTTACACTACGGAGTTTATTCTAATAAATGGTGGCTACTTCCTGAAGTAATTCTGAAGTAATAATTTTCCTCTTTGCTGTATAAATTAGTTCTGAGGGCCATGTTGGTATTATTTCATTAGCTCTAAGGCCAAAGACTGCCTAGTATATTAGCCTGGGGTGTAATTATTACTAAATTAAAAGGAAGTACCCTTGAGATATTGTGGGCCAAATCCTCTGTTGTTTTAACTAAGCATTACTCTACTGAAGTAATAGCAAGGAGATGTGCATATTCACTGAGAAACAATCCAACATTGATTATAAAGAGCCCTAGCAATGATTACTAATAGCTTAGTTATTGAGAAATAACTTCCAAGCGGTTAACTCCATCTACTTTAAATTATTTTAACTAATTTGAAGCACATAAATTGAGGAGTTTAATTTACCTAGACAACAGAAATAGAGACAAGGAGGCTTCTTCAGAGAGTAACTGAGAATGGTTATCCATTTATAATAAATGGTTATCCATTTATACCAGGGCCGAAATTAGTTGATTATGTTCTCTGTCGGGAGATAATAATGTGATTGCATTCCCAAACAGATGTATGACTTAGCACTTGCTCACTGATGCCAGAGAGCGAAGCCAGAAACAATTTCTGTGAGCTGATGTCACACACCATATAAGCCTAGCTAAAAATGCTACTGAAGCTTGTCATAGAATCACACAGAATCACAGGACATTAGGGACTGGAAGGGACCGCAAAAGATCATCTAGTTAAATCCCCCTGCCAGAGGAGGGTCACGTAGACCAGGGGTCTGGATATGGCCCCCCAGGGTCTCCAATGTGGCCCGCCGGTATTTACTCGCCCCCGCCAGGGGTTGCGGGGCGGAAACCAAGCAGCCGCAGATGCCAACTGCGCGGCCAGGCTGAGGCGGGCGGCTCCCCCATCTCTCCCTCCCTCCCTCCAGCTCCCAGGCAGGACAAGCCAGGCAGCACAAACTATAGGCCCCTCCCCGACACTATCTGAGGGACAGTGAACCGGCCCCCTGTTTAAAAAGTTTGAGGACCCCTGACCTAGACCAAGTCACACAGGAACATACCCAGGCGGGTTTTTGTCTTGCCAGTCATGTGTCCCAGGACTGAGAAGATGGGCTCCAGAAGCTGCCATTAGCACAGACTGCTGTGTGTTTCTTCTGCAGTTTTCCCCAGTAAATTGTGGAGATACAGTGAAATGTTATTCATAAGAATAGATGAACACAATAAGATGATGGAAAGGGCCTTCAGGGGGCACTTTTTTGTTGTCCTTCCCAGTGAAACAGTAAACATACCTGCTTATATATTTTCTCTAATGGGTCAGGAGGATGGAGCCAGGCTCTTCTTGATGTCATCTAGTGATAGGACGAGGGGCAATGGGTGTAAGCTGGAACACAGGAGGTTCCACATAAATATGAGAAGGAACTTCTTCACAGTGAGGGTGACAGAGCACTGGAACAGGCTGCCCAGGGAGGTTGTGGAGTCTCCTTCACTGGAGATGTTTAAAACCCACCTGGGTATGTTCCTGTGTGACTTGGTCTAGATCATCCTGCTGTGGTGAGGGGGATTGGACTAGATGATCTTTCAAGGTCCCTTCCAATCCCTAATGATTCTATGATTCTATGATTCATCCCTTCAGTGTCCATGAAGCCATCTCTGTTTACCCATCACAGAACTTTCTCTCATCTTTAAAGGATTGGCCAGACAATGGTTGTATTGTAAGTTAAATCCCTAACTTGATTTTTTTCCATCAGACTTATGTTCTGTTTCTAAGTACTGCCATTCTTGTTGCTCTGCCTGATGGCTTTCCCTTAAATTATGTTTTGTATCTAGCATGTTGAGCAGATGTGGTGTCATGGTGCCCTGGTTTCCTGACTGACTGGAAGTTGAGCAGAATTGGTGTGTTTTGTTTCTTAGCTGGGACACTCCTCTGAATTTCATCCAGAATTAGCTTTGCCTTAATTATTTTCTCCAGGAGTGTCACAACTTCTACTAATATTGCCTCAGCAAACTGCTCTAGCAGCAGGTCTCTTTCGGATGGATAGCTGCCTCGTCAGGTTTTTATTTTGTAACTGCATATCTGATGTCTTCCTTCGGTGAACTGCTCTGCATTTCTCTTCATTGAATTTTAAGTCTGACGTCCAATAGATCAAGATCAATTAGATTTCTGATCTTATCTTCCCTTACGTGTTTAACATTATGTCACTACAAATATCTTAAGTGTATTCTCTGTTCTGTCACCCAAGTCATTCACCCACATGTTGAATCAAGACTGAGTCTAGGACAATTCAGTGCAGAATCCTGCCGAGTTATTCCCATGCTGATAATTCATTTGGGGTGTCTGTGCATTTTCATCCAGTTTTGAATCTCTTTTTTGGTGATTTCATATCTTTCATGTTTCTGTGAATTGTACATACCAAGGTATCACAGAATCAGAGTATTGTTGGAGTTGGAAGGAACTCCTAGGGATAATCTAGTCCAAACACCCTGCCAACTCAGTATTGACTAGAGCACATTGCACAGGGCTTCATCCAGGTGGGTTTTCAATATGTCCAGAGAAGAGACTCTGCAACGCCCCAGCCAGTCTGTTCCAGTGCCTTGTCACCCTCACAGTAAAGAAGTTTTTGCCCCTTGTCATGCAAAACAGTTTGGCATCATCCTCCTTACACCTACCCTTCAGATATTTATGGAGATGAATCTTCTCTCCAGCCTTAACAGTCCCATCTCTCTAAACCTTTCCTCATAAGAGATGCTCCATGCCCCAAATCATCTTTTTTGCCCTCTGCTAGACTCTCTCCAGCAGTTTCCTGTTTCTCTTGAACAGAGGAGGCCAGAACTGAACATAGTACTCCAGATGTGGCCTCACCAGGGCAGAGTAGGGGTGGAGAATGACCTTTCTACACCTACTATACACATACTTCTTAATGCATCCTAGAACACTGCTTACTGTCCGTTTTAACAACAAGGGCACACTGTTGTCTCATGGTCAGCTTGCTGTCTACCAGGACTCCAAGATCTTTTTCTTCAGATCTACTCTCCAACAGGTCTACCCCTAACCTATACTGATGCATGGGGTTGCTTCTCCCCAGTTGCAGGACCCTACGCTTGCTCTTTTTGAACCTCATTAGATTCTTCTTTGCACAACTGTACAGCCTGCCCAGGTGTGTCACACAGACCTCTGGTGTGTCAGCCACTCCTCCCAGTTTTGTGTCATCAACAAATCTGTTGAGGATACACCCTGTCCCTCTTCCAAGACATTGACGTATATATTGAACAAGACCAGACACAGTATTGACTTCTGGGAGACATCGCTGGTCTCAGACCTCCAACTCAACACTGCGCTGTTGATCACATTCCTTCTGAGCTTTGTCACACAACCAGTTCTTAATCTACGTTACTGCTCTGTTCTCCACCGTGCTTCAAAGATGATGAGAAGTGCCTGGCAATAACATCTGCCAGATTTTATCACTTGTGGGTACATCCCATCAGGGCCCATGGATTTATGGATGTCCAGCTTGGTGAAGTGCTCTCTAACCTGGTGCTCTACTGAGGGAAAATCTTCCTCTCTCCAGAGGAACTGTCTCTTATCCCCAGGGCTTGGAGCTCATAAGGGCTGGCTTTAGCAGTGAAGACAGAAGCAGAGAAGGCATTCAGTAACCCTGACATCTCTGTATCTTCTACCACTAGGGAAGCAGTCTCATTCAGATTTAACAAAAACATAAAAAATATATCAAAGTATAGAGTGTTGCAGGTACTAACTATTTCAATCACCAGAGCAGCTGTCTGCAAGGAGAGAGTGGATTGATTTGCCATGATTTACTCTTAGCACATCTATGTTGGTGGCTTTAATCACCTTAATGTCCTACAGACACACAACGTTCATTATTTAATTCTTTGTCTAGTACTGCTTCTGACCCTGAGTTAGACTGTGGCCTGATCTCCCCCTTTTAATGGCAGGTACTGTGCTGACTTCTCTGCAGTCTTTTGAATCCTTTTCCTCCCTCCTCAGGTCATCAAAGGTAGTTCTAAGTGACCCAGGGATCGCTTTGAGTGGTTCTTTAAGTGCTCAGTGGTGAATTTCATCATCAAATACCCACTGACATATGTCTGAATTAACTAAACCTTACTGAAAGTACCCCCTCTCTGTTTTGGCCTCACTTTTGTTCTCTTTTAGATGAATTGCAGTAGCATTTGCTCTCAGTTATGAAGCTTATGAAAACTTCAGCAAAATAAACATAGAATTAGAGAATCATAGAATCATTAGGGATTGGAAGGGACCTCAAAAGATCATCTAGTCCAATCACCCTGCCACAGCAGGATCACCTAGACCAAGTCACACAGGAACACATCCAGGCGGGTTTTAAACCTCTCCAGAGAAGGAGACTCCACAACCCCCCTGGGCAGCCTGTTCCAGTGCTCCATCACCCTCACTGGGAAGAAGTTCTTTCTGACATTTGTATGAAACCTCCTATAACATTGGAAGATTAATTTTTGTTATGCCTGTTATTCCCTGTCCTCTCCCATTAGGTGATATATATTTTTTCTTTTCTCTTCCCCTCCTTTACAATTTATGTCCCTATTAGTGTTACCAATTTTGCACTTTAATGCTTTTAATTTTATCCTGCATGCTTTCATTGTCTCCTTGTACACGATGTATGGGTACAGATGGAGGTGCTCTGGAGTAGCTGACAGAGCCCCTTCCTGTTCGTTACTGTCCTGCTGTTAGAAGTCACTGTCTCTGCAGCTGAGGAGTTCCTAATCTGCCACAATGGTATATTGGTGGTGCTCTAATGAAATACAAAAGCCAGTCTGCAGTGCTGTTAGACACTAAGTACAGAACTCTGTAATCTTAGTCTTGCTCTGCTTGGTCTTTCGAGGACCCCTCCAATAGCCCATGGTTCTATCATTCCTACTGCCTTTCACACTGGCATATTTTATAGTTGGACTTTTCACATAACCTCTTTCAATAGCTTCCAGATCTATTGCACTGCTCAGCAGTTGCTTACCCAGGAAAGCGCGCTTCAGTTGTCTTCCCTGACCTTAAAAAAATGCGCTTATTTTGAAAAGCATGGTTAGTTATAGAGCAATTAGTTGTAGATATTGCCAAAGCCCAAAGTGAACAAAATAATTTGTTTTAAAAAGAAGGCTGAAATACTTACAAGGGCCTGCAAATATGTCTTTTACATGCGTCAAGAACACTGACAACATTTTTTGCTAGTTGCAAAACCTTTCCATTTGCAGGGACTACCTTTCGTTCATATTCATAATGGTGATTTGGACATAGTTCTAAATGATCAGGCATGTAAAGTAGTGGAACCAGTCTTAGCACTAGTGCATTTCATTCTCATATTAGTTTCTGCTTGTCCTTTATAAGCCCTAATTTCCATAGTAAAACTGAGTGGCAATGAAAGGTTTGAAGTAAGAAAGTAACCTTTGTCGCTGCAGAGCTCTCAAACTTGATTGTGAAGCATGGGTGGTCTCATTTGCTATTCTCAGCCCCTTCCTTGCCTTGTGAACCAGTTGCCAGAGAACTTTTCACTCTTGCCATGAGGTGTATAGCTACAGTTCTGAAGCAAAGAATATTTGATGAGATATTGTTGCTAACTGCCTAGAAGGAATTGGTGTTTTCGAGGTACCTAATCAATTACACATCTGAAAGAAACTAGTAGTAGATGCCTCAGAATTACGCTCGATATCTTTAATCTGCTACATCCTCGTACTGTTATTGAATCGCTTTGGACTCATTCAGACCATAGAACTGTTCCGTGCTTAAACCGACTGATTTCACATCATCCTATTGATATATAGATAAGATTTGTGTTGTGAGTGTTTTACTTGTGAACTTGTTCTTGTCTCGGAAAAAGAAATTGATCTAGAGAGCAATGCTTTAGACAGTAATGTCTATGACATTAGTGCTTAAGTCTAGAGATTCCCTCTAGGAAAATATGCTGAAATAACTTTTTCTAACTTGACCTTCATTAAAGAGGTCAGTTTTGGGATGGCAAGTAGTACAACTTGATTTCAGCCACAAAAGAGTAAACAAGATGTTAGCAGAAGGAGCATAAACGAGAGATTTTCAGTCAACTAAGCCCGATGAATTTCCTCCAAGGGAACTTAAAGAACTGATTGGTGAAATCTTATGGCTGTTCACAGTTATCTTTAAGAGTTTGGGAATGGTGAGTGAGTTGCCAGGAAATTATCTCTGGACAAACAAGATTTCTATCTTTAGAAGAAATGGTGACCTGGCCAACTTATGAAAACAAACTAATAACTAAATAATATATTTATAGGTACCTGACATATGAGGAGAAGAGCAGTCACTATTGATTTGCCAAGACCAAACAACATGAAACAAATAAAATTTCCTTCTCCAAATGGGTAACAGACCTTGCTCAACGAGGAGAAACACCAGTAGTATTTTTCAAGTTCTTGGTAAAACTTCTGACACTGACAGCTTCATAAACCCATAATAGACAATAAAAAAGGTACATATGAAATGAGCTTGGAAAGTTTATGTAGAAAGTAGTTATTTTGATTGTCAGTATGGAAGATGAAATTGTATGGGCTTTCACAGGAGTATACCCTGGACATTGTATGATCTGCTACTGTAATAAACAATCTAGATGATGGAAGAGAGGGATGTCCATTTTTGTGCTGCAAGGCATGCAAATTCTTCTGTCGTGTCAGTGCCAGAGACTTAGATATGAACGGCTTTGTGTTTCTTCCTGCTGGCTGCAGCAGGTAGGTAGAAATGCCATTGTGCTAGTTTGCCCAGTTAAGAGCGATGCCCTTCTAACTGCATCCTGCCTTACTCTGGAAGGGATTGTGTAACCCCAGACTGGGCTCCCAGAGTCAGTTCATCCAGCCATGATTCCCTCCCCACTCTTCTGCAATGGATCTCCCTATATTCAATGAACAGGACTATGTATTCACCAAATTGATGTAAATGTTAACTTGTGTGCTGAACGTGTGGAGAAAGCAGGAGAATTAACACTGCTCAACGGTTGTGTTAAAGCTGGTCATAAAATTGAACAAGCTGCAAGACTGATGAGCATTTTCAAACTGTGACATTTGCAGCCAATTGGCTCCATGTTCTGATTGCCAAACACATCATTAATGTAGACATAATGGCAGGGAAGCAAGCGGTAAGTAAAAGGCGGTGGGTCTGAAAGGCAAGAGGCAACAGGTTTCATAGAAAAAATATCTAAAGCAAAACCCTGTTTTATTTGGCTATATTTGCTCTCATTTAGTGGCATGTTGAAGTCTACTAATTGATTCCATTAACAGGAGACCCATCTTTGTGAAGAGACTGGAGTTTTAAGGACAAATGCTTTTGCAGATTGAGCATATTATAAAGTTGATGTATTTGGCCTTTTAGGTAAGATGCAAAACAACATCCTTGAAGTTCCATTAGCAGAACACAGTGTTCACATCTGCATGATCCTCATAATGACTACCCTGTCAACATATTTTAAAAAATAACCAGAAGTTGAGAAAACTGCAAACAGAGTCCCTAGGGGAAAGGCATCTTCATGAGAATTCCTTATGAAGTTCTTCCTTTTGCTTCCATCAGGAAGATCTGCCACATTTTCCATTAGACAGTGGAAATTTCTCAGTCCCAAAGAACTCCATGGCAAGGGTCTGCTTGCCCCTTCTCCAACAGTGCCTCTAATGGCCTTTACCAGACAGATGGGCAAGAAATGCTCTATTTTGAAAAGCCAGACAATGTAAGTTTTTAAACAATTTTTTTTTAGGATGGAAATGGAGTTTCAGTTTATAGATTAAAAAGGCAAACTCTCCGGGGCACCATTCCTCCTTTTGTTGAATATGTTCAAGATGCTATGGCACCCCTTATTTAATTCTTACTGTATCTGTCCTATTTTCATGTAGGAAGGCATTTGCCCTATAATAATGATGATCTTGTGCATCTGAATTACCAGAAATCAATGACATTTATAAGGAAAACCACTGAGTTTTCCTTATAAATAAGTCATATCTTGCTTATGGACAACCTAAAATTTTTTCAAAGTTAAAAAAAGACATCTCAGTCCTCTGAAAACCTTCCCTGTATGTCTATATGCAATCTAGATGATAAACAATATGCCACTGTGTCCAAATTTAAAGGAGAGATGGTCTAGCAGCAATGGAAACCATTGACTCAATAACATGTCCTACAGAACCACAGGACAGGACTTCCATGGTCAAAAGGTTCATTAGAAAATGAAAACAAGGTTTCACGAGCTCCTAAAGTTCATGCTCTGTGAAAAAACTAGTGGGTTTGGAAATTACTATCTATAACTTATCAGTGTTGTTTTTTAATGCTAGGGGTGTGGATGGCCAAAAAAGGAACTTGTAACCCGAGGGCATTCATGCAGACAGTGACAGAAGCCAATGGGTTTAGATCTACAATGAAAAAGATTGTAGGTGAACAATTAGTCTAATTTCTGGAGGAAAAGGAGCTCATCTAGCAGTCTATTTCCATATAAAAAACCCCAAAACTTTTTAATGAGCTTTTGAGACCAAGGTTCTATGTGTTTTAAAAGACCCCAACCTCGTATTAAGGGATATTAGTAGATTCTGCTGTTCCATAAGTAGTATGAATGAGAGGGCTGTCATAGAATCACAGAATGTTAGGGGTTGGAAGGGACCTTGAGAGATCATCTGGTCCAACCCCCCCACCAGAGCAGAAAGATTAAGGTATAAATCTGTAATTAACCGACTATTCTTAAAACTGCTCATGAGATGGACTCTCATAGAGTGCTTTTGAGTAGGATTATGCTTTTTTCTTCCAAGTTGATGTAATTCTTTTTTTGCAGTTTTGTGGCAGAATCATAGGGGTTGGAAGTGACATCTGAAGATTATCTAATCAAATCGCTCTGCTAGACCTCAGGTTCTCCTAGGAACGTGATCACACAGGAACACGTTTAGGCCGATTTTGAATGTCTCCAGAGACAGAGATTACGCAAGATCTCTGGGCAGTCTGCTGCAATGCTTGTTACCCTCACTGTGTAAGAGTTCTTCATTACGTTCAAACTGAACCTCCCGTGATCCAGTTTATGACCATTTCCTCTTGTCCTATGACTGGGAATGACAGAGAAGAGGCTAGTTCCATCATCCTGGCACTTGCCCCCTAGATATTTGTAAGCGTTTATGGGCTATCTCCTCAGTCTCCTCTTCTCTAGTCTAAACAGACTCAGCTCTCTCTTTTGTGGGAAAAAAATTACTTGTAATTTGAAAACATAAAGCAGGACATATGTGGAGTAACTTCTGACGACTGACAATTTTAAACTTTAGTTTTGTTTAGTAGAAGGAAAAATCCTCTCAAATGTGAATGCTGCCATGCTATTTTCATGAATGTAGAGGCATCCAGCCTGAACCAATGGTTCTAAGAGGATTGCAAAGTTTGCCATTTGTCTTAATGGAGTGTTCACTTGGAAGCCTATCTACAACATTGTGACCAGGATTTTCAGTATTTATTTATTTGCTTGCCTACCAGAATTGAAGTTCAGGCTTTTCTCTCGAACAGATGGGGGGTTTTTTAGTCTAGTTTTTAGGCTGTGATTCCTACTTTGTCTGGTTCCCACTTTGGCAATTCCACCAGAAGAATGGGCTAATATTTCACTCAAAGCTGACTTCAAAAATGCTTCTTCCTGAAGCATCAGGTAGGATACTTGGCATCCTTAGAAACCTATGGCCATGAGGAATTCTGGGCAGGGAAAGAATTGCTAGCTGTCTTGGTATGTGCCACTCCCAAAGCTGACATGTAAAAAATCACGA
Source organism: Rhinopomastus cyanomelas (assembly GCA_013400115.1). Lineage (NCBI taxonomy): Eukaryota > Metazoa > Chordata > Aves > Bucerotiformes > Rhinopomastidae > Rhinopomastus > Rhinopomastus cyanomelas. Next base: position 424,484 of record VXBP01010087.1, read on the forward strand.
GCTATCAGCTTGTTTCCTCCAGAAGAAATCCTAGTGGTATCTTATTTGCTCCCAAATCGACTTCTTCTTGATGCTGTCAACTGACATGAGGAAACAAGGATGCTCACGACTTTGAGACCTCTCAACTGTCAGCAGAGAGTAAACAGAAACAGCACCAGTGATGAAGACATAAGAAACTAATTTCTGCACCTAAGTGCAAATTTTGGCAAAGGGAAAGTAGAGGTAACAAGCTGGACCATCACTGTTTTTCACTGCTGAACACTGTAGTGTCCTGCTTGAGTTATTCACACTGGAGTGTAAACTTCTTTTACTTAACAGAAACCTCCATAAGTGTGTGTTTTTGTGACTCGGGCGCACACCTGTATCCGTTTGCTTCATGACTTTCTTCTGTAATTAATTTTCTTTCAATACTGAAAATTTCACAGAATCACAGAATCATTAGGGATTGGGAGGGAAGATCGAAAGATCATCCAGTCCAACCCCTTTGCCACAGCAGGATCACCTAGACCAAGTCACACAGGAACACATCCAGGTGGGTCTTAAACATCTCCAGAGAAAGAGACTCCACAACCCCCCTGGGCAGCATGTTCCAGTGCTCTGTCACCCTCACTGTGAAAAAGTTCCGTCTCAGATTGATGTGGAACCTCCTATGTTCCAGCTTGCCCCCATTGTCCTCTGTGCTGTGAGGCAAGAGGAGGCTTCTTGCTTAATGAAGATGTGGAAGAGGTGAAATACTTGAACTGGAGGAGACACTGGGCTGCAAGGGTCACCTTTGAAAGGGTCTCCAAATTGTCACCCTCACAAGATGAAGCAGACATGCCAATGGCATAAATGAGATGATACAGTGAAAACGATTCTGAGCAATGAGTGCTTCCTCTCTTTGTCTGTCACAGAAGCAATCAACATGCAACAACCCTTCAGGGAGGAGACTCCACCATGGCTGCGTGTTACCAAAAGAAAACTGCTTTTGTCCAGATTTTGGTATGTTGTTGTGGGAGATGACTCTGCAGTGGGCTCAGACCCTCTTCTCTCCCAATGATGGGAAGAGACCAGGGAGGCTGTGCCCAGATCCTCCTTGCCCCAAACTGATGCAGAGAATAAACAAGGTTTGTTTATTCAGTAAGGAACAGTGTCCAGGATTTTTGCTGTTTGAATTCACGTGAAAGTGAATTGAACTGGAAGGAACAGGGAGCAGCAGCAAGGGGGTGGATAGTCTAACCTGAAATGGACGTGATGGCTTCTGGATTGCTAAAGTCTCATCAGCCATGACAGGGTTGAGCAGATGAGTCTGATATTGAGTAGGTGTCTCCCTCAGTCTACACACCTTTCTGAATTGCTTTTGTCTCTAAAAAATCTCATGACATGTCTTTCTCATGGGCTGAAAGCTCGTCCTAGTGTCAGTCAATCAGACGACAAAAATAGAGCTTCCCTCTCACAAGAACAGAGATATTTTCTTAACAAGTCAAGCTAGAGTCCTCATGGCTCATAGAGCCTCAAAGTCTGTCTCAGAGAGGACCATGCAAGGTCTTGCATTTAGAAGAAGAAGAAGCAAAGGGTCTGAGAGGGGTAATCAGGGAGCAACTTTCTCTAGTGAAGCACTGAGGACCTCGGCATGCTCAGGACCAGGGAGGCTCCTTGCACAGCACCCAGGGTTTTGAACACACTCCCTGGATCAAAGCTGCAGGGATCTAATGTTTGGATTTGTTTTTCCTGAGAATGGTAATAAGGCAGCAATTAAACATTACTGATGTCCTCATGAATCAAGGATTGATTCTTTGGTGGCTGAAGACTTTGGTGGCTGAGTTTTGTTCTAAAAGCTCTTAAATCCCAAAAGCTTTAGTTTCTGACAGTGCCTCTTCTTCGTGTCATGATGAGAACAGAGATTTTCTCTGACAAGATTGAAGCAAAGCCAGCTTTTACAGATGTGGTATCTCCATCCCCATTTATTGCTCATTTCATTCTCTGAGAGCCCAGTAGAAGCACTGATTCCCTCAAAAATGTCCTGTTCCACAGGTATTCACTTAATGCATTATTTTGCATCTGTGTCTCTTTCCATATGTGCTCCTCGAAGTCTCTCTCAGCTTTTCTAGTTGCTATTCTATCTTTTGCCTCTTATAAATTGTGCTCTTGGGTTCAGTTGGGTTTGGATTTCATTCTCCAAAGGATGCATACCTGACACAATGTCAGTCTTGAATTCTGCCATCTAAACTGTGGTTTTTTAAAGGAACTTTAATTGTTTAGTTCCTTGTTTAATTCCCCGTGCTTCCTGTTACTTCCTGTAACACATGGAAGTGTTTTGATTCTGCACGTCTGTTCACTCTTACACCACAGAATGAAATTCAGTCTGAATTAAATGTGCATAAGTGTAGGGATCTGGGTTTAAAATACCGTAATAGCAGCTTTCAATCTAAGTAAAGCTCAGGTGAGTTTAGCTGTAGACCAGCATGAGTTCATGCTCTGTCCGAGCAGACAGCCCCATCCTGTCCAAGACTGCAGCGGCAGAAGTAGCGTGTACAAGCACCAGCGTGTGCTTATTTAAACAGCAATCTCGCCTTCTTTGCAGTTTTCATTAGATTCCTATATTTAAGTGAAGAGCCTCTGAGTAGTGACTGAAGTAGAGAAAATGAGCTGTTTGGGTCTTTGAAAGCGTTCCAGTGTTCTTCTATTTGCTACAAATAAAGAAGTCAAATATAGTGTATCTGGTGATTCAGAGAGCTTGCGGTGATTAACACTGCCTGGATGATTTGAGACACATCTCGGTTTCAGAACTTGCTTGGCTGCATGACTATACAAACATTATGTGGAGAATATTTAAGACATTTAAGGCAAAGACATTTGGATAAATACATTAGCATCATTACCTAGGAAAACACTTTTTATGCCAGACCCTGTATCATAGGATCATAGGATCATAGGGTGTTAGGGGTTGGAAGGGACCCAAGAGATCATCGAGTCCAACCCCCCCGCCGGAGCAGGACAAAACTATCTAACACAGATCACAGAGGAACGCATCCAGGCAGCCTTGAAAGTCCCCAGAGAAGGAGACTCCACGACCTCCCTGGGGAGCCTGTTCCAGTGCTCCGTGACCCTCACAGTAAAGAAGTTCCCCCTTGTGTTGAGGCGGAACCTCCTCTGCTGCAACTTACACCCATTGCTCCTTGTCCTATCACAGGGAGCAAGTGAAAAGAGCCTGTCCCCCCCCTCCTGGCCAGCCTTCAGGTACTTATAAACATTGATCAAATCTCCCCTAAGTCTTCTCTTCTCCAGACTAAAAAACCCCAAGTCCCTCAGCCTCTCCTCATAAGCCATGCCCTCCTGTCCCCTAATCATCCTCGTAGCCCTCCGCTGGACCCTCTCCAGCAGATCCCCGTCCCTCTTAAATCGGGGAGCCCAAAACTGAACACAGTGTTCAAGATGAGTATCCTTAATTCTTGTTTTAATGATTCTTTGATATAAAAACCTTTAAAAACCACTTGTCTTGACATGTCAGAGATGTGCATAGGCTAGACTTCCCAATTCCCAATAGTCTCAGAATTATTCTTTCAGCATATCACGGTGATAATAAGAACTCGGTGATGAAAGTCCTTCTCTTTGAGTTCTCTCCTTCAGCTGTGTGTTAAAATCTGTGAAAAGATGAGGCTGTGTTAACGTTGACTGCTGAGCTGAGCACAGGTCTTTCAGCCCAGTACTGCTCCTCAAGGAAGCCAGGCTACGGCAGCAAAGGGCAAGAGTACAAGGGTCTCAGACAGACCTGCAGCAGAGCTTTATCTGCTCAGAAATTTTCAAGAATAGTTGTGTTTAATGGAAGTAGGACGTTTAATGAAGTGGAATGGAAGCGTCATCCATGACGCTGCTCCTGATGCTGTGTATGTGCTTTCATTTGGTCTCTGTCTTAAGGGACGCTGAGCTGTGTAGAGTTTTTCAAGGCAGAAATAGATGAATTGACCGAAAAGCCACCTAAGCTAGAAAATGAAAAAAACAAAAGCTCTGGAGAAAGGGCTGTAGAAAAGTCTGTGTTTCTCAAGAAGTTTCTGTGTTGGGCTGCAAAGAAAGGTTTCCTATGTCTTTGCTGTGAATCTGCTCCTGAAATCAAGTGTCCACAGTAACTTAACCTTTTTCTAGCCTTTGCTTCCCCTACAAATAATAGCCAATTCAATAATGGTGACTAACTGACTACCAAATATTTTGAGAGATTAAGAAAGTAGATGGCTCCATTGTCTTCTCCAACTATGGCAGGATCCAGGCACAGCGTTACAATGTCCCACTCTCTTCTGCTGAGGCATTGCCACTTTACATATGAAACTTCAGCACACCTTTCTGGGTCAATGCCCAAATTTCTAAACTAGTGAGTTTTTCTCTGGCATTCTCTCAAAACCTATTAGTAATTCCTAAATTAATGTACTCTGTAGTAGGAAATGAGAGACAGAAGGGTACTCTGGTTTGCAGAACACCCTACTTTTTAGAAGACAGGCAACTTAGTAGGATGGGAAATACAGGTGTTGTTGCCTCTGACAGAGGAAAGACCTGACGGTAGCTTCTGTAAGAAGTGTTCAGGTAGGAGGAGGAAAGGATACGGTATGTTTGGATGTTTTCGGGTTTTTTATTAGGGTTTTCTGTGGTGGTGTTGTCAGGCTAGTGGTTTGGTTGGTTTAAAATGGGTTTGGGCGTCGGGTGAGACAGATATCTATTTTGCCCACAAGGACTTCAGCCTTACCATTATGCCTAACTTTTCTGTGCTATCCATGGCTTGGCTCTGGGTAGTCACAGAGATGAAGGTATGTTTAGAACTCCTCTGGTGTATTTTGATGACTGTAATGCTTCTCTGATGTGCAACAGTTTTGAGTATCAGTATTTTGAATCCAGACTACACCCTATAAACTTGTGTTTACAACATGGTCAAGCAAAGTACTCACTCAACGCTTTCAATTAAGTGAGTTCCTTCATAAAGAGAATTCACATATTAAATAGTGCATGACTGAAACTAGAGTTAAAAGAAGAAATTCAGCGTATGGTTTTTAAAATAAATTGTTATAGTGCCATAGTGCAGAAAGTGCCAAATCCTAACTCCATTCTCAGTGTCATGAAAGCTGTGTCCCTGAACCCAAGGCTAAATGTTGGTCACACTGAGCTGTGCACCTCTCACAATGTCTTTACTTCTGTAATATTTCTTCATTTTTCTCAAATATTCTGTGGTGTATTTGGGTCCTAAATGTGGTAATTTCAGCCACTAAACAGAGCAAATAGCTGCATTTACTTTATAAGACCTGGTGAGAGGTAATAAATGTGCTGTCATTGAGTTTCGTGTCCATTCTCTCCACATGGATGAGCAGTGCAAATAACAACCGTGCTGTCGTACTGCAGTCTCATTATCAGAAGTGATCTTCCTCCCTACGTGTATATTGTACTGTGACCTAGTCCTCTCCCAGCACTCACCTGCCTTTGTCTCTCCTACAGACTGCAGCATTTCCGAGGCAAACACGGTTTGTGTGATGAATATGTGATCCTCATGTGGTTTTGATTCCCTCAGAAATATAAACATATATAGTACTGCCGTTTTATTGTATGTATGTGAGAAAGGACCTCAAACACCTTCTCCTAGTATTGCAGAGAATTTGAGCAATAATTCAAGTTGCCAGCCTTCTGTAGGCTATGTAGTCAGTCTGAAGTTTAAAGCAGAGACAACTCTGTAGTAAGACCTGGCTGCTCAGCGGCTTGTCCGCCAGCGTATTGAGTATCTCCAAGAGTGGAGACACCACAGCCTTTGTACTCATTTCTGCCAGTGCCTACCCACTGCCCTCATGACAATTATTTTCCTTACCTCCTGTCAGAATTTCCCTTGTTGCCTCTTGTCTTTTCTATCATTAGCAGTTCCTCTTGCCCCACCCTTCGAATCCTGTTATCAGGTGATATGGGTTTCTTTATAAGATGATGTCCAGCTCATATTATTTTAGGTAGGACAATGTCAGTTGCAAACTGTTCCTGCCTTTCTCCAGCGCTGGGTACTAGAAGACTTTTAAGAGGTCCCTGTGGTAAACTGAAATAAGTTCTTCCTCATAAACAGTTCTTTTTCTTCCTGCTCTGTTTTCTCTAGATATGGGTGTAGGTTTATTCCCTATCCACAATTTTTGTCTCAAACTGTGGTTTGAGACAAAAGCTTCGTTTTAAAATAATCGCACTGTACCTTTAATCAGCAATGATTCCATATTCTGTGGGTTTTTTTCTGATTCCATTTCTTTATGTTTGTTTTTTTCACAGTTCACAGAAAAAGCTGTAGAAAGCACCTCTTTCACTCTCTTTGTGTGCATAATACATAAAAAAATATCTGTTGTATTTGTAAAGGCTCATTTGTATTCATTGAAGACTTTTTTTATGCAAAGTTTCTTAGAGATACAGCAAAGAATCTTGAGAAAGGAGGCTGTATAATACACTGTATGCTATGAGAAACTGTGCAATATTCCTGGATATTCATTATTCTCACAGAGAATAGTCAGCACGTGAAGGAACCTTTGTGTGAACCTTGGATTTGTAAAAACGTCAGTTGCACATGTTGGAAAGCTGCTGGCAGTAAGTGTGCTGTGGGTGTCATGGGCTGAAGCTGCTCTTCTCTATGTAGAAACAATCTGGTTTGTCCGCATTGATAAACACTATGTTCTAGTGAGCCCTGAGATGAGGAAAAGTGGAAGGGAATAAAGAGGGACTTAGGGATTGGAAAACGACATCATAGAATCATTAGGGATTGGAAGGGAC
>VXBP01010087.1:431364-584292 GCA_013400115.1 Rhinopomastus cyanomelas
CAGGTCAATCCCCAGCCTATACTGGTACCTGGTGTTGTCCTTGCCCAGATGCAAGACTCTGCACTTGCCCTTGTTATAATTCATTAAATTTTTCTCTGCCCAGCTCTCCAGCCTATCCATGCTTCACTGAATGACAGCACAGTCTGCAGGGGTGTTGGTGACACCACCCAGCTTTGTGTCATCAGCAAACTTGCTGACAGTGCATGCCAATCCCTCATCCAAGTCATCAATGAATAGATTGAACAGGACTGGTACCGGCACCGACCTCTGAGGAACTCCACTAGATACAGGCCTCCAACCAGACCCCTACTCTCTGGCATCTACCCTGTAGCCAGTTCATGATCCACCTCACTACCCGATCATCTAGACCACACTGCCTCAGTTTGGCTGCGAGGATGCTGTGAGAGACTGTGTCAAATGCCTTACTCAAGTCGAGATAGATGACATCCATGGCTCTGCCATCATCCACCCACCTGGTTATGCCCTCATCAAAGGCTATCAGGTTGGTCAAGCATGACTTTCCCTTTGTGAAGCCATGCTGGCTGTCCCTAAAGACTCTCCTGTCCTTGATGTGCCTGGAGACAGCCATCAGATTTAATGAAAGTCATCATAACATAAAATACATACAAAGCTAATTCTGAACCCAGTCCTTCACTGGCATTTGCATCACTGTGACCACTGATTCAGATTCAGTGGTAGACAGGAAATATTTCGATTTAGGTTGGACTGGATGATCTTTAAGGTCTTTTCCAACCTTATCATTACTGTGATACTGTGTGACCCAGGAGCTGGATTCAGGAATGCATATACTGGGGCAAAGAGGGCTGATTGTTGTGGTCCCTCAAGTTTATAGCCAGTGCGGCATCTATGGGACGGAATAGCTTTTTGGTCAGCGTAGGTCGTCTGTCCTGTCCACTCATCCCTGCAGGTAGGACCTCTCACTGTCTGTACTCACTATGTGGCACACAAGAGTCACTGTGATCTTCACATGATCAAACATAAGCAAGAAACTTTCTGCATGCCAATTCTTGTTTGTAACTGTAAATATCAAACATTATCCTTTGCATCTTGCACTGGGAACATGGCAAATGTTCTCCTGGGAGATCAGCAGTGGAAAGGTATCACTTGTAGAAGCAGATACTGTTTGCACAAATAGGGCATTTGTGTGGTTCAAATTTGAGTGGGTTTCTTACCCGAGGCACTGGGAATTTGCCATGTCAGCTTGTGAAGGTTTCTCAGCTCTGCAAACTGGTACAGCAGATTTGGAGCTTCCTGTTCCCTGCTCATTCTTCACTTGATTTCCATCTGTTTGTTTAGAGAAGATGCACATTGCACTGGGCTGGACATAGCACCCATCTTGCCCTGGGAACGTGGTGAATGTTCTCCTAAGAGATCAGCAGTAGAAAGGTTTCACCTGCAATCCATTGTTTGCTGAAATGGGGAGAGTTTCTCCCTCCTCTGTAGCCATAGGAATTGTCCTACTGGAAGTGGAGTGCTGGCTTAGTACCTTAGTGCAGGCTCAACAGTCTGCTACTTAAAATGGGGACTCACAGAGTGTTACAGATTGGAAAGGGCCTGGAAAGATCATCTAAGTGCAACCTCCTGCTGGAGCAGGGTAAGCCTGCAGCACCTGGTGTACCCAGACTGTCTGCCATCCAAGTACAAATGAGGGCCAACCCTGCTTAGCTAATCCGAATTCCATCTCTGTGTCTCTTCATCCACTCCTCTGGGGTTTGTGCTCACTCCATACTGATAACTTGTTTGTGCTGCCAGAATAGTTCACAAGTCTGCCTACCTCTGAGTGTCCACAGACTGGACAAAGAATGAGGCTCCAGCTATTAAACTTGGGAGCTTTCCCTCTCTCCCTTCAGATCATGATTTCATTGCTGTTAGTCATTGTGTTATGCTTGGGACCTTCTGTTTTCTTTGTGCTTGAAGTAAACACCCTCAATGGCATTGCCTGAAATGCTGGTACAAATAAGCTGCTTGGTTTTGCTTCAAGTTGTACAGCAAGATAAAGAATGGCAAATCAGAAAAAGGTAAGAACTTTGTCAGTGCTGTGTTTGAAGAAATCCAGCACAGACATCTCCCTCATATGGTGCCACACATTCGCATGTGGTAAGGACAGATAAAACTCGTTAGATTTCAGCACAGTAGATCTTCAGGACCATGAATTTGGGTAGGACTAGCTTTCAAGAAAAATGGTGCAAAGGTAAAGTAAAATAAATAGCCAAAATAACTCTATAAGCTGATCATAATTTCTGTAGCATGTAATGTAGAGATGCATAGCTTTGTTTACTAGCTTCTAAAAGAGTAGCTTTGTAGAGATAACTGTTCATTAAAATGAGAATAGCAGGGAACCTGAGTTATTTTGCAGATTCATGAACTCTGCAAACACAAATGCTGGTAGAGTAGTTATTCAATGTGCTTCCATTACATTAGCAGAACTGTTCTGGGTATTACTACTAGAAAAAACAACCTATAGAATCAAGTACTTAGGATCTGATTTTCAAATTACCCTCCTTTTTGCATTTGCAATGATGTTTTGCATTTGTTTGAAGCTTGCATCTGCTTCCAAACAATAAGCACTAATTTTAAACCTGTTTAGTACTCATTTAACCCAGATAGTTCTTTTGTGGCCATTTCACATGCATCTGGGATTCAGTGCAAAGAGGTTGCATGGAACAAAATGAGAGGAAAATGCTACTAACCCACAGCTGCAAGAAAAGGCCAAAAGAATTAAAAAAAAGTGAAAAAACTGTAGGAATATGGGCTACCATTATGACTTGAGAAGCAGGCACAGAGAAGCTGATCATGTGATTGTGATAGGTAGAGGCTGCTGTGTCTGGCCATCAGCTACTGGGAAAACCTACCCTTGGTCTTTGTGAGCTGTACTTCTCACTGGTTCTCTGGATCTCTGGAGTGCTTTAAATAACTTGTACTGCTTACATGCCAGCTGAGCTTCAGTGAAGACTGATGGAGATTTGAACTCAGAAAGACACTATAAGGAAAAAATATCAGATAGTATAAACTGGCAATATTAGGAACTCATTTCCTCTAACTATGAAATCATTCAGTGGAAGGATGGTGAGACACCAGAACATATTGCCAGGTTGGATGGGGCTTTGGGCAATCTAGTAGAAGATGTCCCTGACCAAGGCCAAGGGGCTTGCAACTGGGTGATCTTTAAAGTCCCTTCCAACCGCAATCATTCTGTGAGTCTGTGTTTCTGTGATTCTTTTATAGAAATTACAACAGGGTTATGGGATTTATTGCAGTGAAAGGCATTTTAAAAATGTCCTTGCGGTGGAACATGAGCTATCAGAGACAAACAGAAACAGATGTACTTGCAGACAATCGAGATGGTGGTATTGCCATCCCTCTGTTTGCCCCTCTTCCCAACACTCAGTTCACCATTTAGTTCCTCCTAAAGGAGGCCAGCTCACACTAGGATGCCAAACTGCTGCCTGAAATACTTGGAGTGAGAGTGTGCTCCCACCTGCTGTCTCTGCTGTCAGCACAGGCAAAGAGAACTTACAAACAGCTGATAGGGAAGAAATCAGCTTATGAAAAAGCTGTTTGGTGACTGAATGTGAGCCAAAGCCCTGAATCCCTAATTCACCTCTGTTTGTAGTCATAGAACCCAGAGCTGATGAAGATTGAAGAGCTGAACACATGTTAGCTAGATACAATCTGGTCCAAATGCAGGTCTCGTTTAATCTGATTAAATCCACTGGAAGTCAGTGATGTGACCTAGTCAAAAGTCCAGTGGGACTAAGGATGCACGTGCGCTTTAAATTCCATCAGGAGATGACAAGCGTGATTGAATGGAGAGCAGTTCACTCTGTATAACCACCTGGAATACCAGGCAGAGTTGCAGTGTCCTCATGATCTAAATAGAAAGAGGTACAAGCCTGGAAACTCTATCCGCTCTTCATCTTCTGTGGTAGCCTTTGTCTTCATTCATTGCACCAATGGTACGTGGTGTCACTTGTGGCTGACATGGTGTGCTGCTTAGCCTGAATCAGTGGCTTTCTTCCTGTGGCAGCACCTGTCGTAAGGTGAGCTCTTGCAATCTGTCACCCTGCTTCCACACTTGATTCCTTATTACCTTTTTCCTACAGAGACTCAACAGAGAACAACGTGATAGACATCTGAAACAAGTCGCACTGCCAAATGCCACATCTGCAGTTCCATTTTAAGGCAGTGAGAGGACTTGATGTTAACTGCTTCTATTTACTGTCAGCCACTGACATAATTCAGGAAATTAATGGGAAAATGGTGATGGCAGAAATTTCCCTTTATGTATATCTGAATATAATTTCCCTTTCACCTGTCTGCAGATGTGGTTGATAAGGTGTCTATTTTGATTCCAGCATATTATCTTAATCCTAATACTATCTTATCATTATCTTAGCACTGTGAGCTGATCTCATCTGAGGCTGTGAAGAAGCAGAGATAGAAAAGTGTGTGATGTTTCTGTCCCTAGATCCTTTTCTTTGCTGTACAGGAGAAACCTGAAATGAGGGATCATGTTTTCAAGGTAGTGTGTGAAGCATGACTTCAGAGTTTCACGACTCTTAAGTAGCTGATGTTTTTTCTGAGATCAGTGGGGATTTGCAGGACACTTGAAGCAGGTCATTATTTACTGCATAGAAATGTATTTAAAATAGATGTCTTTGTGGAAATTTAAGTTTGAACTAATTCATATTTATGAAGTATGGGCAAGGTACTTATATAAAACCCAAGTCTTTGCACCTTGCTTTCCTGGATAGAACAAACAGTACAAATAATATCTAAAATAACAATTACTTTTTTTAAAGACCTGTGTTTTCTGGTTGTACAGATCTAAAAGCAAAAATACGTCTCAAAATAAAAGCAGGATACCTTCAGCTGCCTCTTTCCTGCCCAAGGATTACATCTATTACTTGATCAAAACCAGGAAACCCCTTCATGGAACGCTAACCAATACAACACGTAATCGGATAACCCTGAGAGGAAATATGGGAGAGTTAAGGAAGAAGATCAATTTAAAATCACTTACTGGGCAGAGGAATCTAAAATTTCATAGACAGAAGAAGGTGAAAGGTGCTATGGAATAATTGCTTCCATCCTCTAGAGACAGTATCTTAAGATGTAGGTGAAAGTCCATGTTCCAGTGATTTAACATATGAAATATTTACTGTCACTAGTGGAAAGAAAATTGTGAGATAAATAAAAAATTCTGAATACTGGAAAGACAGTCGCCTGAGGCTTGATCCAGTGCCCTCTGCAGCTGGTGGCAGATTTTATTCTCACTCAAAGATGCCCACGGATGTCATGAAGTATTGCATGATGCCCCTTATGATGGAATAGTTTTGCAGGAGAGACATAGTTACTAAAAAAGGTGTTGACTGCTGAAGGTCAAGTCTGTAGTGCTCCCCCACAGAAACACTCCCTGAAATGAACACATTTGGCCAGAGCAAGGCAACAGTTTTGGAACTGGACACCTTTAGAGGGCCCATCTACAGTCTTTGGTGGACATGGTTATGTGGCCTGCTCCATGCATCCATCACATGCCCCACTTCTTACAACGTGCACCTACCCTGTAAGACTCAGAACACCTGCAGCTCAGCAGGTTATGTACCTGATACGTACCTGTTGTATGCAGCATCCTGAGTTTAAAAAGTCACAGATTTGATGTTTCTTGTCCCTAGCAGGCAGTCCTGCATGTGCAGTGGTCTAAGCAAAATGTGGATGTTCATCTCATGTACGGTTTTTCCGTGCTGCAGACACTGAGGAATGTTTGGGACGGTGCTAATGTGCTGTGTGAAAGCATCCAAGTAGGACCAAAGTTTGGGATTTATTAGTTTCATTGCAGAAATGGAGCTACCCTTAGAAGCAATAGATACCTTGCCAGAGGAGCTAGGAATCAGTCTTCTGCAAAAATGTATTTCAAGGGTGGTGTCACTTGAGACAGTAAGTCTAACCTTGGAGAGCTTCTGGTACACGGTTCATTCCATCTGACACAAATCAACACAACATCTAGGTAAATGTGACCAGCACATGTCACACTTCTCAGCTGGGAGAAGTTATGTGATGTTGCTCATAGAATCATAGAATCATTAGGGATTGGAAGGGACCCCCAAAGATCTAGTACAATCCCCCGGCAACAGCAGGATCACTTCACTGGAGAAGTTATGGAATCAGAATCACTCAGGATTGGAAGGGACCATCTTCTAACACACATCCAAGTATCACACCAAGTAATAGCCTTTCTTTTCTCTTCTGTGTTTTGAGTTTTCTTCATTATTGACTTTTCCTGTTGTGATTAACTTGTTGGGGAAAAATAACATAATCCATGAACATTTTCTTTAGGGAAAAACTTTGATGTTGAAAACTCTCCCTGCTGCATGCTGCTCTCCTCTTAAATTCACACCAGCTAACATCTGCTGGCCTCACCAGAGGCAGAAGAAACGAGTTTACAAAGGAGAGATCCTGTCTGGTTCTCCCAAGCCCTCCATCTCACAGGAAGTGGTTCTGTCTCTAAACTCTGACACTGCTGCTGCTCGAGTACACTTCAGTCTTGAACATGCTCTTCTACATTCACAGGCCTTTGAACTGTTGCTTTTAAAAGTAGCTGTTGAATTCATGAATAATCTTGCCAGGTGTTAGAGCACATGAAGGGAATACCAGCCGCACGCATCGGCTGAGCTGTCCTCATTTGTACATTACAGGATGTTTGCTAGCATAAGATTAAAGGTCTAGCTCATTCTCATACCTTTCATACAACTTTCAAAAAAGGAAGACACAGGTAGCAAAAAACTTTTGAGAAACTAATGGATGTGATTTACAGAGCCAAGGAAGCCAAATCATTTGTCTATACGCAAAACTGGAATGGCCTGCCCAGGGAGGTGGTGGAGTCGCCAACTCTGGAGCTGTTCAAGGCAGGATTGGACGTGGCACTTGGTGCCATGGTCTAGCCTTGAGCTCTGTGGTAACAGGTTGGACTTGATGATCTATGAGGTCTCTTCCAACATTGGTAATACTGTGATACTGTGAAACTCATCTAATATATGGTTTATTTAATCTTGCTTGGATTCAAGGAACAGTGCTGTTATATCAGGTTGCTGTCTTTTCTGGTGAGTACCATGACACATCAGTGACTACAAAACAAGTAAGAAAGAGGCTCCAAGTGTTCTAACACCTCAGGTATTCGGGGTTTTTTGAGAAAAGCACAAGCTGCCATTCACTTGCTAATAAATGAAAATCTATCTTTACACTATGTGGCCACAAACACAAGCCACAGAAGAGTTCTCCCAGGGTGAACTGCTTTTGAGTGGTGTTGCTGATGGTAAGGAAGAAGAGTTATCGTCCTTTGAAGATCTGGAGATAGGCCTCACCTGAGCACAAAGTTTCAGTGGGTGGTGGTGCCCCTGTTGGAGCTGTGCTTGGACTTAGGCTGATGTATGCCATAACATCATTTACAGGTCTTTGTGTCCCACTTATCCAGAAAAACACCTCTGTAGGGCATGGTCTGTTCTCCTCTGGGCTGCAGGTCAAGAACTCCCCTGTGTAGAAATCAGGAAACGGGGAAACAGTACCTTCAAACTGTTACTCCAGGATGAGGTGTGTGTGCAGAACTGGAGGACGCTCGCTGTGTGAGCTGGTATATACTTAGCTGTAACGATGTAGAGAACTTTCCTGTAGTCAGCTGTCGTGTTTTACTCACAGATCTACATAAGTGCTCACCACTTTTGTAGTCCAGAAGGAACATTTTCTCCTAACAATATTGAAAAGGGTTAACAAACATTTTTTGTCATGTTTGGATAACTGATAACATAGATCACAGGGTTTGGTTTTTCCTAAGATCACGACATTTCTTTCTCAGCTATTGTGGCTTACGACCATTTATGCTACAATTTAGACTTCTGTACTACAGGTACTTAGCTTCCCTGATGTGTTTTGTCATCATCACAGTTATGCACCTGAGATGAAGAGGCAGTGAAAGATTCACACTGTCTACTCTGTGGGTCTTCTTGCCCATGGCTTCCTCTATAGCAGTGAAGAAAACTAGTCCTGATGCTTAAGGACTAGCAATGAGAATCAAGTTGGAAGAGACTTGCTTTTTTGTGGTGAGTCAGTGTCTTATGGACTGTTTTGACAAGTCTTCTAGGTTGAATCTCTGTTGCATGCCTTGCTCTAGTGCATAGAGTTTGGTGGTCCGTTTCTAGTCTGTTTGCAAAGCCAAATCCACCCCATTCACAATTCTTCATCTGGAGGCTGATAGGACAGAGAATGAAGCAGAATGGCTTCAGAACTCAAGGGGAGCTCAGCACCTCAACTCACAAAAGCAGTATAAGATGCTAACACAGAAAATAAACCTTACGGGTAGAAATGAGAAAGGTTAATGGACACATGTATGAGCCACAGTGTTCACCACTTTATAAAGTTTCTTACAATGTGCTTAGATCAACCGTTTTTCTACCCAGGAAATACTGCTTTCCCCTCTGCTGGTCTTGGCCAACAATTGCTACTTAACACTGAGAAACAGGCATCTTAAATAAAAGGACAGAGACAAAGAACCTCTCCTTGAATACACCGATATTAAGATAATGAAAGGTTTCAATGGTAGTGTTATTAAAGGCTGACAATGCTGGGTTTTATGATTCTTTTTGTACAGTTCAGATAAATTAAATAAAACTGGCTCTTATCTGTACAGCTTCTAAAGCCACACTGTAACAATAGTCTTAAGATCATCTTCGGAGAGATACATGAAGTCAGGGCAGGTCTGTGAGGAAGGAGCAAATGTCAGGAGCGGTGTTCAGACTACTAAGACAGGTACCAGTAGGACTGAAGTGATGACCTATAAATTTCCTGTGTGTTGCACGTACGTCAAATACAAAGGAAGACTAACCACAGCAACATGATAAAAAAAAATGGTGGTAACACTATTGGTGCCTTAACTGACACCTCGTTGTCAGAGATGTGATGCACACGAAGCTCCCTCTGAAAATGATAGATAGCATTTGTCCGGTGTGACCTGTATCCAGGACTGACAAACACCCAGGTCAAACTGCATCTTCTGCCCCTTCAACCCATGGACCATTCATGTCTAAAGTAACAACAAATGTGGTGAAGTGGAGCCTAGGAAAGCCTTCAAATAAATAAACCAGGTTTAAAACCATCTTCAACTTCTCATTGGTAAACACTTTATCTATCTACTAATATATATTGAGAACTGTAGTGTTTTCATGCGATGTTTTATGGTACATTGCCTAACCGCAGCGCTCAACGAGCAGCTCACACTGTGTCATTGCTAACAGTGGATCACGGGGTTTCACTACCAACTACAGGTGTCACAGCAATAATTTGACAAGCAGTAAAAAGACAATCTGCTCTTTGGAGCAGTTTTTAGGGTTTATTCTACACAGTCTCAATCATGGAAGTGGAAAAAATGAAGATGTGCAGCTTAAGCAGTGCGTTTGCGTGCATATAGAAAAGTATTTTCTTTAAAAATTGTTTGAATTACACAGAAACAAATAAAAGTGCTTTACTCACAGCTTTATGAATTTGAAGGAGTTGGGAAAGAGCTGTGAGGTTCATAAAGGAAAAATGCGACCGCTTTCTGACACTGAAGATGTAACTCTTTTCTTTGGCAATTTCCAGAATGCTGGGACTGCAGCTCTTCATTTACAGTAGTTAATGTGTTAAAATAATGGTTAATATATTGTAATAACAGCTAATATAAACTAAGCTAGATTTTTGATTTCCAGAGGTAACTGAAGGAATCCTATCAGTATTATAGGAGAAAAATCTCAAGCCAATTTAAGGACGCCGATATCGTCTCCGTTCAGCACGTTAAACAGATGTACAAATCACTCAGACCGGGTACTTGCTGATGAGATCCTAAAGCAGAACACATCAGGCTATTTGTTTCTTTACTACAATTCCCTAAAATACTATTAAAGTTGCAAAGATAAGGATTAAAACTCAGGAAATACTGAAGAAATGGCATGGTCGCTCATCCCTTGGGTGGCACACACAATGTTTAGGTAGCTGTTGGTCTAATAACATCATCACAGCTCTTTTGCAACTGCCACAATGACAAAACTATAACAGAGCCTTTACAATAAGAAGCAAATTTTCCTCAAACCTGGCTAGAAATCACCTGTGCAAGGTAAGCACAGCCCTGAAGGGTTTTACTATGGGTGCATCCACACCCTTCTTTGAGCCTTACAGACCAAGGTGACTTTTTGAAATGTGATAGTTAAAGATGCTTCTAGTTCTAGTGACTGTTGGTTTAAGGGCATCTTGGTGACTTTGACATTTTATCTCAGTTTTTATCCATCCCTATGACTTCTGTAGGATGCCTCAAAGATATTGAAAACTAAGGATGACTGTAGAGCGAGTGGTGAGAAGAGAAAGGACAAGTACTTAGGTGGCCTTGCAGATGGGCAAACACTGACCTGCAGGCCAACTCCGTGCGGAATTTAAGCAAGTACTTCACTTGTAGCAGGAAAACGTGGCTCAAGAAGGTCAGCAGAATTGGTCACTGCTTGATGCTTACCCTAAACTGAGATAGGTTTCCTTGGGATTTGTGTTCAATTTGTTTTTTGAGTCAGACCCCCTATTTTCATGAGCTGTTAGTCCTTCTCCTTCTCTTCAGTTTGGTAGCAGAGGAAAACCCAAATCTGTTTTATGACACTTCCTTCAGGATGTGGAGGGGGCTTTTTGCTTATTTGGGTTTTTGAAAATAGCGTCTGGTATTAAGCTATATAAAGTAAAGTTGGGAATCTGTCATAACTTGTCAGGTTTCCATCAACTAGATCTCGAGGCCTTAACTGAGCCGTTTATTCAGTTCACACACTTCTGATGTGCATGAAGCTACATTTCCAAGTCATCCTAAAGAGACGATTCTAGCACGTAATGTGCGATCGGTGGGGTTCATTGAATGACAACGTATGATAAATCCATGATGATCAGGAGGTCCACTGAGGTTTGCTGAAGTTTAGTAAAGTGCAGTGTTAGCACACATGCATCAGCATTCCAGTACCACCCACTGTATGACAGACTGAGCAAGTTCAGATGTGGTTTAAAGTCTCTGGTGCTATTCTGTCTTTTAGAAAGATCGTCAAAGGGCCAAGCAGAACCAGAGGTTAGCATGTGGGACATATGCTATTCCAGTGCTGAAGTCCTTCTGGAAATGGAATTGACTTGGCAGCAGTGAGCCCAGAAACATTGTGCAGGAGCCTGAAATCAACCGTAAGGAGCAGGAATCTACTGTAAAATATGTTTGTTTCTAAATGGTTGGTTTGGAAAACATTACAGAAATAAATAGCAAAATAAATAATTTAATTTAGAATAATAGAATCGTAGAATCATTAGGGATTGGAAGGGAGCTTGAAAGATCATCTAGTCCAATCCCCCTGCCACAGCAGGATCACCCAGACCAAGTCATAGAGCCAGTCAGGGTTAGAAAGGACCAGTTCCAACTCCCCCACCATGGACAGGGACACCTCACCCTAGATCAGGCTGGCCAGAGACTCATCCAGCCTGGCCTTAAACACCTCCAGGGACAGGGCCTCCACCACCTCCCTGGCTTTCACCACTCTCACGGTGAAGAACTTCCTTCTCACATCCACTCTAAATCTACTCATCTCCAGCTCTGCTCCATTCCCCCCAGTCCTGTCGCTACCTGACATCCTAAAAAGCCCCTCCCCAGCCCCTCTGTAGGCCCCCTTCAGATACTGGAAGGCCACAATAAGGTCACCTTGGAGCCTCCTCTTCTGCAGACTGAACAGCCCCAACTCTCTCAGTCTGTCCTCACAGGAGAGGTGCTCCAGCCCTCTGATCATCCTTGTGGCCCTCCTCTGCACTCGCTCCAGCACATCCACATCCCTCTTGTAATAAGGGCTCCAGAAGTGGACTCCAAGTAAAACTGGTCAAAGTTTTATTTTGACCAGAAAATTTGTTCAGAAACATAATATGATGTCTTTTTGTGCCGCTTGTTTTTAACTTTTTTGAGAAAGATTACTGTAATGTTTGCAGCAGAAGGGCCTCAGGAACTCATGGACAATGGGGTGCCCCTTTATGGTCTATCTACAAGGAGAGTGAGGAGCATTACACTACCCAGCTCTTCACCTCTTATTTTGACTGTTCAACTCCATGACAAGCTTGAAGATCTCTCAGGGTAGAGCTAAGGAGTGATCACAAAGCACGTATCTTGGTTCGAGTTAGAGCAGGACTAATTTGGCCAAGTATTTTACTTTCCGGTTCAGTCTCTTCTATGTAACTGCACTTTCTGGAGTCAACATCACGCCCGTGCAGACAGTGTCTGCTTCTACAAGTGATAGCACTTGGTGGTTACAGTTACGACCAGGGGACCATTTGCAGAAAGGCTTTTGATTATACTTGCTCCTGTGAAGATCAAAGTCACTGCTAAATCTTGTGTGCCACATTGGGGGTGCAGTTAGTTAGAGGCTGCACCTGCAGGGAGGAGCAGACAGGATAGGTGACTCTAAACTGGCCCAGTATGGGTATCTATGGTGTTCCATCCCACAGACGTCCTAGGTCTGGGACTTCCTCAGCATCTGCCCTCAGCATCAGTGGTGATGTTGACATGACCGCCATCAGAGGAGTTGGGTTCACTATTGGTTTTGTATATATTTGTTTAATTCTATTATTATTTTCATTAAAGCAGTTTTAGTTTTCTTTTCCAATCCACAAGTGTTTCTCCCTTATGGTCTTTCTCTTCCCTTTTCAGGAGAGAGACATGATATTCATCTAGTGAATGGCCCAGCTGTAAACCTCAACAGCATAGAACTTGTATTCTCTATCATGTCTGTGACATGAAAGCATTTTCCAAGAGTGGACTCCAGAGCTCCTATGGCTGTTCCGGGACAACTCTGTGACTTCCCAGTCACATTGCTCTACCACAAGGCATCCAGAGTCACTAAGTTATTGAACACGATGTGGCTGTCTCTGTACGTTACATAGCACTTATGCCAGAAGATGATTTCAAAGAGCTGTTACTGACTGACACAAACCTCTTAGGAGTCAGCTTCAGGAAGAAAAGAAATGCCTAGAGGGCAGATCACAGGGGATTTAGTGTCCCCAGTGTTGCCCTGTTAGACACACGTGCACAGACACACACCAATGAACACATAACAAGACAAATGTAAGACAATTTCAGTGCCAAACATTAAGGAACTTCTGCAGTTAGCTGCTCAGTGGTGGTCTGAAGAGATTTGAAACTTAGGAATCTAAACCTTGCCTGAGTGTCCCTGAGACTTCTGTGTAGCACAGCACAGGCTGCGATCAATACCTGTCATTTGGGATAAATTATAGAAGGCAGGACACCATACTAATGTGTCTGCCTGACGTGCCTGAACTGAGTAATTCAGGGCTGACTCAAGCATCTGTGTCTGGTATATTCTGCACCATCCAGACGTGCTTTTTATGGAGAAGTACCTAAAAGTATATCGCACTGCAGAGGCAAGTCATCTGCTGCTGATACACGGTCATGCATTTTCCCTGCTGTGATGATTCAGCTGTGCTAGCTGGCACACTGAAGGGAAGGAGCCAAATCTCCACTCATTTCCTCACTCTTCCCACTCACTCCCCATGAAGAAGAGGCATTAGCAGCTGTGCAGAGGCTCTGTTATGCCGCTACCTGTCGCTACAAGCAGCCCACACAAAACCAATGGCACTCTTGCTATTAGTAAATAAACTGAGTGCCAAGATCATTTAAAAATGATAAAATTACTCTTAAATGAGTATTTCGTGTAGGCTTACAAATAGAGGTAAGTTACAGTGACAGAAGTGTCTACCTCACTCCTTAGGTCATTGATCCTAACAATGGAAATGACTCCATGTTGTGATGAGAATGCCAGGCTATTTTTAAGGATGTGTAGAAAAGCCTCCATAAAACTGCACAGGAGAGAGAACTTCCTAACTGGAAGGAGAGATGCTGGAACCATGAGAGTTGCTTACACCTTCGTTCTTCTTTCAGTCTCATGAGAGACCCTGGGCAAAATAATCCTGTGTCAGGGCTGTCAGGACTGGAAGGGACCTGAAGGCATCATCTTCTCACTTCTTGGTCCATGACAGAAAAACATCCAGGGAAAGACACCACAGTCTCCAGACCACCAGCTGCAAGGCTTTGCTACTTTTATCCTTTTCTGCACATTCAACCTTAGTCTCCACCATCACAAGTCATTCAAGTGCTAAGGAGAAGAAATGCTCCTTTCTTTGCTGTGTAATTATAATCCGTGTAGTGAAGGTTACTCCCTTCTCCCCCGACATCATTTCTACGGGTAGCCACCCAAATGTTTTGACATTTCTCTGCAGCTTTTGTCTCTCTGTCACCGCTGCTCTCACCCTTCTCCTGTTGGCCCATAGAGCTACTTCAATGTGTTAGTGAAGGATGAATTAGTGTTACAGAGGGGAGAGGGGACCTCACGGTGCCAAGCGGCACAGAAAAACACTGAACATTTCCTCTGGTCAGCTTTAAGGAATCACTTTTTCTTCCTGGTCTGTTACAGGAGATGTGTTGTAGTGAACTGTACCTGGTGCGAGGGAAGGAAGTCACAAACATTCAGAGGGATTTAGTAAAAGTTACTCCGAGCTGAGTTACAGTTTCAGGCATCCTTTTGTTGCAGAAGTAACTTCAGCAGCCATGCTTTGATAAAAATAGGGAAGCCAGATATTTTTCTTTCACATTGTGCTATGCACTAGGTTGGTGACAGGTTCATAGTTAGTACCTGAACTACAAAGCTTGAAGAAGACCTAAAAAAGAGACCAGAAGATTTGTCTAACTGAAAGTACTTGAAAAGAAACTTTTTAAAATTTGGGGGAATTCAAAATAATGGAGCAGTGCAACAAAATTTAAAAATTATTCATTATATTACATTTTTCATTATATTTTGATGAGTCTGTTCAGTGACCTGGGACAGAGACGTAGATTAACTTGTTTCGTGGAAAGTTAATTTGTGATTCTAGCAACACAGACCTAGAGATTAAAGATCTAATTAATGCCAGTCAGTATGGTATCATGGAAAGAAGGTCTTGTCAAACAAAACTGATAGCTTTCTTCGACAAGATTACAGGTCTGCTTGATAAAGGCAACTGTGCTGACACAGTTTACATGGATTTCTCCAAGGCATTTGAGACAGTAGCACATGATTTAAAATCTACATTAAGTTGGATTAGCAGGTGCAGAATGGATGGGTTAAAAATTGGTTCAGTGACAGGTCTTAAAATATGGTTGCTAATACGAAGGCATCAATGAGCACCACTTCCAGGGCTCCCAGAGAAGGGTTCTTGGTCTCACAATATTAAATTTTGGATCAGCTACATAGGAAAATAGTTCCCAAACTTTTCTACTTGCCTTTCCGCTGCACTCAGAGTCACAAAAGCCTTTGATATCTAGCTTGACTCATCCCTCTGCTCTGCGTAGACACAATCACACACTAGTTAACTATTAGAGCCCCATGTAAATGCTGGTTTGATTGTTGTGATCTTAGGTAAAGCAAGAAAATGTTTCCCAGTTACATTTCTCTGTGTCACACTAGCAAGTTAGTAAATGATGTGATCAGAAGATGGAGTAAAATACAATAATCCACTGATATGTGCTTTACGTGGCGTGGACACATCTAGAACTACAAACTGTATTTGGAAATGTAGGAATTGACATTTGTGGATGAACATTTCAAGATCTATCCATAGTGTAGATGCCTGTCAGATGGGCGTTGCGCTGATAACTGCCTCAACATGAGGTTTATTTGTGATGGTGGGACCAAAGTAGCCCTTGGATAATTAGAAATATGTAATAGAAACCACTAACTGAAGCTGGGGTTTTATTGCCTTGATAAGACATCTATAAAAATATGATGTCCACCTTTGGTTTACTCCTTTCTAGAAGGACAGGGAAACATTCAAAGGAGCTCAGACATGGAAGCACAAAAATGTCCCAGAAGAATGAAAATCCATGCAATGTCATTCTTAGGAAATTCTGTCTGTGCTGTTTATTAGCAAAAGTCTTGATAGGCAGCTTGGTCACTGGTTTCAGATTATCACATACAGAGAAGATATTCCGTAGTGAGAAAACACAATAGTTGCATAACAACAGCTGGAAGGCAAAATCAAACTGGAAAAACATTTTCCTAGCAGTAAAGTTAATTAATAGCTGGAGCTGCCTGTCAAGGCAGATAGCAAGCTCATTAGTCTCTGGAATCTTTAAAATGATCTCTTTGTGCAGGATGTACTGTGGTCCAATTTCTAAGGAGAGGTGCCATGCCCAGTACAAACAGGCAATCCAGACAAATCCTGCAGTGCTGATTTCTTCTTTTAGTCTATGGATTTTTGAATAAAGGGGTAAAATTCAGAACAAGTGTGTCTTTCCCCTTTTCTTCAGAGCTTAACTTCGGAGGTAGTCTGGTGCAGGGCTCAGTGACATCAGCTGAAA
Source organism: Rhinopomastus cyanomelas (assembly GCA_013400115.1). Classification (NCBI taxonomy): domain Eukaryota; kingdom Metazoa; phylum Chordata; class Aves; order Bucerotiformes; family Rhinopomastidae; genus Rhinopomastus; species Rhinopomastus cyanomelas. The sequence goes on from VXBP01010087.1 coordinate 447,812, forward strand.
GACTAGTTTATTCTCCTTCCTTTTTAAAAAATCAAGCTTATGAATTTTCATGATATCTGAGATCAGGTGGCAAAATCGGATGCCAAATGTTGCTATTGCATATAACCGGCCCTCCAGCTTCACCGAGAGTCACCTAGTGTCCATTCTTGAGTGTACTTTCCAGGCTGTTGTTATGCACTCTTGTGTGACTGTTGACTCTGTGTAAACAGTTAAGCATCTTCTGTCTGCCTAGGACCTACACTAGATATCACCTGCTTAGGGTGAACTGCCTGTAGGAACCGAGACACTGATGGTACAAAACACCTTCCAAATCGCTTTGCCCTTGTCCAAAGGTGAGGCCTCTCACACTCCTGCCTTTGCAATCATGACTAATGTTTCAGATCCTTTCTGTAGGAATCTAGGAAGACTTTACCCTTAGCACCAGAAAAAATGCCATTCATTTTGTGGTGGAGTTTGTGGACTCCTCTCAAAGGACCTTTGAAAGATACCTGAGCAAGAAAGCTCTTGTCAACAGGGATAACTTTGAGCAGGGACAGAATTCATGATTAACTAATGGTTATAGAAGTGGTGGGGAGGAAGAGAGGAAAAAAAAGTTCTCTCATTCTTACTCTCCTTTAAGTGTTGTTACAGATCATTTATCCTGAACTGACTTTTAGCTAGTGTACTTGAAAATGCATTATGCAGGCCCCATTTACTTCTCCCACTTCTAACAGAGGAAAGCAAATAGTAGTGGCTCTCCAACCAGGGTAATGCCAGATGCTTACGCAAGGAAGCAAGGGAAGAGTAAGAAAATGCAGGTATCAAGGATCCATAAAAAAAGAGAATATATTTCTGAATACAATTACCAAGAGGACATTTCAAAGAGAAATTCAGTCCACAGACTAACTTGACTTGGACAGTTCTGTGTAGATATTTCCTAAGAGTCCCATCACTGAATTATCTCGGGCATTGTTATTTAGTGAAGATAGATGACAAAGTAGTCCATAAACACACACACGGCAGGCCCACTTGTTATACCATTAGAAGTTTATGAACTCATTAGTTTGGTACAGAGATGCAGCTAGGAGACATCTTGCTGGAATGGCAAGACTTTGAATGTACCAACTTAATTCCAGTGTTACTGTTCTCTCTTTTTCCAGGGCTGGTATAATGCTCACTGCTTCACTTAGTGAGGAAGTTCAACCACCAAAACCTATCCAGATGTACAAAGGCATGATAATGCTAGGTGCTGTCTTGAGGCTGGGTAGCAAAGACTCAACTGTAGCTGAAGAAAAGCCTTGAGGAATTAAGTTTTGTTCTTTTTGAATGTAAGTCAGTTTTGGTTTGCTTCATTTTTACATAGAAAAGTGTCACGGTTTAGCACCCGGTTAGCCCACAAAATCATCATCTGCTTAACCTTGCAGGCGGAAATGTCCTCCCACTCCCTGGAGGGGGAGAGAAGAGGTAAAGTAAACACACCTCTGGAAACTGGAATTAGAAATCTTCAACTTTATTAAACTTTAGTGAAGATTTTATTAAGTAGAAAAAAAACCCAAAAAAAAGGAAAGGAAAAGGGGAAAAAAAGTATGTTCTTCCACAATTCAAATCCACCCCTCCCCCGCCCAGACCTGATGACCCCTGATTCCTTAGAGATGCCAAAAGCCACGGACGAGGGGGGAGTGAAAAGGGAAGACTGGGAAATCTCCTCAGCAAAACTTAAATATCCAATTTAAGTAGTTTCCTAGGCAGCAGTCTGAAAACTTTGTGGGAGAGGATAGAGATTAGAGGAAGATAAAAAGAAGATAAAAAGGGAAAGGGGAAAAAGGGGGACAGGGGGCAGCGAAGCAGAAGAGGGACAGAGAGCCACAGAAGAACAGACAGGCCACAGTGTGCTACCGGCCAAAACGAAACCGAAACCAGAGTCCCGACACACAAACAGGGAGGGGCGACCAAAACGAGGGGAAAAGGAATACCCTGTCCCCAATTAAGGACCCCCAAAATCTGTCTGGCCCACTCCACCTGCTCAACCTGTCCCCTGAGGCAGCCACCTCTCCCCTTCACTTCCTCACCCCCCCCAGACCTCTGCCCCTCCACACACAGAGAAGGAAGGAAATCTAAACATCCCCACAGCCGAGATGAGTTAACTCCTTGTGTGCTAGGAGAGAGTTTGATGCAGGACTACCATAAGCAAACACGATTTCACCAAACCCAGACCAAAAAGCAAAACTGGATCCTGCCTCTGCTATCAAACCTGACTGAAACCAAAGCACAATTACATTATTACTGATGTTGCAAGGATGTATAAATAGTGCTCTCAAAGTGCCATGGTCTGTCTCCAGAGTATTGACTGGACACTTGACTTCTGGATGACTGCAGTTAGTTGAACTTAATCTTCCTGTAATTGTGATTAACAGTAACATTGTCCACAGCACACACCTACAGAAAATTATTGTTCCAAGCCCTCAGCTCAGTCTTTGTAGGAATCTGGTATGAGGCTAGCCAAATTCCAGCTCCCATCTAATCTTCCTCTTTTCAGCATTTTAGCTAGACTTCATTTATATGTGCAGGTTTTGAGTGCAGCAATAAGCACATAATAGCTGATTCTGTGGTTTTTAAAAAATTCTTCCCATTCTGTCCCCTAGTTCCCCCTTTCTGTCTTCAGGCACTTTGAACTATCAAATTCCATCTTTGTTATGCAGCCAAAATGAAGCAAGTAGCCTACAGAGAGGTTCTTAGGAGGACTCTTCTCTACACTATTTATCTATGTTAATCAAGGCACATGGAAGCACAGTATCTTTTGTGTTTCTCCTCCCCTTCATCTCTTGGTTTTTCAAGACCCACTTCTGCAAGTGAGTCTTATAAAACTCACCCAAAAGTAGTGGTGGAACATCTCTGTAACAACAGCTGTCATTACTTGTTTGTTCACAAGAGGAACACTTGAAAATTATTCTGAATCATCAAACTGTGACATTACTAACCTAAGTTAGTATTCTTTCTTTCCTTCCCTCTTTCCTCATTCGTGCTTATCTCTGTCTTGGATCAAATTAGAAAGTAAGCTCTTCAAACCAGACACTACATCCTCCTGTGTCTTGGGGACTTGGAGTACAATAATCGTGGGAAACCTAGTACGTGTATGAAAGTTATGATTCACTGGAAACACCCATAAACTGTGGTTAATCAAATTCAGTTATATACTCTGGGTCAAGAATGATCAGCTTGTGAGTGATCAGAATATTCGAATGATCTGAAAAATCCTGTATCTTCCTCTGCAGGAAGAGCTCTCAACAGCAGCACTGAGGAGGGAGGCAGATGAAACAGATGGAAGGTGAAGTAGAAGCAGAAACTGTGTTTGCATGGCTGCTTGTTTACTGCATGGAGGTTTTGAAGCAGAGTGAGCACTACATTTGATCTCCTTTTGTTACAACTCCAAGAAAGTGCACAGTTATTTCTTTCACCCCAAATGGAAGAACAGACAAGATGTCTATCAGCCTCAAAGATGCTTCCCATACCCTCCAACATGAAACTGGATGTAGGCTGACATACAGCTGCTACGTTACTGCTGCACCAAGTACAAGTTTGCGGGTTGGTTGCTCTTGAACACCTCAGTGTGTGGAATACCCAAAACAACGTAAGATTTGCACAGAAAAACTGCAGCACTACCCAGGTTACATAATCTTCAGCTATCACTTACAGTCTGGATGCAGCAAATTATTTTGACCGAGTTTCATGAGGTTGAAACAACAGTCCAGAACCTGAGAAAAGTTCAGAACCGGAGGAATTATCCTCACATTAGGCACTCATATGGTGAGTAAAGTAATGTCTGGAAAGAGTACTCAGGTATACTGCCGAAAGGAACTGCAGGCCATGGACATTGGTCCCATGTGAATATGGGAAAATGATGCATTTAGTACAGATCAGAAACTTGTTCTGATAAAGCGTTCCCTTAACAGCAAATATGGGTCACATGGATGTGGAGGTCACCTGCTGGAGGAGAATGTGGGAGACTTATCTTATTGAAGGGCTTGTCAACTATAGTACTGACCAAAAAAATGTACATCAATTCATACCCTCTAGAATGACTTTGTGTCTGAAAACAGCAATTACTTTTACAAAATAATTACACGTATGCAATATATGTATATGAAGCTTCTTCCTGCTTGTCAAGTCATAGAATCATAGAATCATTAGGGATTGGAAGGGACCTTGAAAGATCATTCAGTCCAATCCCCCTGCCACAACAGGATCACCTAGACCAAGTCATACAGTCAGTCTGGGTTAGAAGGGACCACAGGATCATCCAGTTCCAACTCCCCTACCATGGGCAGGGACACCCCACCCTAGATCAGGCTGGCCAGAGCCTCATCCAGCCTGGCCTTAAACACCTCCAGGGATGGTGTCCTTGATGCACACCTAGTTTTCCACTCATAATGGCAAATTTGCTGTTATTGGTATTAGGTTTTTTTATTAAATTCATTATGGCAATGATTTTGGTACCACACAAGTACATATTGCTGTCGTTCTTAATACAGGCGCAGGATGTGTCTGCATGAAAGAGAAGTGAATTCTGTTGCGTTTGGACAGCATGCTATGGTTTCATCTGAAAATGCAGATCTGTCAGCTCCAAAACACTGTAGATAAATATTTACCTAACTTAAGTAAAATGCAAATAAAATAGATTAGAATATTTCAAAGTTAGGCTTCTATTCTTCCCATCAAAACACAGAGAAGAGAAAAATAAGAGTGTATTAGCTTACAGTCAGACTTGTCCAACCATCATAAAGAAACCTTGTGGAGTTTTGCTCAAAATTCTGCAGCTGCAGGTATCTGTTGCCCGTGCTTCTGACTCCTTGAGCAGCTATATATTTGTGACAATATATTTTAGTTACAAAAGTCCCCACTAGACTCAGATCCCAGTCCTGGATCCCTTAGGGCTGATATGTAAGACTAACCCTCTCCTGCTGAGCACCCGCTTGCCTCCTTTGCCACCAGCACAGCCTTGAGCACCTCATCTCAGATAATTATGCTGCACATTAATAATTTTTTTAATGTTTGGTTTAATACACACAGATTCTTTAAACAATAATAAAAAAAAATCAGCAAACATCATCACAATCTGGAAATCTCTTTCTTAACTTAGAAAACGGTTTCTTAATGGCACAGGGGGAGAACACGACAGCAAGCTTGACAACATAATTAGAAGATTGTTACGAGGAAAGGGAAAAGCATTCTTTATACAGCTCTTACTACTTTCAATAAGATTATTCTCCCTGAATAGCTAATCAGCTTTTCTAGCTTCCCAAATCCATGTGCTTTAAGCTGCTCACACGGTTCTTCTTAGTTGCTAAATGGCAAACAGTGACACCTCCAAAAGGGAAATTTAAAGTGTTAACCAAATGTGAGCAAACAGCATGATGGAGACTGCAGATAAAGAGATCTCTGGCAGATTAGCAGCAATTTAAGATCACACTGTTACACCTGGGTTGACAAGAGCTGACAGGGTTTGTTGATCTCTGCTCCTTTCTCCAATTTGAGTGTCATGTTTCAACAGAAATTAGAAGACTACAAAAAAAAATCCTTTCAGTACCGAACATTGGCTCCACAGCAAGTGTTTATGGCAGCTGAAGCAAAAAAGAGCTAAAGAAGTAGATGAAAGGATTAAAATAAAACTGTTCATCTTCTAAGTGCACAGCGCTTCCTCCTCATGCCAAGTCTCCCATTCTCTCTCCTGACAGAACCTTGTCCCAGCCGCTCACGACCTGCTTTGAAGTACGCAGGCTTTTTCTGCTGGCAAAATCTTACAAAATAATACAGGCTGAATTGGGTCTAGGAAATGGGGGGAGGAGGGAAGTGGGGTGAGATAACAAAAAATATCTCTGTGACAACAACAGTGAGAAATGGTTTTGCATTGCTAATGATACGGCTTGTTAGAAGGCTGGGATTCTTAGGTCTTTATTTTTCGCCGTAACTCAGTCACCAGGCATCTATTTATTGCGACTTTGGTGCTCTCTGCTTGCTATACCTGTCAATGAAGAAACCTTTTTCAGCCAGGATGAGGTGAACTTCAAAAATATTTTGGGATGGCTGTCATGCGGTGCAGAAACAACTTGAGCTCACCTTTGCTTTTCAATCCTTCTAACTACATGAACATCCCTGTATATATTTAAAAGCCACATAGAAATAGAGATTAAGGCTGTAGTTTAGTGGTGGGCTTGGTACAGTTAGGTTAATGGTTGGACTCGATGATCTTGAAGGTCTTTTCCAACGTAAACCAATGATTCTGTGACAAACAGCCCATCATTTTTAATAGCCCAGACACAAAATATTACTATATGTCACTGATCTCAGTAACAAAACCTGTCTTGCTTTATTACTGTGAATTTTACTCAAACATATCCTGTCCTCCCTAATTACATGATGAGAAGTAGGAAAGCAAGGTGCTTGTTTTGAGTGGACACTAGCATTTTCACGGTGAGGGTGACGGAGCACTGGAACAGACTGCTCAAGGTGGTTGTGGAGTCTCCTTCACTGCAGATGTTCAAGGCCCACCTGGGTATGTTCCTGTGTGACTTGGTCTAGGTGATCCTGCTGTGTCAGGGGGATTGGACTAGATGATCTTTCGAGGTCCCTTCCAATCCTTAATGATTCTATGATTCTATGAGAGTGAGTCTGAAGATGAGAATCATGGCTAGTTGGGGTTGCTTTGACAGGAAATCAGAAAAGGGGTATTTCTGAGCCTCACCTCACTCAGGCTGCAGAACCTTTCATTTAAAGTGAAACACAGCAAACTCAACGGAAATCAGCATCAGTGTTTGCCAAAGCAGATGCGAAATGGGATACTGCAAGTCACCACGAGTAGCATCTGGAAGGTTGATTTGAGATGAAAAGTACTTTATTCGAAAATTTTTCTAACTCTACTCAAGTACATTTTAGTTGTGCAGCACCTAGGAGAACCACACAAACTGTAGAGCGTATGCTTTACTCTTTAACTATCCTTACATCAGGGCAACACACTTTTTTCCAGGAAAATCCTGAAGCTCCTCAGCTCACAAACAGCAGGGTACCCTTTAACTGGGTGAGTCAGGAGCGGTGGTGGCCGTGGTGTTTTCATGCCATCCCCTGACACTGGCTGCTGGCAGGCATATCACAATGTGGGCAGACAGAGCCAGCACTGCTGTGTCCCCAGCAAAACATGCTAACTGCCAGCCAGCGGATTTGATCCAGCTGTTGGCAGGTTTCGGGGTGCATTTTGAACACGGCTTTTGCTCAGATGAAGGGAGACAGTATTTCAGGACGGGGAAAAAGGACAATAATTACAGACTGGCCAGAAGCAGGATGTATAAACCACTGGCAGTGCAATTTTGCTGTGTTCATAGAAGAGGTCTGAGACAATACTGGGAGCTGGGCATGGCTTTGCTGAGCTGTGGATCAGCGTCTAGCTCACCCCCATGTTCATCCTCTCACAATGAAATTCTCCCTCAGTATCTTTCATGAGAGACACAAGTTCTGGAGTTCTTGTGCCTAAAGAAAGGTTAGTCTGAGGATATTAACTAACTGCTCCAATTATTTTGGCTTTGCATAATATGCCAGAGCCGTTGACGTTAGATGACCTTGTCCCCTAGTCAGTTATATGAGTAATGTCCAATATAATGCCAAGGCTGTAACATGTTGGTCTCTTCTCTCCAATTAGTGATGATAGGACGAGGGGAAATGGCCTCAAGTTGCGTCAGGGAAGGTTTGGACTGGATGTTAGGAAGAAGTTCTTTACTGAGAGTGTGGTCAGGAGCTGGAATGGATTGCCCAGGGAGGTGGTGCTGTCACCGACCCTGGAGATGTTTAAGGAACGGGTGGATGCGGCGCTTGGGGATATGGTCTAGAGGTTAGACACTAGGAGAAAAGGTTGGACTAGACGACCCTGGAGGTCGTTTCCAGCCATGATGATTCTATGATTCTATGATTCTATGTTGGTTCTTGCTAACTGAAGAGACTATAATGGACACCATGTCCATATCTTCTGAAATAAACTAGTCTACCTTTTCAGACAAGCAGCTTTTCTTGTTCTTTTGAGTGATATTTAAGCAAAAATTTTAAAATCTATTACTAAGGAAAGCCAGAAATATTTCATGGCTAACACAAAATAGGAAGACGGATAATTTATTTCCACTGCTGGCTTCCTAACAAATATTTTACAGTTTTAAGGACATTCTTCATGTTGTAAACTAAAGAAGCAGCCCAAGGCATAAGAAGAAGATCAGCTGAAAATTACGCTGATACTGAATATAGTACACGAGTTCCTCCTCAGAAAGCAAAGCAGGGCAAACGGTACTACAATGTGAACAGAAAACAAAACCAGCCTAATACGAAATGTGCATCGGGAGCACAATCTGAAACATGAAAGATGAAAGAGACCAAAGATCATCTAGTCTGTCTTCCTGCAAATGCTAGGTACAGTTCAGATTTAAAGGGCTTTTTGATTCCTGTAGAAGAAATTTTCACAGCTTAACTAAAGCAAAGGTCTAGGAACATGATTATGGGACTCCCTCATGAGGAAAGGCTGAGGCACCTGGGTCTTTTTGGCCTGGAGAAAAGAGGAATGCAGGGGAGATCTTAACAATCCTTACAAGTATCTAAAGGGTGGGTGTCAGGAGGACAGGACCAATTCAGTGGTGCCAGCAACAGAACAAGAGGTAGTGGGCACAAATCGGAAGACAGGAAGTTCCATGTCAACTTAAGCAGGAACTTGTCCTTTAAGGGTGGCAGAACACTGGAACAAGCTGCCCAGAGGGGTTGTGGCATCTCCTTCTCTGAAGACATTCAAATCTTGCCTGGACATGATACTGTACAACCTGCTTTAGGGGAATCTGGTCAGGACCCTTCCAACCCCTGTCATTCTGTGATTGTGTGATCCTGTGAAGTTTTTTCAGTAGCTGTGTTAAGGGTTTTATTTATGGGGTCAGTTGATTAGTGTTAATTACAAAATGCACAGTAATCATAAAATCACAGATCATAGAATGGTTTGGGTGATTGAAAGGGACCCTAAAGACCATCTAGCTGCAATCCCCCCACCATGAACAACGTCTGCCCCTACAAAGGGTATTTTTTTTTTCCTGGTTCTTGGTTGAGGTACCCATCTTTGAACTCTCTGAAAGTTGAACCATTGGTGTGACAAGGAACATGCAAACTGGTTAGCACTCATCGTGACAGATTTTGTGGAAAAATCACTCTTTAGCTGAGGAGGTTATCAGCCAGCACATCATATATGCTAGATTCCAAACCAGGTTCCTAAAGACATCAATCATGTTTCCTGACAGAGGAACACAGTGACTAGGGCAAACTCTACAATTGCCTCAAAAGTGTGATTGACAGGATACCAAAACACAACTTACACTTGGTGATGGGTGACATTAATGCCAGAGTAGACGCAGCAACTAAGACTGGAATGAACAGCAGGGGTGCCTGGGAGAGGGACATATCAACCCAAATTCGAAGGAATATGGCACTATGTCTTACCATATTCTCCTAAATAACTTTTTCCTTCTAAAAGATATATATACATGACATTTGCCACAGCAAGAAAATCCCAGAGTAATGCAAACCTCTTCTCTTTTTTCTTCCCAACAGAACAACCATGTTGGAATTGATTTGGGATCCTAATAACCTATGCAAGATGCAGTGGCTTAGGAAGCATTAAAAACCAAAAAAAGTACCCTTGAGACCTGTGTGTCACAAAACAACACCTTACAGAGAAGACAATCATTTATTTATCCAGGCAACCTTTTATTAGTCAAAGCAAAGCTCAGGAAAGGGGGCACCTCAAATATATAGCACAGAACTTGCTGAATTTGCCAATTTACCGAAGCAAGTTAACATGAGTTTGCAGGAGATAAGGATCTACTGTGGCATTAGACAAGAAACCAGGCAACTCTGAAAAGCATTGTCTGTTTCAAATTACTGGTCTTTGATGGTGAGACTTTATCACCAGCTGAGAAACTCAGGTACTGTCAGCTTTGAGGTCCATCAAAATCAGATGGAATCAGTTAATGCATTTGAAGTGCTTTGGATGCCCAACACACAAACTCTCACTTTGAGTCATCAAATGGAAAAAAACCTGGGAGTATTCCAAACACCTCAGACAAAAACAAGCACTGAAAACTGAGGTTTGCATAGGTAACCTCAAGAATCTGTAGCAAATAACAACATAGTCCTTAAGTGAGGCTCCTCCAACAGCTATGTTATCAAAAACATTGACATTTTAAGTGTAGATATGTTTGAAATTACAACTTGAAGGAAGCTTGTAGTAAATGACCAAACAGGGTTAAAGTTACTGAGGCAGATGCAATGGCTGAAGTCCTGCCAGAACTTTCTAAGGCTTGTGCTCCACTTCGAATAGCATAGAGTCATAGAGTCATAGAATGGCCAGGGTTGGAAGGGACCTTAAAGATCATCTAGTTCCAGTACTCCCTTCATAGGCAGGGACACCTTCACTAGATCAGGTTACTCAGGGCCCCATCCAACCTGGCCTTGAACACTTCCAGGGATGAGGCAGACACAACTTTCTTGGGCAACCTATTCCAGCGTCTCACCACCCTCACAGGAAAGAATTTTTTCCCAGTATCCAACCTAAATCTCCCCTCTTCAAGTCTGTAACCCTCTCCCCTTGCCTTTCTGCTATGCACTCATGTAGTATGAATTACTACAGGACAACTAAGGACTAGAAGACTAAGAACAACAGAAGAGGCTTCTCCAGAAAATTGCTTTGGAAGTGATTAACAGGTGTTTGCATAGTGGTCAGACTGAATTTTTTGTTGCTTCCTGTTGCCGTTTGGAAATTACCAGGATTTTCAGATGTGTAAGTTTGTGCTTTCAGAAAGAAAAAGCTATGTTGCTTTAAGAGGACACCCCCACCAGTGACCTGTCCTGGGGGCGGCTGCACTCTAGAATTGTCCCAGGTACCTGCCCTTGAGGGATATGCTAGGTGAGAAGATAAAAGCGGGGAGTGATCTAAGCCCTGCCTCTTTTTGCTGAGGGCTTGTAGCCCAGCACAGGGCTGCTGCCCCATGCTCACCACCCCCACACACATTTCCAGGGTGGTGGAGGGGGTGAAAGACAGGCCTGCTGCGGCTCAGCCCTGGCCTGGACTCACACTCCAGCCCGGGCCCGGACCCTGACTCTGGTCCAGATCTGGACTCTGGCTCTGGCCCAGGCCCGGAACTGGGCCAGACCCTGGCCCTGCTCTGCTGCGGGTGGAGATACAGCGGCTCTGCGCAGCCCAGACTCCAGCTCGACAGTGGCGGCGCCAGCTTCAACCTAGCCCGGTCCAGAGCTGGCACCGTGGATTGGAGAAGAAAGATCTTAGTGATGATCTACCATCCCCCCAGCCACGGAGTAGCCATGCTGTGACCCGTGGTGAGCTGAAGGGATTCTACCCTTTACCCCTGGAGATGAGACAGGGGGAGAGAGGAGAGGGAAGGGTCATGGAACCCTCTCGGCCACATTTGTGGAATGTGGAGGGGCGCCTGCTGACGCGGCCATGCGGTCGGTCGCCATCTTGGGTCCCGCATATGGCCAGGGCCATGCAGCCACCGTCACCTTAGAGAGCACTGATCAGCAGAAAGAGACACTCTTGGTCATTTCTGCCACTGAGGAAGACTGGGGATGCTCAGGTATTGAGGAGAATTCCTTCAGGTTTAGCTGGAGAAAGCAGAAGGACTCAAGAAGCCTTAAACCCTGGGCATGAAAGACATAGTCTGTGTTCTTTGTTTGAAAGCATGTCTCCTGCACTGAGGGATGCAGTTCAGGTGCTGAGGAATAGGCCTGCCTGATGAGCGTTGAGCTGGAGAAGCTACTCTGGAGAACTGAAGAATTCACCAGTGTCGACAGCCGAAGGTGCCACTGTCTGCAGCCAGGGGTGACACAAGAATAATAGAGAGGGTGTTGGTACTCGTCTCTACTCAACTGACATGTTATTGTCCCAGGTCTCTAATGTGAGAAATCCCACGGACCCATACAGTAGTGATCTCCCACTGTGTTTTTCTCAGAATATGTGGTGGCATTTGTGACCCAGTTTCCAGTCTGTGTGCACTGACTTGCTTAACCTTTTCTTCTTTTCTGTATGCAGTTACAGAGTTAATAAACCCTTCTCCATTTTCCCTAAGCTATCCATTGTCTGGCAAATTTTATCTGAGATCTTATCGAGACCTAACTGCTTTGTTTTCTTTTCCTTTATCTTTAATTGTGGTCTTGAACCCACCACACTTCCACAAGTGCTAGTCTGTGAAACAGCACAAATATGAGAAGTACACTCAGTGCCTTCTGTTGTCATCATCAGTGACTCAGTGCTCAAGACCAGCTTTATATGATGGGTTGTGTCAAAAAGATTGCCTTTAGCTTAGATATTCTCTTGTGTATTAAGCCTTTAGCAGTCCTACCATTGATACTTACATCTACCAAGTACGTGAAGGATACCTTCTATTATGTCCAGATGTTTACTGTTTATGAAGACCTACAAAGCAAGGTTATAGAACTATATAGAAGATAAGAAAGTCAAGAAAATCTGATATAAAAAGGAAGAAAAGGAGGGAAGGAAGGAAGGAAGGAAGGAAGGAAGGAAGGAAGGAAGGAAGGAAGGAAGTATTTGCGTTATTGTTAAAGTGAGGAAGCGCGAAAAGAAGGAACTGCGGAAGGAAGGACTTGCGTAAGTGTGTATGGAAGGAAGTGAGGAAGGAAANAGGAAGGAAGGAAGAAGGGAAGGAGGGAGGGAGGAGGGAGGAAAGAAGGGACGGAGGAAGGTAAAGCGGGAGATTCTGTGTAGTAATAGAGTGGAATGATTTACAGTGCCATGGAATTATTGTCTAGCAAGACAGCAGGCTGTCTCTTGCTCAGCTCAGTGATACACAAACAGAAAGTATAATGTGTGCATAGAGTCAGGGAATTTCCTCTTACTAAATGATAAGACTGTGTTTTAATTGTCACTCCTATCGTAACCAGCTGAATGAACCACACATGTCTTCTCAAAGAACAGATGAGTTTTCACCTGCTTCACTTAAGGATCTTTACCAGCTGCTGACCCAAGAAAAAGGTGCAAGCAAATAATTCTAGTGTATCCAAATATATGGAGGTAATGCTTGAGCTTCACAGCCACAGTCAAAAGGTTATCTCTGTTTTAATGTATTGTACATCTCTTTAGTTTTCTTCTCTTAAACATGCTTCAATATAAATATTTTATTCTATTATATCAGCTTACTGTGAAGTGTAATGTAGCACGTTATAGCCACTGTGTCACACCTAAAAAAAAGTAGTGTATTACTTCTCACATTACCAGGTACTTCATGCTAGTCCAACTAGCAATGCAAACTGCTGAATCCGTATGAATAAACAATTGCCTGCTATAGGTGCCAGCTGGCAGGCCACCAAGTGCCCAAAGACTATCTGAACTTTCAACAACACGGAGAGCTATTAGGCAGCTCTTTAACACATTACTGTTGAACCTACCTTCCCTAAATATTTCCACTGTAAACTTTCTTTGCTTCATTAATATTTGCAAAACTGCTAATTGTTAGAGCATGGTTTCACAGAATCACAGAATCACTCTGGTTGGAAAAGAGCCCTAGGATTATTGAGTCCAACCATCTACCCTACCTTCCAAGTTCGCCCTTAAACCAGATCCCTCAATACCTCATCCAAACAATCCTTAAACACACACAGAAATGGTGACTCAACCACCTCCATGAGGAGCCCATTCCAGTGCTTGCCCAACTGTTCTGTGAAAAAGTTATTCCTAATATCTAGACTAAACCTGCCCTGTTGTAACTTGAACCCATTCCCTCTTGTTCTGTCACCAATTGTGAGAAGACACCAGCACCAACCTCTCCACAACGCCCTTTCAGCCTCCTCTTCTTCAAACTAAAAAGCCCCAGCTTTCGCATAAGATCTCATAAATCTCGTAAGATTAACTTTCTAGCCCCTTCACCAGGTTAGTTGCCCTGCTCTGCACCTGCTCCAGCATCTCCACATTTATCTTGTATTGAGGTCCCCAAAACTGGACACAATACTCAAAACGTGGCCTCACCAGTGTTGAAAACCGTGGGATGATAACCTCCCTACTCCTGCTGGCCACACTATTTCTAATACAAGCCAGGATGCCTTTGGGCTTCTTGGCCAGCTGAGCACACTGCGGGCTCATATTCAACTTCCTGCCTATTAGAACCCCCAGGTCCCTCTCTGACAGACGGCTCTCCAGCCACACCTCCCCAAACCTGTAGCATTGCAGGGGGTTGTTGTGGCCCAAGTGCAGGAGCTGGCACTTGGCCTTTTTGAAGCTCCTGCCATTGACGTTGGCCCATTGCTCCAACCTATCCAAGTCTCTCTGAAGAGCCTCCCTACCCTCTGGCAGATGAACACTCCCACCTAACTTGGTGTCATCTGCAAACTTGCTAATGATACCCTCTTTATGGAGATTTGTGAGTGCATGTGTGCACACACGCAGACATGTGCAATCATTCGTGCACAGCTGTATCTGTCAGCCTAAAGACTTTGCAGCCTTGGCCTGTTTTGATCAAATTTGGCAGGTAAGAGATGTCAGAGGTACAGGTAGTGTGGAAATACATAGCCAAGAATGATTTTGCCACTGTGTCAGCTTTAGAAGAAGGCCACAATGTGAGCTCATCCTCTAGCAGAGACAAAAGAATTGCTCCTCAGTCAAGGTTTTTCGTTCTTTGTGGATCTTCAGGTTTTTAATAAGGTGAAAGCTACAAATCTCAGACTTTTCCACTTTTTGAGCATTTGCAACATGTCTCCTGTATGGATTCTCTGGTATTTATTAAGAATGTTTGTAAAGTGCATCTGTTAATATAATTCTTCAAAAAAGTAAATTAACAAGAAAAAAGGTCCATTGGAAATAAATGCTCCAGTTTACAGAGAACAATTTCTTTCTGTTAGTTAACATTACTTTTGAACTAAAACTACAGAAAAGGATAATAAGAAAATATGTTGCAATTGTAAAACAATTATAGGCTAACAAAAGTCAACTGGAAAGTCAAATCATTAAGATTTTCCTAATTTCAGAGACTTTCAAACTTTGCTCCTTAAGCGTTCATGTCCTGCTCTTCTATGCTTTCCTTCATGTAAAGATCAGACACAGATCAATAGAAAGGCCTCCTATGAAAATATTTCTCCTGTAAAAATAAGGTTCTGTGTCCAGGCATTAATAGTATTTACATCTGCATCACATCACTGGAGAGCCTGTAAACACATTGAAGCCTTCCTCTGTCATAAGAGATTTGAGCAATCCCCAGAGAAATGTTCCTCTGCCTCTGTATCTACTGATGAGGAAGCGGAGTCACTGAGAATAAAATTTAAATTTCTTACACAAGTTCAGACAGTCCTGGCAATATGGTGAAATTTTGTTAATGCTCAATTGTTAAGAATCCACACTGGATTTCATCTCTGGTGCTAAGCATCTTCCTGTGTGCTCCAAGCCATGGTCCCCTGACTGCTCACGCAGAACTTCATCTGACTCTTGGGCTTGCTTTCAGTTTTTTTCCCTTGGCACTGAGCATCACTGAAAAGGTGACATCTTGATTTGGTATCTGAACCTGACAAGGTGTTATGGATTCAGATTGTACCAAAAGGCCTCCCAAGTTATTTCAGTTCCTGCACAATCAGACAACTCCATCATGCCACACTCTGAAGCGGTGGAGCATAAAGTCACTATCCCTGACTGAATGTGATATCATTTGCTTTGAGGACCAGCTGTACTGGTGCTAAAATCACTGCAGCAGAAATCATTAGAGCAAAACAACCCCCCTGCTAGGAAGCTGTGTTTGACCTATGTCGTGTGTCTATGAAGAGTCGTCTAATGCTCTTGTAGATTATACACAGCAAAGGACCTGCAATGCAAAACCAAGCTTGGAACTGTAACTTGACGACGTTAACGATGCTGATTTTCAGACCTCTACCTCAGATGCTGCCTAACAGGACAGTCAGAGGAGCCACATAAACATGAATGACACACTGTGATTCTCTCTTAGAGGACTGTACTATAATCATAAAAGATGTCATGATCACGGGTGAGCAGCATGGGAGGAACCTAGGGAAAGGATCCTGACTCAGAGTTGCAATTCGGTCATTTGGTTTTTCTTAGCTTTGGGAGTAGGTTGACAGTAAGTTCATAGAATCATAGAATCATTAGGGATTGGAAGGGACCTCGAAAGATCATCCAGTCCAATCCCACTTACACAGCAGGATCGCATAGATCGAGTCATACAGTCAGTCTGGGTTAGAACGAACTACAGGATCATCCAGTTCCAACTCCCCTGCCATGGGCAGGGACATCCCACCCTAGATCAAGCTGGCCAGAGCCTCATCCAGCCTGGCCTTAAACAGCTCCAAGGACAGTGCCTCCACCACCCTCCTGGGCCAACCCATTTCAGGCTCTCACCACTCTCACGGTGAAGAACTTCCTCCTCACATCCACTCTAAATCTGCCCATCTCCAGCTTTGCTCCATTCCCCCTAGTCCTGTCACTACCTGACATCCTGAAACATCCCTCCCCAGTCTTTTTGTAGCCCCCTTCAGATACTGGAAGGCCACAAGAAGGTCACCTGGGAGCCTCCTCCAGACTGCGCAGCCCCAACTCTCTGAGTCTGGCCTCATAGGAGAGGTGCTCCAGCCCTCTGATCATCCTCATGGCCCTCCTCTGCACTCGCTCCAGCACGTCCACATCCCTCTTGTAATCAGGGCTCCAGAACTGGACGCAGTGCTCCAGGTGGGGTCTCACCAGAGCGGAGTAGAGCTTACTCCTTTCTATTAAAGAGTGCAGTGAGTCTGGGTGGTGCCCTGGGAGATATGTGAAAAGAAGGCACAGTCTATTAATTTCTCATGAATTCTCCATCCTTTCATGGTGTGCTTTCACAGAGATTACCCACACAAGTATGCAAGAGTGAGGAATGATTTTGCAGCTGCAGAATGAATTCAGCAGAGGTTTTTTTCTCTCTCCCTCCACAGCCTATGAGATAATTTTTCTGCATGCAGGCAGATGTGGGATTTGGTGTTGGGCTGTGGCCAGAGGGATTGTTTTCTAGTCGAGATCCCTTGACCCCGGAGGTTGCACGCCCTAACTTCTAGACTGCTTGTCAGCTTCGCTGTGATTTGGTGTCCTGCAGACTGGAGTGACCTGCTCCCCAGGCCAGGCCAGGACCCCTGGGTTTGTGCTGTGAGCCACATGCTGGAGGAATCTGTTTCAGGAACTAATTGCTTGGAGACTTACTCTCACTACTGGCAAGTTAAGTTTAATAAGGGAACAGGTTTTCCTCCTTTTCTATTAATTCAATCTTGATAGCAGGACTTTGGGCAAAAATCTGCCCTCTTTGTTCATGTTAAATAGCAGCTTTCCTCCTGCTCCCAAAGAGTGTTGATAAAGTGTGTCTTCCAGGGTGCTTCATGGGATGCTGGTTTTCTAAAGACCCAAATCAAGACATCAGTTGAACTTTGCTGGAGCTACTGGCCTGTCTAAGCATGAAGATTTTCTTTCTACAGCAGCCAGGAGGTGGCTTGGACAAAGAGGTTTTACTTTGATGTTGTGCTAGAACACCGCCAACATGACATGGCCACTCAGGCTTGGGAACTGTAAAGTGTGCAGGAATCAGGATGATATGTCTGCAGATGTGTCTCTAGAGTGACATGATGTCCCACATAAGTCTGGACGCAGTCCATTTCAAGAAGCAATGTATAGTTCAACTTGAAGAAGACTGGTAGGAATTAGCTTTCTACCTCACTCATTCCAGTCCTGAATTCTTTCTCACAGTTATTATTTACAGTCCAAGCCTGTAAGTTTGAGCCAGAAATATAATTATGATATAAAGATGGACTGTAGAAAATTTTAAGAGAAAGAAGCACCCCTTATTTTTTCAGAGGAAGTTCCTAAAAGCAACAATCTCAAATCCTGTTTTTTCACACGTGATTACAAAGGAGGGGGCTGAGAGCTGCAGTGGCCTTACTCAGATTTACATTAGTTTAAAAGTTTTCATTACTGACTGCATTTACAGAAGGGGCAGCTGTCAGTCCTGAATCTGTATCCTTCAGACTTTAAATAATGTTCCAAGAAATCACTGCAGTCACAGATGTAGACTAAACTCAGGGAAATTTACATATACAGAGACAGATCATCTGCCATCAGCTGGCTGGAGAGGCTGGTGTTTCTATTATGTCACTCATTGCCACGGCAGGTGGAATGCCTCTCAGGGCCAACTGCCTTCCTCCTCAAAGACCTCAATAAGCAGTGCCAGAAGCAGCCTCACCAGCAGCTACACAGCTTCCACAGATCCCCTAAAGCAGCTACAGTTGCTTCTAGACATGTTTTGCTTCAGGGCCAAACCCTAGCATGGACTGTGTGAAGTGACACAAGTGTAGGACGTACGATTCTACGGTGAAAATCTTCAGTTAATACAGAAGGCAGAGAGGATGACCCGAGCTCAGGTGACAGCTTGAATATAGTTTGCACCTATAAAACCAGAGACCCTAGAAAAGTAGTTTATGCATTTATAAATTGGAAATCACTTTATAAATAATTTTGCTCTATGAAATGCTCTCAAAAGCATTAGGGTTCCAATGCATATGTAGTATAACTTCCCTGAACATCAGAACGCTGGCATTGTTGACACTGATCTGCACAGTGCGTGCTCATAGGCTCAGTCCATTACAATGGGAAGAGAAAAAGTGGGTAAGTCTTTTTTCTGATAACTTATAACACGAATGCTTACATTTTAATCCTATTATATCAGTGTTTACAGAAAGCATTACCATAAAAGAAGGAGAAAGAGCAATACTTTGCATCTAATGGGCAGCCACTGAACCGACCTCTCATCTTGTCCTCAGGATTTTGTGTACCTAAAAGTACTGACTTGTCATAATGAAAAGTAGGATCATTTGGATTGCTGCATCTGCATTCGAAAAACTAAGCAAAGAAAAAGAGGTTTCAGAGTACTTGTTAGTAGAGAAGATCTCTCTATTTCCTGCAGTCTGCACATGCTTTCATAGCTACCCTGTGTTAAAACGATAACCTGATCAATTCCTATTTAGTAATTTGTGTGAGGATAGTGGTAACTACTCCCTAAGGAACCTGGATTTGTCTTAAATCTACTTATTGTGAAATAGTGAAATTGCTGCACATCAGAGAACGAAGGAGTGTGAGGGCTTTGGCAATCCAAAAAATTTGTCAAGTACATTAAGACCGTAAGATATCTCTTGGTAGTTACTAACTAAAAGATACAGGAAGGAAAGGGTCATGTGGAAACCCAGAAGGGAATCTATTAAAAATAAATCTTTGCTCTTTTCTTACCCCTCCAGTTCCCTCAGATTGCACAAATGTAAAATGCAGTTTTGATTCAATGTAAAATAACAAGCAATAGAGGAAAGGCTTGATGTGTCAGACTCTCAGCTGGTTTAAACCAGCAGAGCAATTCATATCAGCTGAGACTCTGGACCCCTGAGATTGTTAAATTATTGTTAATTATTACAAGAAAATAGCTCCTTTCATGGAGTTTTCCCTGTTCACACCCAAGAAAATTCACCTAATGGTTGATGCCACCCTGTCAATGTCAAGGATTTTTTAGACTCTAATGTAATACCAGAATAAGGGGATGATGCTCATAATTTCGTTTATGACTATATTAATTTATTTACATATGTACCTATTTGTTTGCTCCTCTCTTTAATAGTTTTGAGGAGCGGGAAGAAGTTTTAAATAGCTCCTTTGACTGCATAAAGATAAATGCTGAGAAAAGCATTTTTGAATCTATAAAGACAAATTACTGAACGGCTGCAGATAATGCCTCTGTAATAATAGAACAAGGGGAGGCAGTTGCACTGGGTCTGCAAAACTGAATCTCTGAATGTGATAAAACAACATAATATTTTAAAAACCACAATGAAGTGAAAGGTAAATAAAGGGAAACCTGCAGGACTTTTGCTAAATAGGCAATTAAGTATTAATTAGCCCAAACCAGTCATGAACAATGCTGACGTTCCAACTGCTGACAAAACGTTTGTATTGTGTCAGTGTAATTTGAACTTTTAACGTGGTGTGTAAGAGCTGTAGCAGTTCATCTGTTACAAACATGCATATGCTGCAAAAACATTCATGTATTTCTCATTTTAAATCAGATTTAATTTCTGTATCTCTGCCTTCATTTCCACTGAGCTGACCATAATTACAGTGATACTGGAGAACACAGCCAGAGCTTCCAAAGGTGGGGTTCAAGATAACCAGCAATAGTGCACAAATTAGTGGAGAAGAGGGAACCAAACAAGTTAAAGGGACTTGGGGACAGTTTTGTAGTTATTGTGACAGTGAAATTTGTGCTAGAAGGTCAGGAAGGGTGCCGTAAATGCAGGCATAAAGTGCATAAAGAATGACTGTAAGACCAAAGGGGAAAGTTATGCAGGGAGAGCAACAACCTGTTCTAAAGGGAGACCGCTCTGCAGCACCATTTTGCTCTGTATCAGAACTTGCTCTGACCTGGGAGGAGGGGTGCACAACAGGGGCATCGAATTGTTGGTGCTGCATGCTAGGAAGGTACAATCAATGGAAAGAAGAAGGGCAAAACAGTCAAGATGACTCTAACAGAATGTACCCAAAGGAAGCTAAGTGCCTTATGCAACTAAATGCAGAGAAGCATAAAACAATGAGGTCAGGGACACTAAACAAGAGAAGACACTTATGACCTATGTAATCATATAGTACTAAATACTGAGTAGAAGCCAAAACCAGAGGCTATGATCAAAAATCTTCAGGACAGTGGTTAATAGTAACATAAAATGTTACCATTGATTCTGAGAGGTGAAAATAATATCATAGATGAAGTTACTCCAGCTCCTGCATGCAGCATTTATGAATGAAGCTAGATTTCTAATGCTATTAGAAATAGTGTGGCCAGCAGAGGTAAGGAAGAGATTGTTCCCCTCTATTCAGCACTGATGTTGTTGCACCTTAAAAAGCGTGTTTAGTTTTGGTCCCCTTGCTAGAAGGACATTGAGATGCTGGAGCATACTCAAAGCAGTGCAGTGAAGGTGGTGAGAGGTCCATAACATGTTCTGTTAGGATCACAGAACGATGGCTGTTTATTCTGAAGAAAAGGAAGCCGGGGCCTGATACCTCATCACTCTTTATAACTGCCTGGAAGGAGGTTGTAGTGAGGTGTGACTCAGAATGTTGTCCAAAACAACACGCAATAGAATGAGAGGAAATGGATTCAAGTTGTGCCAGGGGAGGATTAGTTTAAATATCATGAGAAATTTCTTCACCAAGCATTGGAACAGTCTGCCCAGAGGAGTGGCTGAGACATCATCCCACAGCGTAATTAAAGGGCATGTGGATGTGGTTTATGAGTGACCTGCCAGTGCTGGCTATAGTTGGATTTGATGATCTTAAAGTTCTCTTCTAACCAAAACAATCCTGTGACTCTCTTGCCAAAGTCAACAGCTGGAGTAAAAGGAATAAGCATAATCTAACAATAAGCAATTTGGGATGCACTTAACAGAAGTGCTCTCCTCACTGAATGCAGTTGCACACATTTCTTTAATTCACCTCATCTGTTGTGTTTCTGCAGTAGCTCTAATGCTGACCTTAGGTAGCTCATCTGTGTCTCTTTTGAGCTATCAAATGTTCCCATAGAAGTGGCAAATGGAACCCAGCCCAATACAGTGATGCCGTGTCATAGCACTGGTAGTGCAGTGTTGTGGGTCCTTATCTGGCTCCCTGTGCATCCCACCTGGTTCGTCACTAACGTTGTGGGTTAGAGACCCTGACTATATTTCAACCAAAAACTTTTAACTGAAGAGTGTCAGACACAAAGGGAGGGTTTTGCCAAATCCCTTACTTACGAATCTGCAGGCAATGAAACAACTTACTCAATTGGGAGGACAAAGACACCAAGACATTTCAATTCACTCCCCTCACTACACTTCGAACAAGCCCCACAAGATATAGACACAGACACACAGAGTTTCATCACGATGCTCTTCCACTGAACTAAGATAAAATGTAGAACGTCTTCATCTTCACTGTAAACAATTCCTGATTCTCTCTCAAATCACAGAGGTCACAGCTTTAGCTCCATCATCATAAATCTTCAAAGTTCAGAATTCTCACAGTATCTCTAGGTCCAGGCAAATCTTCTCAATCACCATAAATTTTCTTCAACTTGAGAAGTGATCACATTTTCAGAAGCGATAACATTTTCTCTCAGCAGCGGCAATGCATCTCCAAACAGACACCAAGATGGAGTGAAGCGATGAAGAAGCAAAGAAGAAGGCAGAAGTCACCGAGGTGAGAGAAGGGGGAAGAAGGAGAGGGCAGATACTTTTCTTGTCAACTTTTTAAGCCCAAACTTTAAAATTTCTGCAGAAAACACATGAATTGGACTTACAGATTCTGCTCAGCTTTTAAAGCCTGACAAGTGGATCTGAGAGGTCTTACACATCTAAGGATTCCTGACTCTGTAGCTTTATCTCTGAGCCCATCAGTATGTGTCTGCCTGTGTAAGCACACGCACGTCTGTGTGTGTGTGTGCTTTTGTAGGCTGAGGGCGTGTGTGCATTCTGTCTCACCTTTCATCTAGCACTTGGCCTTTTCCATTTTTGTCTCTTTGATTTGAAAGCCTGAGGACTACTGTGGTGTTGTTTCTTCACTGCTTTTTGTCACCATTCCAGCTTACAGCCTGGACACGTTGGAACAGCTGCTACTTTTTCACAGGCTAGGAATGACCATATGCTTGATATCAACACATTGCTGGCCTAACAGGTGCCAAATGCATTTTGGTGGCTAATAAATTCCCACTTAGTTTTCAAACTGCTTGAGATCCAACTTCCTTCATAGCAGAATTCAAGTGTTATTTTGATTCTGGAAATCAAAATAACACAGACTGGTTCCATTTGGTTTGGCTGATATTATCAATAGAGTGTTTTATGCTGCTGCCTGTATCACTGTATCAGTTTCTAACGTGCCAGGTTATGACTGATCTTCACAGATTTGTCACTTATTTTCACATGACTGTTTATTACACCATTATACTGACACCGTTATAATGCAATAGCATGCAGCATAACCACTAGCTGCTAAAATTATTAGCTTCCTAATCAAATCAGTCCTTTGTCCACGAAATCGTGCTCATGGAAAGGGATCATATTTTAATGATGTTTAAGGCCCAAACTCAGGGACCATGTAGGCATACATTCCCACCAAAATCTGGGACAGAAAAGTCCTTTCCATAGCTTTGTTTGTAAAATCCTAAATGCTACTGACTGTTTCTCTTATGTTTGATTTTTTAAAATATGGAAACATAAGGTGTAACAGAGTGCTGGTTCTGGCTGGCATAATTTTCTTAGAGTCATAGGATCATAGAAACACTACGGATTGGAAGGGACCTTGAAAGATCATCCAGTCCAATCCACCTGCAACAGCAGGATCACCTAAACCAAGTCACACAGGAACCTGTCCAGTCGGGTCTTGAATATCTCCAGTGAGGGAGACTCCAACACCCCTGGGCAGCCTGATCCAGTGCTCCGTCACCCTCACCTTGAAGAAGTTCCTTCTCAGGTTGATGTGGAACCTCCTATATTCCAGCTTACACCCACTGCCCCTCGTCCTATCACTACATGACACTGAGAACAGCCCAGTTCTATCCTCCTGACACCCACCCCTCAAATATTTATAGACATTGAGGTCACCCCTCAGTCTCCTCTTCTCCAAGCTAAAGAGACCCAGCTCCCTCAGCCTCTCCTCGTAAGGGAGGTGCTCCACCTTCTTTATCATCTTCGTTGCCCTATGCTGAACCCTCTCCAGCAGCTCCACATCCCTCTTGAACTGAGGAGCCCAGAACTGGACACAATACTCCAGGTGTGGTCTCACCAGGGCAGAGTAGAGGGGGAGAAGAACCTCTCTTGATCTGCTAACCACCCCTCTTCTGATCCACCCCAGGATGCTGTTGGCCCTCTTGGCCACAAGAGCACATTGCTGGCTCATAGTCATCTTGTTGTCCACCAGGACCCCTAAGTCCCTTTCCCCCACACTACACTCCAACTGGTCAATTCCCAGTTTGTACTGGTACCTAGGGTTGTTCTTGCCCAGATGCAAGACTCTGCACTTACTCTTGTTATAGCTCATTAGATTTTTCTCTGCCCAGTTCTCCAGCCTGTCCAGATCTCGCTGAATGGCAGCACAGTCTGCAGGGGTGTCGGCGACACCACCCAGCTTTGTGTCATCAGCAAACTTGCTGACAGTGCATGCCAATCCCTCATCCAAGTCATCAATGAATAGATTGAACAGGACCGGTCCCAGCACCGATCCCTGGGGCACTCCACTAGATACAGGCCTCCAACTAGACTCTGTCCCATTGACCACCACTCTCTGACTTCTACCCTGTAGCCAGTTTACAATCCACCTCACTACCCGAAAATCTAGGCCACACTGCCTCAGTTTGTCTGCAAGGATGCTGTGAGAGACCGTGTCAAATGCCTTTCTTAAGTCAAGATAGATGACATCCACGGCTCTGCCCTCATCCATCCACCTGGCTACGCCCTCATAAAAGGCTATCAGGTTGGTCAAGCATGACTTTCCCTTTGTGAAGCCATGCTGACTGTCCCTAATGACCCTCCTGTCCTTGATGTGCCCGGAAACAGCCTCTAGTACAAATTGTTCCATCACCTTTCCTGGGATGGAGGTGAGGCTGACCGGTCTATAGTTACCTGGGTCTTCCTTCTTTCCCTTTTTAAAGATTGGGGTAACATTTG
Organism: Rhinopomastus cyanomelas; assembly: GCA_013400115.1. Lineage (NCBI taxonomy): Eukaryota > Metazoa > Chordata > Aves > Bucerotiformes > Rhinopomastidae > Rhinopomastus > Rhinopomastus cyanomelas. The sequence continues at coordinate 472,574 of VXBP01010087.1, forward strand.
CTATTTTCCAGTCCCTAGGCACCTCTCCCGTTTCCCAGGACCTAGCAAAGATGATGGAGAGCGGCCTAGCAATGACTTCCGCCATCTCCCTTAGCACACACAGGTGCATCCCATCTGGGCCCATAGATTTGTGCACATCCAGTTTGTTCAACTTATCCCTAACCCAGTCTTCATCAACCAAGGCAGGCTCCTCTCTTGCCTCAACCTCCTCTGCAGTCTGGGGTCTAATGTCAAGACAACCCCTAGAAGTATAGGCAGAGGCAAAGAAAGCGTTGAGTATCTCTGCCTTCTCTGCGTCCTCTGTTTCCAGGGTACCCACCTCATTCTGCAGGGGGCCTACGCTGCCTCTATTTTTACTTTTACTTGCTATATATTTGAAGAAGCTCTTTTTGTTGCCTTTGACCTCTCTTGTAAGGTTTAATTCCAAGGAGGCCTTGGCCTTTCTAGTTGCATCCCTACATTCTCTCACCAGAGAGAGAATTTCTTCATACTGTCAGATCTGGGCTGTGTTTTTGATTTATTCTGGAACAACACTGACAATTCAGGGAAGTTCTCCTTATTGCTGAGCAGTGGATATGCAGAATCAAGGCCTTTTCTGCTCCTCAAACCACCCTACTAGTGGGTAGTCAGGAAGAGCACCAGATGTTGGGAAGGGACACAGCTGGGACAGCTGACTGCAGCTGACCAAACAAATATTCCACACCACATGACAACATGTATATAAAGCTGGAGGAAGAACGAAGGGGGGCAAACAGAGTGATGGTATTCATCCCCAAGTGACTGTTAGGTGTGATGGAGCTCTACCCTTGCAGAGCTATCCAAACACTTGTCTACCAATGGGAAATAGTGAATGAATTCCTTGGTTTGATTTGTGAGTGCAACAGCTTTTGCTTTACCAGCTAAACTGTCTTTATCTCAACCCCCCAAGTTTTCTCACTTTTCCTCTTCTGCTGACTGTCTACCTCATCCTACCAACAGGGACAATGAGTGAGCGGTTGTGCTTGCACACCCCACAGGTGATCCTCCTCCTGCAGGCAAATGTTTGGGTCCCACCTGATCATGTCTGAACTGTCCTCACAGGCACTGATGTGCTTCACTCAGAGCAGCGGCTTCCAGTTAGGAAACCAGGGTTACAAACCCAAAGATCTGGCCCTTTGCCATGATGGTGGCACACCAACCACCAATCCACTTATCATCAGCAGGAACAAGGATGTGAGGATGCACTTTCAATTGTGTTTTTGATTGCTACAAGTTTGAAAGCTTGCGTGTGGTGCATGAGGTGACAGTTTGGGGTCAATGGGTTACAGCAGCTGGTTAGAGCATAAATACATGAATATCAAGGAAATAAAAATATTTATACCCCAAGCTATTGTCTTTTATTCTACACTACCATTATGACTGATTGTAATGTATTAGAGATCACAAAGCAAGTAACTGCATTTTGAAATCTTCTTGATTGTACTAAGGTGACACGTGAGGTCTCTGTCATCTGCCTTTCTGTAGCAATTCTGCCACCTCTTTAAATTCCTACAGGACAACATAATTCCACTTTGGAATATCACTGAAGATTTATGTGTTGGCAGAAAAACCCTTTAAACCTTTCAGATATACTGCTTTACGTTTGGGATGCCTTAAGGATAACATTTATTTGAACAGGTCAGAGCAGATTGCCAGACATTTACTCTTGTGTCAGAAGTAATATTTGTTAATAGATTCTCAAGCAATAAACTAAACTCAAGAGTTTCCAGGGGTTTTGAGCATGTCAATACGATTTGTTCCATTGTGGGGAAAAATGTTTTGAAACTAGTATTCTCACTATACCTGTAAAAGATTTTTGCAACACAAAACCAGCAAGAGCTTCCTTTCAGGATCAAAGTCTCACCATGCTGAGCACAGTAAAGCATTTATAAGAACAGGATACTCCTAAGAATTTAATGTCTAAATATGGAGGTGACACAAAGACTGAGGAATAAAATTGATTCAGTGTCGTTTCTGTGTATATTCGCATTTATAAACACGCATAGATGGGAGCTACAATCATTATGTGATTATTCTTTCATAGCAAATGACATATTTGCACCAGTGGGTCCTGAGGAAAGACTCAGAGAGTAAGAGTTGAGAAGGTTTCTACATATACAGGAGGCAATAAGATTTTTATAAATGGGATGACAAAAAGAAAGGACAGAGACTGTGCTAAATATGCTAAAACCATATAAAATATAGTGAAAGGAGTGTGTATATGTATATGTATACGCACACATACTTTTCGTTATACACACACAGACACAAACTTGTGAATTTACTATTGCAGAAATCACTAATATGGTCAAGATGATGACAATCACAACTTTATTCAACAGTCTGGTCACAGACCACTGGCGAGACACATTTACTACATCTTAATCTAGATCCAAAGCTACATGAGGTCAGCATAGATAATTTCCCTTCCTTCAGAGACCTTTGTTTCAGATCCTCCCTTCATGCCTAGGCACTATATGGTAATAGTTTTCTTTAATAGAGTCACTGTAGTGAGCAGGTATTATTGCTGCTTGCTGTTGGGCCACTGGTCTTTACCTTCACAGAGCACTTCTCTCAGTAGAGCGTACGTTAGCAATGAGCACTCTTCCTGTGGATCTTTGCTCTAGGAGATACCTCAGGTTTATTTCATGCAAACTACATGTTGTGGAGATCCAGCTGTGGAGTTTTTTTGTTCCTGCTGAAGCAGTCTCTTCTGCCATCAGTAGTTAAGTTTCAGCACAAACCTCTTTCTCTTTAATTTGAGTTACAGTGAATATCATTTGCTAGTTTAAGGCAAGATATTGATTGACATGTGGATATAGAGAAAACATATTTGGAGATGGAACAAAGATAGCAGAATACCCATGACAGATGAGACAATATTCTTAACAAGACAGCACTTACAGAACAATGTCAAAGAAGACAGAGGCAGAAAACTAAACAGTTTTCCAAAGCTACATTAGTGCTGAAAAAGAGATCAAACTTTGCATGAACCATGAAACTTTAATATCAAGTAAACCTTCAGTGTTCACAATATCATCTTCAAAGAGATGTGCCAAATACTTTAGGATGAATTCAAATATTTCCTCGAAAGGAGACAAGTGCAATTGGTTTTGGAGAAGCTTGGCAGTGTAGGAGGGTGTCTCCAGAGTAAAGACAGATTTAAGGCACACTGTGATGAGGGTAGAACTTGGTAGAAAACATTTTCTAAGCGAGAAATAACAAAGTATATTTTACAGTATAAAGTCTTGGGATGAAGCCCAGGTATAGGAAGACAATCATCTCTTTTTTTCCTCCATATTTTTTTCTTTAAATGAGATGTGGGGTTTGTTTTATGTATAATTTAGGATATACTTAGGAAGATTTAAAACCAGCAAAGATTTAGAATGGGAAGATTTAGAATCAGAATCCACAATCAAAAACCACAGAGCTTTTATTCTCCTACAGGATTGGATATTCTGATAAATTGTACTTACCTATGGATGTACTTTACTTCACTCAGTTAAAAATAAAGTGTGGGGAACAGTACAATTGTTTAATAAAAACCCCAAAAATCTGTCAGTGTGTGAGGACTGCAGGACTTACAACTCTGTCTGGGATAGCTGTTGGCCAAATTACACTACCTCAGCAAGAGAAGAGGGTTATGCACTATGTTTCCTACACAGGAACCTCTAATGTTGTTAATGCTTGCATTATTCCCTTGCATTTTGGTAAAAGGAAATTAGGGAAAAAAGGCATTATTTCAATTTGTTGTCACTCATGTTGCCAACAATTTAGTAGAAGAAGATTGTCAGTATCAACAACAGTTCTACAATTGTAGTCTACACCTTGCTAGCTGCAAGGCCTTAGGGCTTCTGGTGCTTCTTCCATATCTGCAGAGCATGTGACAAGTAGGGATGGACTTGTAGCAGTGACAAGTAGGGATTCAGTAAGGGTCCATTAGAGCAACAGGCAGTGAGACTTTTCTGTCTTCATGTCCTCAGTTTCTTTCATGGTAAAGAATGCCTGGCTGTACAACAGTAGCTTGTGATACCTTCCTCTCAAAGATAATGTCATACGTATCTCTCTTGGTGAGTCACAGGCACTTCTACACCAATTCTGCTTCAATTAACACATGTATTAGCAAAGGCATGTACTCAAGTACAAAGATCTTGCTTGATTTTGAGGGTTGTGCCCACTGAGTCTAAAAATATAAAGGTTATCAACAGTTACTGCTTGAAAAGTGTCTGCATTATGGATTTATGGTACAATTGTCCTCATTCATAAAGTGATATAAACAGATACCTCACAGATTAAACAGCTCTGCCTCACCCTGAAACTTTAGATTGGCTTTTAACAATTTTTCCATCAATGTATTCCAAATTTCTACACACTACTTAAAAAATTCTATGAGTAGCAGGAAGCAATGCAGACACTAACAGATTAACATGAAATTTAGAAATTGTTCTTCACTGTTAGTCAGTACAATTTCATGCTGTCTTCTTGTGTCTGCTAATACAAAGAGGTTTGTACATTATTTTGATGCAAGAAATTATTCATCAGCTATACGAAGAAAAGGCCGTAGGGAAACCTATAACTTCGTAACAGTCTATTGTGATGTGGTGCAAAGCTCTGTGCCAGGAGAGAGGATGTGGAACACTTGCTGTCTGAGAAGGGGCAGATAATAGATGGGTCTACTCCACTAAAAGCACTGCCAAGTTGAGCTCCTCTCCTCCCCTCTCAGAAAGCCAGGGCACTGAGACACTGAAACACTGCTGGCAGGGGTCAGGGGCTGGCTGTGGCATGAACTAACACCCAGAAATAGGGGGAAGGTGTAAAAACTCCTCACACAGCCAGGTGAAGAGCACCCCTCATCCTCCCACGATACCAGTGTTTTCCTGGGGTGGCACGGAAGTGGTGGGTCAGTGTGTTCCCTGGGCAAAATCTGGGGCTCAAGACTGATGCAAACACAGGGAGTAAGCATTGTCTTAAGTTGTTAAATGTAAAATCCTTAAAGAAATATTTAAAATTCACAGAGTTTTCTGAGACACCCTTGACTGCAAGTTGGAAAAGACACAGCAGAAGTATAAGATATTCTTGCTCATGATGGTATTTCTCTTGGTGCTTTAAAATGTGTAACGACTTTAATGGATGGAACAGCTGCTCCATAACTGGGGAACAGTATCCAGCAAACCTTGACATCATGGGCTTTCGTGAAGTTTGATGCACTGGCATTGCCACTTCAATGTTTGTGAAAGGACTTTAATACATTATATGCTGAAACAGAAGGGATTCTGACTATTGGAGTGGCATTTGTTCTAGACATAAATATGACAGTATTTTTAATGGAATACACTCTTTTCACAGACATATTTAGTCAATCAGCTCTGATGAACCCAACATTTGAGGGCAACAATGAAACGGAAGAGATCGGCTCTTAAGTGAAGGAATTCATGAACTAATCATCAAAACAAAATGTGTTCCTGGGGAAAAAAGAATTCAATGCTGAGTGGAAACAGAGGACAGAGATCAAATTATGCAGAGCTAACAGAGACTAGAGGTGATCGATAAATGAAAACATCTATTGTATGATGGCTGACCAATGATGTATGTAAATGGAGTTGGCCTTCATTGACCCCAGTAGCTGCAAGCATCAACTCATACTGCTGTTGGTCAAAAAGGTAAAGATTTATTTGGTTTGAAGCTGAAGTCCCTTTCCTGTATTTACTACATAGGCCATAGCAGTAAACATGTGTTTCACTGTAGGTCAGATTTTAATGGTCTCAGCACGGTCTTAGTTTATTCTTCTCTCATGAATTTCCACAAAACCTAGATAATTGTGGCAAAAAAGGTGAATGAAAGAGAATTGCAAAATTAAAGTCTTCTTTAATGAAAATCACCTTTTCGTTCAAATATATTAGCAGTAACAAATGTGTTGCACAAATACATTCCGCAAGACGATGTCATGACATACCTGATTGATCACAAATAACCAAAGTAGATCAAATTGTGTACTCCCATAGAAAATAGTCCATAAAGTTTAAAAATTTCACCCCAAACTAATCAAATACTTTGAATAATGAACAGATTAGACAAAATCATGGACTGCTTGTGCATGTGCCACAATCAGACAGAGAGGCTAAACTCATTGGATGCATTATTCATTGTGAATTATTTGCTCTACCTATCAATGAGGAAGCTTGCAAACACTGCTGCTGTTATCTATGATCATCTAACAACCTGAAGAAGGCATTCTGATTGCCCTTATCATTACAAACCATCTTGCCATTTAGGAAAGGATCCTACCTATTTATTTATTTACTTACTTATTAGAGTAGTTATTTATTTATTTAGTCTGAGAACAATGTTGTCTGTCGAGTGCTCAAGTGCGCCAGGGCAAAACCAGAACGGCTGCTGTAAAGAGAGATCGTGTCTCTTCTATCTACCAGCACTTTTTGTGGAAGTCAAGAAAGGAACAGTAAATACATTGGGTTTGGTCTGTCTGTGAAGTCTACAGGGTTTTTTTTTAAAGGTGAAACAAACACAGGACTAGTGAAGTTAAGTGAAGGGCCCTAATGCAGGAAACAAATAAGAAAAGTGACATTATGATTCCAAAATAGAAATTATTTAAGGCTGTGTAAGGCAGAACATCGAGCTACAAGGGAATACCGAGTAAACTGACAACATTTCTAAGTGAAACAATGTTTTCTCTTTATTTAGATCCAGTGTGAATTGATAGAAAATGTGGCAAATTACATGAATAAGGTAGTAAACCCTGTGCTGCCATCAGAGAATCATTGTACCAACTTTCTTTGTTTCATATTGACTGCACCCTTACCATCTCATGAACATGTACACATAATGAAAGTGGCAACTTTTATACATGTTATCAAGTTAGAAATGAACTTCAAATGAGCTGAAGTTCTTGAACATCTTAGAGCAGCAATGGGACTGACTCTTACTCAAAATACTGTTAGAGGGAGACAGCCAATGACCATAGAATCTTAGAACAGTTTATGTTGGAAGGGACTTTACACATTATCCAGTTTCAAACTCCCTGCCATTGGCAGGCATAACTCTCACTGGAGCAGGTTTCCCAGAGCCCCACTCAATCTGGCCTTGAACGTTTCCAGGGAGGGAACACCGACAACCCTAAAATGCCTCAGCAAAAGATGTCTAAAACCTTCTCAAAAAACTAACTGGTGTGAAGTTTTATGAAGCCAGGCTGCCTACAATCAGTTTATATGAATAACAAGAACCTTACTAATTCTTCTGATGCACTTCTAGGGTGTCTTGTACCTTCTGAGTGTCGATCACACGATGCCTCGGGCAATGGAGCAGTGAGCAATGTCAGGAGTATGAGCAGGGCACCCAGGTATGCAGTTCCTCACCTGTAGAATCATGCATTTATATAACTATTATCACTGTGGAACATATGTATAATTTTATCAGCTTAGTGATGATAGCAGGGAGTAGTCTATTTTAGGTACCATGACCTTCTTTGAAACGTCTATTAGTAGAAGGAACATGACAAAATGTGAAACAGTGCCAATCTGAATAGGAATAGCAGCTTCTGTGTTACAAAATTCTTATCTGAGCTGCTTTTAAAGGGAAGAATGGACAACAGTCACCTGCTGAAGGCAGCCTTCCTCTGTTTCTCTCCTCTCTGGCTCTGAGGATGCAGAAATGCCAAATAATCAGTGTCTCATCTCTTTCAGGACTGACCATCTTGATTTATCTTCGCTTTGGTTGTGCACATACATTGTTAACAAGTTTCCTCAATAAATAGGGTGGTACTGTGCTAGGATTTATACGTGAGGAACAATAATTCTGTACAAACCCTCTTTCACTTCCAGGGAGCATCTAAGAAATATCACAGCATCAGTTTTAGGGCACAGATTCTGAATGCTCTCCTATCAAATAAGCCAGCAATTATCTCTTCTAACCACATCACAAGCAAAAGGATTTTATGTGCTGCAGGCACTTTCTGTTGCTCAATTACTAAAAAAACCCCAAACTATTTTACTATTAGTCCAAGTAATCCCATTCTGTCAGGAAATATCTTCAGTGACAATGTTTAACTTAGAAATCAAAGGACAATTTGATAAATTTTAAATTAAGACGCATTTTTTTCACTTAAACTTTAATATTCACTTATTTAAATTAAACACAAGTGAAGTCATTATAAATAGCAAAGATAATCCATGCAAAAACCTGCTTTTTCATCATTTTCTCCTCCTGCATTCCTTACTGCTCCAAAAATAAGAAGAACAGTACTCGGCATACTGCAGAATTTTAGAAGATCAGACGATGGCTGTTTCTCTGTGAGTATTGAATTCAGTCCTGCAGCTTCTTTGGTAGAAACCTGAGAGTATCACGAACTATAACAAAGTGCTAGTACTGCTGTGGCATCAAAATGTGATGTAGAAAGGCTTCAGTCACCCCAACTGTAATGTAATAATTGAGGCTTTAAAAATAGCTAATGTTTTTGGAGTAAGTGAGACAAACATTCATATGTTCCTCATACTTTCTAGCAAATGGATTCTATCAGAGTTTTTCTCTATATATTTCAGAAAATGGAATCATAGGAAAACAGAGGTTGTAAGAGAATTCGGGAGGCCTCTAGTCCACCGTCCTGCTTGAAGAGGAGACCTCAGCTGCAAATTGCTCCCCGGGGACCCAGGCCTGGATGAGGGCATGAAGAGAGGTGGATGAGAAGGTGAGAAGACACCTCCCACCTTCAGCGTCAGAGCATGTGTCCCAGGGTGGACACTGTTGACCTAAAACCGAGAGCTGGAGCAGTCGAGTTGTGCTAGGGAGTGAGGATTTACCTCTCCTCTGCAAACGTCCCAGCAGGGTGGTCTAACTATGATGTTCTTGTCAAAAGCTAAGTGTTCTTTGCTCTGTTGCTTCCATGGTGGGAGTGTAAGATCTTCCCTTCCCAGCCCAGTTTCACTGTGTTGTTAAATTGCATTGGCCAGCACAGCTGACTGAAGAGCAGCCCACTTCTTGGGATTTCTTCAAATTATTCTGACAGGAACATTTCATCAAAAATATACCCACAACTGTGACTATCTAATCGCAAAAGGCCTTCATTTAATTTTCATTGTGTCGGTGCAAAACACGACCAAACACAACAAGCTGCTATAATCAACGCAATGTGTAATATGGATGCTGAATTATTGTTATGCTTCAAGAAAATCTTTGTTATTCCTTTCTAAAAGGAAAAAAAAATATGAAAAGTGTGAAAGTGATATTAAGCAGATGTTAGACTGGAGTTGTCAATCTTGTCTAAGCACGCAGGTGCTAATGTGTTATAATTATCCCTTCTGGCAGTTGATATTTAGGATTTTGGATCCCACCTAGTCAATCACAGCTGTAATTGTTAAGCTACTTACATAGCTAATATGCTGGGTAATAACCAGATCAAGATTTAATATTTGACGTTTACCATCAATTATCTCTTCTTCTGACATACATCTCCCCCACTCAGGTTCTTGCAGATCAGAACACTCTTCTGATTTCAGTAAAATAAATAAGAAGCTGGTTATAGAAGAAGACTCAAATAAAAAAATATTCCTGTCATTGCCTCTTGTCTCCTCGCCTCTTGTTTCTTAAAGAAGAGTAAGATGTCTTCTTGTTACAAGGTGTAATTAGATTCAGAACAATTCTTTCCCTTTTTACTTTTTGATGGATTTATTTACAGAAAATCTCACACCTGCTGTTGCAAAATTGTGGTGTAAGCATGTTAACCTAAGCCAGGCACATTTGCAGATGACAATGTTTGCTGTGAAACAAAATGTTGGCGGGTCTTTTTGGAACTGCAAAATATATGCATATTTTCATCCCACGTGTGTTGTACCAGAGAATTTTTCCTGCTGAGAGCACTAAGAAAATGAATTCTGGGCTTGAAATTTAAAAAATGAAACTAATTTGCCAGTTCTGCATTTTTTACTTTTCTAAAAGCTAAAACCTGTGTTATAAAATTTCCTGCAAGAGGTACAAGTGGAACAAGAGGGGCTTTTCCAACTCTTCTGAGATTTCCTCCTGTGTGATTACGTCGAGGTTCACAGTGTCCTTGGAAGTCAAGTGCAGCTGTAGTGTCATGGGGCTCTGTCACAAACGATGGGAACCATGTTTGCTGTTGTTATAATTTTGTGAAAACTCTTTGGATCAGAAAGATTTCCTTATTTATTATTATTATTATTTGTCTCTAGAAACATGACAAGACTTTCCCTGTAGCAGAGAGATGCTGGAGCTATTTCTAATCGCTTTAGCCATGTCTCAGAAAACCTTCGACACTCAGTAAAATGCAGATTTGGTTTTGGTGCTGATTTAGCAGAGTTGTGACATATCTGCCCTCATTTAAGTATTCCAGCTGTGTTGTATTTTGCTTTTTCTCTTTCCTACCAAAACTTCAGATACACAATATTTAAGATGAAAACATTTTTACTATAAATTAACCAAAGCCTATCAAATATCAAGAAGAACATATTCAGTCAGGGCCACTACTTTTAGACACTTACAACTATACAGAATAGAAGGATCCTGACAAGGATACAGAAGGTTATTTTAGTGCTTTTAAAGAATTTTCTGTTCTAGTTCCCATATGAATGCAGACAGGTGTGTCAGTTAATTGCCAAACTGCAATTTTACCTAATCTTTTCCTTTACAGGCAAGCTGGCACTAAAGCAAGTAACAGTGGATAATGTCACAGCATTGGAAACCAGATGACTGGCCTTGAAAACAGCAAAGTTCTCCCAGTTGACTAGAGCAGACAGCATCTTGATTCAAGGGGATTGTGCTCAAAGTTTGAAGAGGAAAAGTCTGCAATCAATCAGCCAAGGGATGTGAAGACTTCAAATTAAATCAAATTAAACTGGCCCTTGTCATTTTGCTATGAAAAATGAGTCATGTAACAGTGTCACAGAATCACAGAACATTAGGGATTGGAAGGGACCTCGAAAGATCATCTAGTCCAATCCCCCTGACACAGCAGGATCACCCAGACCAAGTCACACAGGAGCATATCCAGGTGGGTCTTAAACATCTGCAGTGAAGGAGACTCCACAACCTCCCTGGGCAGCCTGTTCCAGTGCTCTGTCACCCTCACCGTGAAGAAGTTCCTTCTCAGATTGATGTGGAACCTCCTATGTTCCAGCTTACACCCACTGCCCCTCATTCTATCACTACATGACACTGAGACGAGCCTGGCTCCATCCTCCTGACACCCACCCTTCAAATATTAACAGACATTAATGAGGTCACCCCTCAGTCTTCTCTTTTCCAAGCTAAAGAGACCCAGCTCCCTCAGCCTCTCCTCATAAGGGAGGTGCTCCACCTCCTTCATCATCCTATGTAATACTGCCCTTTTGAGCCACTTGTGACTTTTAAGACTTCAAATGAAATGCCATCAGCACACACAGATAAGCATGCTGAGCCGTTATGTGCCTGGGGTGATACTCTTGTAACAGGCGATGAAGCTACAGAAGCTGGGTGTTCAGGAAGAGCAATACAAATACCAGCAATATTTTTATTACAGTGATGCCAGGACCTTTGATAATAAATAATTCAGAAAATCTTGGGTTAGTCACAACTGCTGAGTTGTTTTCCTTATGAAAGTTTTTTAAAGCGTTAAAGAACTTCTAGAACATTTTAATTTAACCTTTTAATTTTTAATTAAACTTGTAGTAAAAGGAAACATGTCTTGATCAAGCTCCCATTTAGTTTTAGGACACAGAAGGAAAAACAAGTTAACTTTTTAATGAACGAGTGAAAACACCTGCCTTGATTGCACATTGCATCACCCTGAATTATTTGCCTGGGTGGACCTCTTGAGACTCCTGGTGACATAAACTCCGTGTCAATGTAAAAGAGGGATTTGCTGAAACAGGGGTTAAGGTTAAACACCTGTTGCAAGTAAAGGAACAAGTCTCTGTCACAATGTGTGTGAAAATTTACTCACTGTTATACCTGTTCTGCACTCCCACTGACTGGGACAGACCCAGCAATTCGATTTTTCCCCACCTTGGTGCTCGTATGTGTTTCTTGACAGAGAGAGCAAGAAGGGTACAACGTTGGGTCTATTCTCATGAGGTCTGTGGATGGTTAAATAAGAGACAGAAAAGCACTGCTTCCACAGGAGGCTGGGTTTCCTATGGATGGCCCCATCCTTACAAAAAAGTACCCCATACGGTTCAGAACTGCATCAGAGGGCTCTGCAAAGCAGGTGCCAATCCAAATTAACCTGGGGTGCCACAACTGGCCAAGGTGCCATTTTAAGCAGAAGCCTGGGTGGCAGCTTGGTTTTCTAGCACGGCAGCGTATCCAATCAGTAAGGGATGTAGTATGCCTTCTTTGTCCAGCTGGCAGAGCGGGGTGTGCAGGCACATATTTCCAAGCATGTTGTTCTTCTGAGTTGTTTGTGCTTGGACTATAACTGCCATCTAGGCAGCCAAAATAAAATATGCCAAGTAATACTGGCCGGGGGACAGATGGATTGGACCAAATTCCTGCCTGATACAATGCGCCTGACATCAGTGGAGTCACACAGCGACAGCTCATTGTTCTCCACTCTCAAACACAAAATATGGAGGGGGCTTTAAGGTAGGATGGCGAAGGCGTTGCTGCCGCTGCCTTCATGAAATTGTCTTTGTTCTCACTCCGAGACAACAAGGTGTTTTTCCTTGTGAGGAAATTTGACCAAATTTTTTGACCAGGTGAAGACAGGACACCAGTGGCCTTGTCTGGATACAGGTTTACTTGGCAAAGAACAGGCGAGAGCCTCCAGCTAATGTCTTCCTCCCACCCCTCAGTGACAGTGTCGCAGCAACTCGAGTGCTTCCCCAGGCACCTGTAGATGACTCTGGGCAACTGAAATCCATGAAAAGATCCTCATCTGGCTCGTGGATTTCAGTGGCGACCTGGTCTGTCAATCATGTGTCTCCTCCTGGGTTCACTGGCTGCAGACAAGGGCTGTGGAAGTCCTCGCCCGCGTGCATGTTGTCGGTACTCGGGCATTTAAACCAGTACGGGCTGTAAACAAACTTTCTCGACAGGATGTATTGGAGACACACGTAGCCCAACTGTCTTCTGTCACACGCAATGAGACCTGCAGGAATTTTCTTGGCACAGAAGACAGACTCTGGAAGGAAAATTGTAAAACACTTTTCTCCATGCACTGTGTTTCATGATTAAAATCTAAACTAAATATATATGTGCTCCAATAAACAAAAATAATATCCTATATTTTTCTTTAAAGCACCACACTATTGTCTCTTTAAATAATAATGAAAGAGGAGAAAATATTCTACAACTTCCATAAAAAATGTCATATTTGTATAGACCTCAAATCCCCTCTGTTTAAACAGGGTGATTAATATCAGCTCCTGTAGGAAATTAAATTCAGGGAAGAAGAGTAATATGCAGATATGCAGATTTCCAGGCAGAATGGCTAGCCCTGGGTAAGAGAGTCAGGCTGATTAATCTGCATCCTCAGAATACAAAATGAAATGCTGGGCTCTCCTGGGCTAGCACCAGAAATGACTTTTCCTTCTACGTTAGAAAGAATGGACAACCACACGCACGCATATTGCCAAAGGCCTTAATATCACACGCAGTGTTTACAAAGGTGATAAGAGTTTAATACGTAAAATATCCCATTTCATCTGGGAGGGGAAAGGGAAAAAAAGAGCAGCTTCTCATTAAGATGAAGAGTTTTGTTTATGCTAAAATTGTCATTTTTAGCATCTTTTGTAAACACTACAAAATTATAAGAAGATCCTGTATCAGCATGCTGATGCCTCTTTAATCTGTTCACAAGGTTTTTACTGAAATGATGCTGCCTGGGAAGATGTCGGACACAAGCACAGGGTCAAAAAACCCAGGACTGCAAAACAAAAACACACAGTCCCAAGTTTCTCATATCTATATTTTGATGCTGTTTCGTTTCAAAATTACAAATACTATACAGAAGCACAATAGACCAGAAGTATGATTCCACAGGCTTAATTTTCACAAATACAAATTCTTCTATAAATATAACCTTTCTCTTATTTCAGAATAATAGCATTTTCAAATTACTGAAAGTAAATATGCGATCTTTAATAATTTAATCTTTTTTAAAAAAACCACCCCCAAAAGCTCAGAAAAAAAAATATTTACAGCAAAATGCAAAATGTCATTTTCAGATTTTTTTCCCCCTGTCGTTACTGGAAAACCAAGCCTGTTATTTAAAATCATTCAGGGTCTCTCCAATAATTGTATAGAAGTAGGCATTATGCTATATTATTAAAGCTGTAATTTCCTGCTGAATCTGGCTGGATGTTTCTTTTTATCACTTGGCAATTTCTATCTAGTTATGGCATAATTAAGTTTCCTGACCCTTGCTCACTCTCTTAACAGGACGCTTAGAAATATACTAGAATTGCAGATCTTCAACCTGATGTCCTCTCTCCCCACACAGTAATGGAATAAAATTATTAATCCAGTAATTGTACAGAACACATTACTTTGCATTGAATGTTCCTATTTCTCATTTTCTGTTAGTGACAATCAGGCAGAGGTACAAATCATTTCTGCAGGGAGCAGAGCCCTTGAAAAAGCCTCTCATTCACTCCACTGGAGCTACCTGTACAGCTGTGATTATTCAAAGTCTAACACAGTACTAGGCTCAAGCGAACAAAACAAAGTTAATAAAATGGAATAAGGAACAAGATATTTTCCTGCCTGCAGCCTCCTAGGTGCCAAAATTAGAACCTTACCGCCAAATGATAAACCACACATCCAATTGCATTTTTATAACAAGACTAATGAGTCTGGGATAAGCATTTCAGACTTGGCTGGTGTTAGTCAAGGCCACGTGCTGTGGGGGTAACGCTCTGTGTGCTTGGACCATAAAGGGGGAGGGGGTGGTGGAGAAGGAGGGGAAAGAAGAAGTTGAAAGGGAGACAAAGGACCCCTGCTCTTGAACCCTAGTGTCCAGGCACCAATAACATGTGCCTGTATCTATTAAAACCTCCACAGAAGAAACCCTAGCTGCACCACAGTTAATCACAAAAGTCCACCTGAGTTCAGGGGAGTTCCTATTTCCCCCTAAGAAATTTGCAGTTTATCATGATGTGCCTGAATCTGAGTTTGAGTATCGCCTACACGGGGCTCCGAAGCCCAGTAAGTGAGACTAATACCAATGGATGTGATGGGGTCCTCAACTCAGCACATGAATAAAGGCTTGGAAAACAACTAGTGATTTCCATCAGCTGTGTCCTCAGTGAATCCACCCAATGTCTTTGCTTTATTGTCGGGTTAACTACATCTGCGGTGGGAAAGGGAGGATGTTGTCTTTTATCCCCTGTTGTATTTTTTCAGTTATCTAACATGAGTTGAATCTGCTCCCACACAACGTGTCTCAACTCGGGCAGTGGATCTCCCTGAAATACAGAGTCATAATCTTTGCACTGGTCTCCTCTGCCTTTCCTGATTGCACCAGGCTTATTCCCTCCCTGCTTCTTGGGAGAAATCTGTAATCTCACAAAACCCTGCTTGCTTATTGGCTTGGAGTCCTGCAAACATATCTTCAGCACACCCTTGAATTGATGGAACGAGCTAGTGAGAAAGTCTCTGAAGCGGCATTGCTCCTTTAATGAAACCCTGATCTTCGGGAGGATAAAGCGCAAAACAAAATCCCTATCTCCGTGAAGAACTAGTGAATTTATTCAGATGCAAGAACATGTTTCAGATTTAAACAAGGCATCGTGACAGGAAAAGAAGCACAAATAAAACACAGGATGCTGCACGACGATGCTTCATGTTGTCAAATTTCTTTGTATTCTTCTGCACTCTTACATTGTCCTCTAATGATGAAGATCTTTGGGGGGGTTTCTGCAGAGGAGGCTGTGTAGCCAGAGAATCCTGGTGTCATCAACACTTCCATTGCAGATTGTCAGGTTTATAAATTAATCTGTGTTCCTTCCTTTACATCTGTATAAGAGGAGGATGTGCCATTTTCACCACTCTATTAAATCAAACTGATTAAAAATAAACTGTTCTGAAGTGCGTTGGACAATAGGCCATTTCCAGGGAAAAACAGTACAAAGCAGGGGTGGGCTGGCTTTTTTGGCTTTAGTTTTGTGTTGGTTTTTTGTTTTGAGGTTTTTTTACCTGCTGCAAAACAGCTCTGGCTTTATTTCTGTTGAGTCAATCCCTGCAGAAAAGGTAATCCCTATAATCACAGCAAAGATTTCTGTTTTCTAGGGTACTCAAGTGACTGCCACCACTGTAGTGGCCGAGCAACTTCCAGAGAAGTCACGTTTCATGGGAGGCTTGGTGTGGACTAACTTTGGCTAATTTATAAAACAAATAATTGTGTCCGTGGCTTGCACAGTCATTTTAACCACTTCTACAATTAACAATCAGTCTTCACACTGAGAATACTTCCCAATCTGAGGTGACAGAGACAGAGAAAATACAGCTATGAACTTTTAAAGTACTTATCATCTCAACAGAAGATACATTAACTGGAGCTGATTTCTTCTTCTGTGTCTAATTCAGAAGCCACATTTGCACAGATCAGGTAGCAACCAAGTAATAAGGGATTTATCAAATTGCAGTCCTCTTGCACACAAAGGCAATGCATTGGGAAGTGCATCACAGAGATGCATGAGATAGGAGTGTGTTGTATGAAAAAAGTACTCAAGAAGTCCTGCATGAAACAGTTACTAAGGGTATAGCTTTAGTCCATGGGCTTTGCCTACGCAATAGGAGCATGACCAGCTCTGTGGAGACAGAAACCATATACTTGTTTAAATCTTGTGTTTTACTCAAAGATCTCTATGTCCTCAGCATGCTCGCAGGAACCAGTATTTGCAGACACAGAGAAGAACTGAGTTCAGTTTATGTCAAAACCTATAGTTTTCCAAAAAGGAGACCTTACACTTTCCCTTCCAAACTATTCCTTCCTTTCAGCACATGACAGGCACACCCCACCCAGCTTGGTCTGGCTGTCCTGGCTTTCTGCAGGTAGATGCATTGGGGCTGGGTCACTGCAAAAGTTGTGCTGATCAGCATCATTCTTATTCTGACAGTCCAATATTTACGTAGGATTGCAAAGCATCTAAACCTGAGTTATACGTATATCACCTGTCCACCTAAGTGAACAAAGTCCACAGTATTACATCTATTCCCACAGTCAATTCTGGTTTGATTTCACCTTTAGGAACCTACTTATTTTCACCAACTGTCGCAGAAGTAAACTTTAAAAATGATGTGTTAATGTTCTATAATTTCATTTACAGTTTTTTGCCTAATAAGAGACTAATGGCAAAACAGCTACGAATGCTCCAAAACAGCTCCTAATAAAGACAAACATTCATTATGAGGTGGTGGCAGGGGGGAACTGATCTTGCTATGGTTTCATTGATAAAAATGATCTTGGAAGCAGGAGATGATATTAATTTTTTTTTTTAAGTCTGAAGTCTGGAAGACATTTCTAAAATAGATCTATTTTCTTTTCATTCTGCAGAATAATGCATGAATGATTATAACATATGCTCTATCTCCAGTTTTTTCAACCAGTGGAAAAGTGCCTGACACAATAATCACAACTTGTTGGGTTTTCAATCTGATGCTGTCCTATTTTATCATGGTAGTTAAATGTCCATTCTTGTTCGGCGTGATAAATGTTATGGCCATTTAACAGTACCGAAAAAGAGAGACATGTTAAACCAAATATTGCTTCAGATTGTGTCTTTTATTCTCCTTTATCATCATATCTTAATTTATAGTATAATCATCATTATCACAACTGTCAGCCTCATTTAACCTTCCCTGCTCTCCCATGATTCTCCGCTGTCAGGCCTGATTGCCTGCCTTCTGCTGACGGGCTGATAATGCCTGACTGATTAGCCCTCCCCGAGAAGAAGACAATGATATATAGAACCGCGCCGCTCGCTCTATATATTAATGAGGAGCTGGCAAAGCTTTGATAAGGCGGCGGAATAATCCATCAGCCAGGGAAGGAGCTTGTAAAACTGGTGGAACATTTCATGGGAAAAACACCTGGGAAGGATGTAATGACCCGGCAGCTAAATACCTCTCAGCCGTCTTTCCCCTCTTGTAATTAACATCAGATAGCCGCTGCGTGGCTAGTGCCTGGGGTGTTATCAGCCCCCAAATCCTGCTTATGTCCTCCCGGTTTTGCACCGGGGCTTTAGGGCCTTTACAACGTATTTAGTGAGCGGGCAATTAATAGCTAATTTTCCTTGGTGTTAGGAACTGTTTATCTTCTGAACTCGCTCTTATCGCCGAGCGGTACCTACGAGAGGCGAGAGGCGCCGGCGGTTTTGTGCTCCAGTTGTTCCACTCACTCAGCAGAGGCCTGCTTCGCCATTAGATACAGAGCTTCTGATGGCTACTTGAGTTTGAATGCACCGTTATTACAGGTATTATATGAAATTGCTTGTGTTATGTGAAGGGGATTATAGAGGTTTTGGATCAATAACTTCAGTGGATGTTGGGAGTGATTACAGTGCTCTGTCAATTTTTCCCATTTGGCTGTCAGTACTGATTTACAACACACCACCTCTTTTATTCACATCAAATCACTCATTTCATTGGTAAATTCTATATATCTCAATTTACTTTAAGTAGCTGATTTGTGTAAAATAAAATGCCTTCCTTTCCTTGCTGTATGTGAGAGCATGAGTATACACGCAGCAGACACAAACCTATGGAGCAGCAAACAGCACTGACGTTTCCGAAGCTCTTTGTCCTCTCAGAGGGGACAACAGCAACATCATGTAGGTCACATAAACAAAAGCAAATATGCATAGCTGAAACGTTTCTCCAAAGGCCAGGGGGTTTTATACAGCTTTTCAAAGTCCTTTACAAGAAGTGGCAGATCTGCTGAGGTATGGCTGTCCAGAGGAATGTGCCGTGTAGCACTGGATAAACAGCCCAGGGAAACTGCTCCTGGAATTTCAGAACTCAGGCTGGAAGCTCAATGAAGGTCCATCTTGGTGGAAGGGGGATCAAGCTAAAGGCTTGGACAGTAGTCAGAAGACCCACCTCATAAAACCAGCTGGACTGATTTTTCAGTGCTGATGGGGACTGACGGAGGTTAATTCCTAAGAGGAGGTACCAGACATTTTACAAAGTCAAGGCCTTCCAATTGTGAAAGGAGTCACAGTTTTTAAGAAAATATCAAGCTTCTTGTTTCCAGAAGCTTGTTTAGAAGTGACAAGGGTTAGCAAAGAAAATGAAGGCTCTTAGAACAGGCCAGTGACAAAACTGGCCAAAGGAAGTTCACTGAGATGGAACATAAAGAGAGTCAGGTACTTATGAACCTGTTGAAATTCTGCATTGGTAAGCTGAGGCATCATGTACAAGCCTCTGAACCAGCATCAGTTAAGTAAAGATATATGTTTCCAGTTTTATGAGTTATTTTATTTTATGTTGTGTTATATATGTGTTAGCTCCATTAATTCTAGAATAAAACTCTATCAGTATTGTCCATATAGCCTTGACCTATATTTTGCTTAGAACCATAGAATCATAGAATCATTAGGGATTGGAAGGGACCAATCCCTAATGATCATCTAGTCCAATTCCCCTGCCACAGCAGGATCACCCAAGTCACACAGTCAGTCTGGGTTAGAAGGGGCCACAGGATCTGGGTTAGAAGGGACCACAGGAAGTGCTCATAGCCAACTGATAGGGACGGTCTATAAAGCAGGAGCAAAACCTAACCAAAATGCTCTAATGGCATATGAGTCAAAGAGTTAAACTGATAAAAAAAGGATTTACAGAACTATTGTCTCAGACACCTTCGGACTGCATAAGATATTACACTGACGTAATAGATATTAGAATTCAGAAAAATACATTTACTGTGTAAATAGTGGAATAAACCGGTTTACTTCATTTTGTCATAACTTTGATTGAGGTATACAGATCAGCTTTGCAGGATTTGCAGCTCTCAATGGTTTTCCATCACTGCAACAAATTTCCTAATATTGTTTAGAGATTTTCAAGTGCAGGAATACAAAATGATGCCTAAAAGCTGACAAATAAAAGCTCCATATGTTATGTGTGTACTTCTGAGCAGTCATATTCTGTAACACAGATGCTGAATTAAAAGATCCCTTAGCATCCTAACCCAAGTGCTTCCACAGGAGTGTTTAGTAAGTTTGCTAACAAAAACAAAGCTCACAGATTGTATCTTATAATTATGGAAGTATTACAAATTAACTGAGAATAAATGATAATGAAATAAACACTTTCCTTAAAGTCACCAGAAACATTAGGAAAATGAACATGGGGCTAAGCCATGATATCCACTCACCTTGTGAAAAGCTGAGGTGGTTGCAGGTCAGCTTTTTTCTGATCAATCAGAATGCAAAGCTCAAAACTACAAACTGCCTAGGCCAAAGCTGGGTGATGTCGCCGGCACCCCTGCAGACTGTGCTGCCATTCAGCAAGACCTAAACAGGCTGGAGAGCTGGGCAGAGAAAAAATTAATGAACCCTAACAAGAGCAAGTGTGGAGTCTTGCATGTGGGCAAGAACAACCCCAGGTACCAGTATAGGCTGGGGACTGACCTGTTGGAGAGTAGTTTAGGAGAAAGGGATCTAGGGGTCTTGATGACCAGCAGGATGATTATGAGCCAGCAGTGTGATCTTGTGGCCAACAGGGCCAACAGCATCATGGAGTGGACCAGAAGGGGGTGGTTAGCAGATCAAGAGAGGTTCTTCTCCCCCTCTACTCTGCCCAGTGAGAACACATCTGCAGTACTGTGTCCAGTTGTGGGCCCCTCATTTCAAGAGGGATGTGGAGCTGCTGGAGAAAGTCCAGCGTAGGGCAACGAAGATGATGAAGGAGGTGGAGCACCTCTGTTATGAGGAGAGGTTGAGGGAGTTGGGTCTCTTTAGCTTGGAGAAGAGGAGACTGAGGGGTGTCCTCATTAATGTCTATAAATATTTGAAGGGTGGGTGTCAAGAGGATGGAGCCGGGGTCTTCTCAGTGTCATCTAGTGATAGGATGAGGGGCAATGGTTGTAAGCTGGAACATAGGAGGTTCCACATCAATCTGAGAGGGTAACAGAGCACTGGAACAGGCTGCCTAGGGGGGTTGTGGAGTCTCCATCACTGGAGATGTTTAAGACCCACCTGGGTGTGTTCCCGTGTGACTTGTTCTAGGTGATCCTGCTGTGTCAGGGGGATTGGACTAGATGATCATTAGGGATTGGTCCCTTCCAATCCCTAATGATTCTATGATTCTATGATCTCTCCACAAAAATACAGGCTGCTGCTCTTACCTGTACTGTACTGCATTTGTAGACCAGGGTCAGTTTTCATTATATGTCTTGTGGGCTGAGCTGGTGCTTGGCAGAAGAGACGTTAGCAACACCGTCTCCTGACTTACACACAACTGGAGTTTTTTATACTGTGAGAAGTTACCATCAAATAAATGAGCATATGTTGGCAAATGTCCTACAAACGCTGGTTTACTAATGGAAAACAATAAACTTGAAGAGAACACCAGAGTGTATTGGTAAAAAATGACATTATACTTCACCACTAGGTAGGTATTCCTTCAGAGAGCACAGAGTAAACAGGGATTTATGAGAAAATTAACATTGCCATCTAGCATAAGTTTATCAGCAGGCATTCAAAGGTCTCAAAGTAGTTATGTGAACCTAGTCCTACTTTTCATGTGAACCTGTGAAGAAAACTTCAGTGGCAGAAAAAGGATCATAAACAGATGTGTAATATCTTTGAAATGCATTTTATAACTCAGAACTCTTTGCCTCCATGCACACGTTTGCAGGTCATGCTCTTTTGCATGTGAGAAGTGCTCAGTCTTCTCTGTGGTATCAGCTTCTACTCATTTACTCAGTCATGTTATTGAGCTGTCACGGTGATAATTTTGGGGAGGGGGTGTTGGATGTGATGTGTGGGATGTGCTGCCCTGTGCCTGCCACCTTTCCAGCAGAGACTTGTCATTCTCCACATGTCCTTATGGGGGGCTGCCCCTGCCACTTGCACCTGTGAGCAGAGACCAGACCTCTCTGTCTTCAGACAAATCAAACCCCACAAGCAAGCACATTCTTCTGTTTCACAATGAAAATTTAAACTTTGATGAAAGTTTCTCACCTTAGTTGCCTGACAGAAGTTTGGATAAATCCCTAATTCCTATGTGCAGCAAGGAACCGATTCTCAACAGTCGGCAAGGACAAACCCAGGGTTGACATAAACTTATTCACCCATAAAATCTTGAGAAGGCAAAAGTAGTTGCAAACACACTGATGAGTATTCTACCAGCTTACACTCGTGTGCATTGCCTGTAAACCTCTCATGCTTACATGTGATTTTGTGAAATACACTACACAAGCGAGAGGCAGAGGTAATACTGTCCTGATGAAGTCTTCAGAACCTCATACAGTCATGAGGCTCTAGTGTTGAGAGGCTGTAAGAAATTAAAACAGTTACACTATTTGTGATGAAAATCTCTGTCTGACTGGGGCTACTGGCTTGATAGTGACAACGGTGACTTGTGGGGTACTGTAAACAGTTTAAGAAGTAATTTCATCAACTGTGAGACAATCTGAATGTTTAATGACATAGAAAAAACCCTTTGTCTAAAATTTAAAAGTAGAAGAGTTTCTTTTCCACAAAGAGTAGAAGCTAAAAATACCTAAATGATACTTCAGTCCACACTGTGTGGAAGCTTGTTCTGTTTTAATGTCCTTATTCATGGCAATGACACATTTGTTGATTGTGTAACTCCTCAGGAGGCTGCAATTTACTACGAGGGTGGCATAAGATGTTTAAAAGGAATTGCTTTGAGGTTGTTTTTGTTTTACTTTGGCTTTGAAGGAGAGAAGGTGAGAGTCACATACTTATTTAGAGTTCCCCTGAAAATGGGACTGACTTTATACAATTATTTCCTAAAGCAACTTTATCCATTTCTCCTGAAAGAATCTTTTCAGAGTTTATGGATAAACAAGTCACAATGTTCTTTGGGCTCTATCATGGTCAGTGCGTACAGAAGCAAGCTGTGAACTGTGAGCTGCATGAGATCACCTTTTTACAAAAGCCATGGGGATTGCTCCTGCTGATCATCAGTATGTGTGATTTAGTTGCCACTTAGTTGTTTAACTTAGCACTGCTGCACCCTTTGAGATGGATGAGGCTCTCCAGGCTGGCTCTCAGCTGTTGATCCAGATCATGCTTGATTTTCCATATCTCCTGCATTACACTTTCCCACATCATAGGGCATCTCAGACAAACGGAGTTGTCTCAAATGGTTCTAAATGTTCAGGTTTAAGCAATTAAAACAGGCTCACCAGGTTGACAGCCAGAGCATAGGGTCTACTAGTCATACCTTTACTGCTGAATGCTGCTTGATAACTTGCAAATAAAGGTTCTGAACACTACCTGCGTGTGTAAGTCCACTGTTCACTTCAACAATCCTACAGAAAATAAGTTCTAATTGCTAAATTCCACTTTTTATTTCTTCTACACATTGGATTGGGAAAAACTGGGACCTAAATATTTTCTCCACATTACACCTGGTAGGTAGGTCAAAACCAGGGCAATTGCAGTTGCTTCACAACTTTAAAACTAGAGCAAGTTATCTAAGGCAAAAGTCTTCAAGGCTTTATTTTATAATTGTTAAACAGATCCTGCTGTGGCAGGGGGATTGGACTAGATGATCTTTCGAGGTCCCTTCCAGTCCCTAATGATTCTATGAAACAGTAATTCAGGATGACACTTTGTTTATGAGACAGTTGTAAAGATGTTTTATAAGAGTTTTCTGCACTTGTACAAGTTGAACATTATATATAGCTCACGTGGACATGTCTTCTTGAAGCTAGAACTATACCTGCACGCTGATCACTATGTAGCACAAGAGATTTTTGCCACAGCCAAGAAACCACCTGAAGAGAGGTGGCCAATTCCCCTAACTATCCTGTGCAACAGTAGGCCAGAGTACATACTTAGTTGTGAGAGAGACACAGAACTTCAAAAGCACACAGCAGCTTGCCACTGTGCTGAGCTATTGTTAATATTCTTCTCCATAAGTAATAGGTATTTTTTTCCTAACTTCATCTCTGCCCATCACAGACATCACACAGCCATTCAAAAAGATGTCCTAAAGATTCCTCTCCATCACTGCCTACAAATCCTTGCTCTCCCAGAAGTCACTGAAGGTCAAGTGCTTATGTCCCATGACTTTTAACCCTACAAAAGAGGAGCAGGGCTAGAAGGCTCTTGGAAGCTTTGCCACAGATCATCCTTGAGGGCACTTGAACACAGTCCTGAACCAGCGTGAAAGGTTTGCAAAACACAGACCTCTGGTTTTTGCTTGAAAAATTACATTTCAAAGAAGATATAAAATCAGACAGATAGAGTCTCTTACCCTAGGATGAGATTTTCAGGTACATATTAAGTGTACTTCTGAGGCTTTTTCTCATCCACTGGAGACATTCTCTGCGTCAGTACCTCTGGCAAATGCAATACACCATCCTCATTTACATCTGTATGATTTACCTGTGGGTTAGTTGACTATATCTTGAGGTTTCAGTTTTAACACATTGTCTGAACTATGTGATGTGCAAACATGGACGCACAAGTAGGTTTTCAGTGAAATCTGAACTGCTTTGCTCTACTTCAGAAGAGCTTTAGCCCAGAAGAAAGCGTTTTGAGCATAGCCGAGGGTTTTGTCTAAGCCCTTTGCTATGAAGTTTTCAGCTAAACATGAGATTAGGATTCCAGTCCTCATTCTGGATTGTAGTCTTAGCTGTCACTCAGCTTCAATCTCAGTTGTCCCTGCTGTAAAGTAGGACTAACAGCTTTTTTTCCCCCTGCAGGCAAAATGCCATGAAGGGCTGTAGATTGCCAATCACCATGTGAGCTATTTGCAGTAAGGACCACTGTATCCCTCCACAGAAAGGCCAGAAGCAGTAGTGTGCAGGTCACTGTGACTGACCATGCAGAGGAGGAGTATGAGGCACATGGAGATGCATTTCATGAAGTTCTCTTCACCCATGTGTCAGATAGGATTCCTACAAAAGATGGGGCTCCCTGCAGAGCTGGCCTTGAGTAGTTGGTTCGCAGGGGATCTATATGGTTATCATGTCTGGGCATGGGAAGGAGAAAAAGGTCAGAGCTTGACCCCTGTTTAAGCTGGCACCTCTGGTAAAGAGAAAGCTGATTTGCCAGCTCACAAGAGTGTTCCTATGCTATGGGGGACCTGATGTGGGGCACAAATCCGAAA
This sequence comes from Rhinopomastus cyanomelas, assembly GCA_013400115.1. Classification (NCBI taxonomy): domain Eukaryota; kingdom Metazoa; phylum Chordata; class Aves; order Bucerotiformes; family Rhinopomastidae; genus Rhinopomastus; species Rhinopomastus cyanomelas. The sequence goes on from VXBP01010087.1 coordinate 497,846, forward strand.
TACCCTACCCAATGCCACTTCTGGTGGACTTTGCTGAATACGAGTCTGAGAGAGAAGTTGTAGTTAGAGCATTCCCTGGGACATTACGTATAAACACAAGGAATGAGTAAGAAAGGCTAGTGACAAATTCGGTGATAAAACCTTCCTGTGCCAAGAGGTTTCTCTGTTTAGCCCAGTAATTGCGAATGACTGTTTGTTAGAAACCTGCCATCCTCCAGTTTATTTCATGTATAGGTCTGGACTTTTCCCCACGGAGCCATACGGAAGGTCAAGCTTTTATAAGGAATATGCTGTGGGGTGACCTTGGGGCCCCTTTGAAAACAATTCTTTGAAAGCAGGAAAATAACCTAGGTGGAAGAAAGACCAGGGGCAGACCTGGACAAAAGTTTTGACTAAACACATGAATTCTGCCAACACCATTCAAAACCAGGTTAAATGACAAGAACCATTTTCAGAACAATGGTTCATAAGTTTCTTTGATCAGCCATTATGGCAAATCCAGAAATAGCCAGCTTCGTTATGAGTCCACACGTTTTAGAGTCGTGTTTCTCCACTTCTCTTTATGACATCTGTCTTGTCCAGAAAACGGGACCAAAAGGGCATTTAATATATGTTATTTCTTAGTGTGTGAACAGCTGGCTATCAGTTGCACACGTGGTATCAGGAATCAGAGCTTGTCTTTTCTAGTAGTGATACTTACATCAGAAGAATGGCCCCAGAAATCCCTGTGTTTATGACTTTAATAGTATGCCTGTACATTTAAATGAGCACTCCCTACTGAATCTGATTCAATTGAGAACAGTCCAATGTTCTGATCCTGCACATAATTTACAGATGAAGAGATACTTGAGGTTTTTTAATACTGCAGGTGTTTTTCCCTCTGTTAACAAATACCAGTTATCTTAATTTGGTTGCTATATTCTGCTCTGCTGTGGTTTGAACTCTTTTCTGACAGGACAAGGTTTTGTGGGGGTTTTTTGAACATGATAGTCTCTGTAGGTGAAAACAGCCATAGGGAATTTCTATGGGAGACATTTAATAGTTCAAATGAAAAATAATTGAATACTTTGCAACTTGAAAGTGGTTTATCACCACGGGCCTTGCAGTATTTAGGGTTACTTAGTCTGACCATATTAAAGCAAGAATGGATTGTTCAGTAGTGCAGAGTATTATTTGTGGCCTATTTAGTCTGCTGCTTCTTCCAGAGAAAACTCCTCTTTATTCGGAGTAGAAAGGTCAACCCAAAATCTGTGGGCATGGTAAAAGCTTGCCATAATAAGCTCTTACATAAGATGAAAACATTACTATTTTGAAAAACAAGATAATTTGGGATTCCAAGCAAGAGGGACACTTACTACCATCTTAGCTGTTAAATATTTTACAACTCAGCCTTCAGTCATTTTCTTGTTGCTGTTGCAAATCTTCTGTAATCAGCTTTATGAATTGGGTGCTTCATTATCGCGACGATAATAAGTCTTCAAATCAGCATCCATTTTTTTACTTTGTTTTCTGAATCGTCCCAGTTCCCGTGAAGGTTCATTAATGCCACATAAGGAACTCATTCTGCTATCTCTACTTACTATTTTGTTTTCTGTCACCCTAACCAATGTCAGCATCCTCACCTTAAGGAAAAAAATCTCCCCTATGACTTTGAAAAGTGACGCTTGTTGCATTGTGAGGGTCACAGGTTTGAGAGGACCGCGTTCCTTGAAACCGCACTGAAGATGCCTGATCCATTTTCTAGTCCTGTAGTAATCAGATTAAAATTCAAACACACCAAACCCAGGCTTCCCACATGCAGGCGAGCACACAGACACCTCACAGCTACCATGCAACCAGCTGTTGAGATGCTGCTTTTATTTCTTTTATTACAAGTTTTGCTCAATTTTAACCCTGAGATTTGCTTTGTAGGGAAGTGTCTGCATACTGCCTTCCTTTTGTCTCAACCAGAGGGTTTAATAGCTAAAGTAACTGAAAAGGACTAGCACCAGAAAGGCTTTGGTTACCAGAGTAACCGTAAAAACAGACCCCAGTCTCCATGGCAAAGAGAAAAGCTATTTGCTGCAGCCTTTTCAGACCTTGAACAGATACTGTCAGTTTTCCTGTAATCAGTGCAGATTATTTGTAGCAACTAACTATATTATAATGTTAACTATAGGAGGCCTTTCAAAATATGCAGTGAGAACAAGGAAATAAATACAAGGAATTTTTTGGTAGGCTGGGTGGGACTCTGTCATACATTTAGAAACAATCACGTAAATCAATCTAACATCGTATTCCAATGAAATCACCTCCTTCTTAAGGCTTTCCCTCGCTTTCCGCTTTGCTTTTAATTTTATGCAGGAAACCTGTGTCTTTTGGGGTGTGCTAATACCTAACATCCTAGCAGGGAAGTTCCTACGACAAATGTATGTGCTATGGTTTTCTTGCATGCCGCCTTCATACGTTTTTCCAAACACCATTCGCCAGTGATGCTTTATCGTATCTGAATTAGGTGATAGCAGACTCTTCCTGGTGTCTGCTCCAGGATACGTTCAAATTACACAATATATATTTTTAAAAGATCTCTGTAACTCACGGGTCTGCAAACCCCGCGATACAATTACCTAAATTACCAGTGCACAATGTGAGTGCTCCTTGTGGCTAATCATTCTGTTCTCAGTGAATTGCCTGGCTTACCAGTGGCTTATTCTCTGTAATGGCACTGTTCAGCCTCTGTCCTCAAAGCCAACAGTCATTAATTCCAGTATGAGTTATGATAAAACTTAAGCCTTTACCATTTTTGACTGTATTGATTTAAACCTCTGGTGGCTGCATGGCTATAGTACTTGAAGGTATTTCCCAGATAGCTCAGTTTTGAAAGAGAAAAAATTAAGGGAGCACTCATTCTGCATTGTAATGGCTGAGATAAAAACATCTCTAACATAGGAAGTAAACATTTAGAAATCTGGTTTGTATGTGCATACCTGAAATAATGGCATAAACACTCTCAGCAGCTAAGGTGTAGGAGGGGCAAGCTGCATTCTTCAAAAAATATTTAACCTAATATATTAAAAATTTTGTTACCAATATAAACTTCAATGATATGTTTTTATAATTGTGCTTAAAACATGCAGTCTGTGCAACAAAGGTAGCTAGAGATATTTGCTTATATAGTACAGATATTCCGTGAGCTAAAATTGAAACACACGTACCACTCAAAAATGCAAACTTAAAAATTCAAGACATCTCCCTCAACCCACTTAAAGTCACCAAAAACTCTACTGCTAACACAAAATCAAACACAAAATTATGCTTTCAATTTAAATGTAGAAAAAGGACTATATTAATTATGTTAAGATTGTCTTTCACTCTCGGTATCCATGTTGTAGGGATCATCCAAATGATCTTTAAACACATCCAGAGATGGCGACTCAGCCATCTCCATGGGCAGCCCATTCCAGTGCCTGACCAACCTTTCTGTGAAAAAATTCTTCCTAATATCTAGTCTAAACCTCCCCTGTTGTAACTTGAACCCATTCCCTCTTGTTCTATCACTAATTGCTTGTGAGAAGACACCAGCACTGACCTCTCCACAATGTCCCTTCAGGTAGTTGTAGAGAGTGATGAGGTCTCCTCTCAGCCTCCCCTTCTTCAAACTAAGGAGCCCCAGCTTTCTCAGTCTTTTCTCATAAGATTTATTCTCCAGGCCCTTCTCCAGCCTAGTTGCCCTCTTCTTCACTCTGCACCTCCACATCACTCTTGTATTGACGTGCCTAAAACTGGACACAGCACTCAAGATGTGGCCTCACAAGTGTTGAATACAGAGGGACAATAACCTCTCCTCTCCTGCTGGCCACACGGGATGAGAAGCTTAGTTTAGTGCAATAAATGCTACAGCAGTGAGTTCACAACTTTTTTCTTAATCTGTCTTAAAAATGGCACCTTCACATGATAAGACAAAAAACCCCTCCCAAAACACTGTCTTATTAAAATATGCTAATTTCAGTTAACTTTTGGAAAAATGTTATCAAGTGTGATAAAAAAAATCAGACTGAGATGGCTTACACCCAGAGAAGTAGAGACAGAAAATGTTAGCTGTTCTAAAAAAACAGGTCAAGGCATTTGGGTTGGAAAATGATGGAAGAAAAGACATTAAGAAAAGATCCTCAGAACAGGCAAAAATTAAGGTCTTACTACTCTGGACCCTGGAAGACATGCACACGCTCTGCCTCCTGCAAATCTCTTGCCAATTTTGTATTGCCACCTCTATCTAGTCACAAAACTCCATAAGGAATAATCCCTGAGGCTGGCTGTTAGAACAATCCTGAGACGTCTGAACTTGAAAGATCATTTAGTCCAATCCCCCTGCCACAGCAGGATCACCTGGATCAACCCATGCAGGAACATATCCTGGCAGGTTTTAAACATCTCCAGAGAAGGAGACTTCACAACCTCCTAGGCAGCCCATTCTAGTGCTCTGTCCCTCTCACCATGAAGAAGTTCCTTCTCATATTGATATGGAACCTCCTCTGTCCTAGCTTACACTCGTTGCTCTTTGTCCTATCATTAGATGCCACTGAGAAGCGCTTGGCTCCATCCTTCCGACACCCACCCTTCACATATTTTATGCATTGATGAGGTCACTCCTCAGTCTCCAGCTGTAGCCAGAATGTTCCACCCAGAAGACCTAACAGCCAACAGGGTAGGATAGCTTGACTATGGGAGAATGGGAAAACAACCATTCAAACCAGTTTCCTACAGTTGAACAGATTGCCTGGATTATGAGTCTATTTGCTGCTCCAAAGTCACCTCCTTCATCCTGATGTGGATGGGATCTGTTTGGAACCTCAGAAGGTGTTGAAGGCCCTATGCCAAGTCTCAAGACTAGCAAAGGAAAGCATCACCTTCAATTTTACTAAAGGAAACTTCCTGCTGCACTGGCTCACTGAGTGATTCCTAGGATTCAGGAAAATACCTTCTGACTAGTAAGGAGAAGCTAAAAAAGTGTTGACTTGAGTTAATATTTTAAATTGGTCTCCCAGAACATGAAAAGGTAGAGTTACTTCACCAGGTAGACTGTTCTATATGGATTATGGCTTTTTTATGTTAACATGCTGAAGTAAGTCTCTTGGAAAGACATGAATGTAAAAACAAGTCCATAACAGATAAAATATAATGTTGAATTCTGAGTATAATGACGAGCACTCCTGATGCCCCTTATATATTTAAAATTGCCATTCAGTTGCATTGAATGTAATTCATGCTATTTTTCCAAAGTATAATCCCACAAGGGTTTTGACCAAACAAAAATGCTCTAATGACTGCAAATGGTTCAAATATTCTGTCCAGTGAGTTGAAGTTAAGTGATAAAAGTTTCCATGTTAAAAGAAATAATAAGTGGAATTTCACACGTATTATAGTAATCGTGAAGCATCCAATTTACATAGAAATAATGTAAAAGAATTCTGACCATGATGGTTTAAGTGAATCATTACATGCATCGCTGATACATTTAGAAAACTGCAGCATGCCAGGTATGTTTCTTTTAGCATAATAAGTCTTGTAATGGAGCCTTTAAAAGCCTTAAATGTATAGTTAGATTAACCTTTCTGTTTAGATTAAAAAAAGGAAGAAAAAGAGAAAGAAAACAGATATTCATTAAATAGCCAATTAAACCAACATTCGTTTCCTTCTCCAAGTTAGGAGAGTTTCTTTCGACTGTCCCCCTCTCTAAGAAACATTATGCTATTTACACTGTACGCACGTTTAAAGAGTTTTGCTGTGCTAATGTATTTTATTTCCCTAGGAGTTCACTCCTGCTCTCTGGATCAGCTGCAGTCCACTGCAGTACTGATGTACCCAAGCTCAGGTGCCACTTCTACGTAGCTGTTTTGCTCAGGCAAATAGCAGAATATGACTGTGGTTAGCAGATCAAAAGAGGTTCTTCTCCCCCTCTACGCTGCCCTGGTGAGACCACATCTGGATTATTGTGTCCAGTTCTGGGCTCCTCAGTTCAAGAGGGATGTGGAGCTGCTGGAGAAAGTCCAGAGTAGGGCAATGAGGATGATAAAGGAGGTGGAGCACCTCCCTGATGAGGAGAGGCTGAGGGAGCTGGGTCTCTTTAGCTTGGAGAAGAGGAGACTGAGGGGTGACCTCATTAATATCTATAAATATTTGAGCGGTGGGTGTCAGGAGGATGGAGCTATAACTCTTCTCAGTGTCATCTAGTGATAGGATAAGGGGCAATGGTTGTAAGCTGGAACATAGGAGGTTCCACATCAACCTGAGAAGGAACTTCTTCATGGTGAGGGTGACAGAGCACTGGAACAGGCTGCCCAGGGTGGTCGTGGATTCCCCTTCACTGGAGACGGTTAAGACCTGCCTGGGTGTGTTCCTGTGAGACTTGGTCTAGGTGATCCTGCTGTGTCAGGGGGATTGGACTAGATGATCTTTCGAGGTCCCTTCCAATCCTTAAGGATTCTGTGATTCTGTGGCTGTGGGGTCTAAGGTCTAAGGCCTTCACATACACAAATTCTGCCACCTGTGCTGTAGGCAGAAAAGATCGAAGTGAGTGAACCGTCCAGAGTTGTCGCTTCAAGGTGCCAAGTCAATTTTCGAATAGAGTGCATGGAAAAAGCACCCTGCCTGGGAAAACTTCTGGGGCTAAATCTTGATAACAGTGTTGTAAATGTTTGCAGGTTTTTAAAAAACTATTCACCCTGTTCTTGTCTTCTCAACATCTTTTTTTCTGGTTTAGGCTCAGTCCTCATAATGTTCCTTTTCGGAATGAGAAAGATTGTTCTGGTGTTACGGAAGTTGTGCTGAAAACAATAATTGAAACAAACCAATCCATTCCATATTCTAAAGAAATGCATTTTTATAACAGCACAACTGCAAAGCCCAGAAAACCATCCTAAATTATATGTGAAGACATTTGGCCGTCACATTGGCAGGCCCTGAAAACCAGACTTCTCTCCCAGGCTGTTTCACCCCTATATGGAGTTTTTTCTTGTGTGGTCTGTGATTATCACACCATTTGTCTTTTCTGTTTCCTTCAGACCTCAAGGGAATGCAAAATAATACAGATCCCAGCAACAGATTTGGATTGAATTTTATTCTTTCCAATAGAGGGTTCAAACAGCTAAAGAGGGTCACAGAATCAATATGCTCAAAAAACATGGGCATTTTCAGAGAAAACCTCAGTCAGGATACAAGGGAGGAAAGCAGCTGTTCTCCCCTCTTCACCTTCACCCTTTTACTGTTGCTGCTGCCCTCCTCACTTCCATTTCCCTCCCTTTTGGAAGCTGCTTTCCATTCTCTCTGTTTTATGTACCCCTCCTCCTCCTCCAGCTAACCCTCTCCATCATTGGTTGCTGCTCTTTCTCAATGTTGGCTCCTTCCGTTGCCTGCAGCACAAGGTTTTGTAGCCCTGCATGCAAATTCACAGGCACGAGATCACGGAGAGACTTCAGGTTTAAAACACTTCTGTTCAGCGAAGCAAAACCCATTCTGACTCCTTTCCGTGATATCTTGTACTTTTAAGGGTAAGTTTTCACCAAAATGGAGAGGCAATGTACATGAACGTTACTGTACAGCAAATCCCGAGACCCTGTAAGTGGCAGATTCTGAATATTTCCAAATAAATACAGGAAAAAACCATTCTGTGATTTTATTGTAATAGCTGAGCTTTAAGGGGTTAGGTAGCTGGCGAGCTTCCTTACACAGAGTGATACCCATGGTGATGACAAACTCACACAGGTTGGTCTCAGTTTTTTAGCAGGAACTACATAATGACACCAGGATGCTCAAACTGCTAACGTGGCCAGTTGAATTCAGTTCATAACTGCTAGTGGTCAGAACAACAGCGTGTCAGTTCCTCACCGCATACCCACAACATAAGGTCTGCAGGGGGAGGAAGGTGAACATAGGATGCGATTAACCCATCAGTGCCTGAAGCATACTTTGAATGCTGATGACTCAGACTCTTCTTGAAACTGCTTCTATGCACAGACAGAAGAAAACACTCTTGTCTATTAGTTTTCAGAAGCAAGACAGTGAGAGATGTGTTCACTCCCTGATCTGAGGTCGGTGACAGACAGCTAGAGCATGAGGTAGTCACCAAGAAAAGCCAGCACTGCTAATTCTGTGATTTATCACATACACTCTGCAGAAGTTCCAAAGATAATACCAGATTATTTGAGAGCATAAAAAGACCTTTTATTCCTGTTTCCTTAATTCTTAGGAGGGGACAAATCTGACAAAAATTGGCCTCCTGGATTCTAAACAAGGGTAGCAAGTGTTGTGTATAGAAGCACAAGATTTATCATTGCCCACAAGCATTTAGCAAACGGCTGAGTGGGAAGGAGGTGTGTGAACACTGCTCCACCAGGCAGTAGCAATTTCCCAAGCCCAGGTCAAACGAAGGGCCACAGTATTTTCCTGTCTAAGCGCGTGAATAGTTCTAACGACTCGCAGACCTTTGTTTGTGTCTCTCAAGTTAAGTGCATGTCTGTGTCAGTGTTCAGTTGCATGAAAAGGTGCTATGAGACCTTCCCAAAATTTTCCGTAGAGCAAACTGTGAAAGATGAACTGAAGAGCGAAATAACTTTTCTTTTAGAGTCTGGCTGGTCACTGAAAGTTTCTTGTAACATTTTGAGCTACATGAAGGAAATTGAGTTGAGACAAAAGAGGAGTTTGCCCTGATTGGAGAGGACTGAGTTAGGGATAAATAGAGCAAACTGGATGTACACAAATCCATGGGCCCAGATGGGATGCACCCACATGTGCTAAGGGAGATGGCAGAAGTCATTGCTAGGCCCTCTCCATCATCTTTGGTAAGTCATGAGGATCAGGAGAGGTGCCTGGGGACTGGAGGGGAGCAAATGTCACTCCAATCTTCAAAAAGGGTAAGAAGGAGGACTCAAGTAACTATGGACTGCTCAGCCTCACCTCCACCCCAGGAAAGGTGATAGAACAATATGTCCTTATGCTGTCTCTAAGCACAACGAGGACAAAAGGGTCATGAGGGACAGTCAGCATGGCTTCACCAAAGAGAAGTCATGCTTGACCAACCTGATAGTCTTTTATGAGGGCATAACCAGGTGGCTAGATGAAGGCAAAGCAGTGGATGTGGTCTATCTTGACTTCAGGAAATCATTTGACACAGTTTCCCACAGCATCCTTGTGGCCAAACCAAAGCAGTGTGGTCTGGATGATCAGGTAGTGAGGTGGATCATGAGCTGGCTGCGGGATGGAAGCCAGAGAGTAGTGGTCAACGGGACAGAGTCTAGTTGGAGGCCTGTATCTAGTGGAGTCCCCAAAGGGTGGATACTGGCACCAGTACTATTCAATCTATTAATTAATGGTTTGGAAAAAACTGGGAGGAGTGGCCGACACCCCAGCAGGCTGTGTTGCCATTCAGCGGGACCTGGATAGGCTGGAGAGCCGGGCAGGGAGAAATTGAATGAAGTGTCACAAGGGCAAGTATAGAGTCTTGCATCTGGGCAAGAACAGCCCAAGATACCAGTATAGGTTGGGGACTGACCTGTTAGAGAGCTGTGCAGGAGAAATGGACCTTAGGGTACTGGTCAACAGCATGATGACCATGAGCCAGCAATGTGGTCTTGTGGCCAAGATGGCCACAGCATCCTGGGATGGATCAGGAAGGGGGTGGTGTTTAGTAGATCAATAGAGGTTTTTCTTCCCCTCTATTCTGTCCTGGTTGAGACCACATCTGGAATATTGTGTCCAGTTGTGGGCCCCTCAGTTCAAGAGGGACACAAAACTGCTGGAAAAAATTAAGTGCAGAGCCACAAAGATGATGAAGGGAGTAGAACAACTCCCTTATGAGGGGAGGCTGAGGAAGTTAGTTCTCTTTAGCTTGGAGAGAAGGAGACTGAGGGGTGACCTCATTAGTATTTATGTATATGTGAAGACTGGTTGTCAGGAGCCAGGCTCTTCTCAGTGGCATCTAATGATAGGACAAGGAGCAATGGGTGTAAGCTAGCATATAGGAGGTTCCACAAAACTTTGAGGAGGAACTTCTTCATGGTGAGGGTGACAGAGCACTGGAATGGGCTGCCCAAGGGGGCTTGTGCAGTCTCCTTCTCTGGAGATGTTTAAAACCCACCTGGATATGTTTCTATGCAACTTGATCTTGGTGGTCCTGCTGTGGCAGGGGAATTGGACTAGATGATCTTTCAAGGTCACTTCCAATCCCTAATGATTCTATGATTCTGTGATTCTATGGCTCAGATGGGCATTTTCTCTGCTGGGTGGAACACTGGCTGGATGGCAGAGCCCAGAGAGTTGTGGCCAGTGTAGCCGAATCCTCTTGGAGGCCAGTCACGAGTGGTGTCCCCCAGGGCTCAGTGCTGTGGGCTCTCCTGTTCAACATCTTTATCAATGATCTTGATGAGGGCATTGAGTGCACCCTCAGTAAGTTTGCAGAGGACACCAAGCTGGGAGGGAGTGTCAATCTGCTGGAGGGTAGTCAGGCTGTACAGAGGGACCTTGACAGACTGCATCAGTGGGCTGAGGATCATTGTAGGGTTTCAGTAGTGCCAAGTGTCGGGTCCTGCACTTTGGTCACAACAATCCTCTGCAGTGCTACAGGCTTGGGGCAGGGTGGCAGGAAAGCAGTCTGACAGAAAAGGATCTGGGGGTTCTAACTGACAGGCAGCTGAATATGAGTAAACAATGTGCCCAGGTGGCCAAGAAGGCCAATGGCATCCTGTATTAAAAACTGTGCATGCGGCAGGAGTAGGGAGGTGATTGCCCCCCTGTACTCAGCACTGGTGAGGCCGCACCTTGAGTACTGGGTCCAGTTTTGGGTATCATAGTACAAGGGAGACATCAAAGTGCTGGAGGGAGTGCAGAGGAGGTCAACGAAGCTCATTAAGGGCCTGGAGAATACATCTTATGAGGAGAGATTGAGAGAGCTGGGGATGTTTATTTTGAGGAAGAGGAGGCTTAGGGGAGACCTCATCGCTCTCTACAACTGTCTGAAAGGATATTGTAGAGATGTTGATGGTCGTCTTTTCTCACAGGTAGCAATAGAACCAGAGGGAATGTTTTCAAGCTCCAAAAGGGTAGGTTTAGATTGGACATCAGGAAAAAAGTCTTCACAGAAAGAGTGGTCAGGCACTGGAATGGGCTGCCCAGAGTGGTGGTCGAGTCACCACCCCTGGATGAGTTTAAAAGATGTTTAGATGTGGTGTTGGGGGGTGTGGTTTAAGGGTGAACTTGTAGAGTAGGGTTGATGATTGGACTCGATGATCCAAAGGGTCTTTTCCAACCCAAATGATTCTGTGATTCTATATGGTCCTTAAGGACAGGGTTTGGTGGTGGACTTGGTAGAGTTAGGTTAATGATTGGACTCAATGAGCTTAAAAGTTTTTTCCAACATGAATAATTTGATGATTCTATCGTTCTTTGCCTTTTACATCATTTAAATATCCAGTGAAACAGCTGAGAAGAATAAAACGTTGTTTTCATTCACGAGACCTACTGGTACATCAGATTTCAACAGACCCCTGCAGTACCACACTTAGTTCTGTGTGGTGGGGATATGTGTAAGCCTAAGGAACTAAAAGTGTTTATATTTTTAGCCATGGCTACTGCTGGTCAGCATTGCCAGAAACATCCTAGAAAGCTTAGAAGTGTTTTATGGGAACATATTAATCATATGCATTGAGAGAAAGACATCAAAATGTTTCATTTTATTAAGTATTTAATGCTTTATTCTTATTCAAGCAAAGTATTTCAATAAATACCTTGAATATCTCAAAACCACTTTCAGAAGGACATTTTGGCATCAAATCTTAGTAAAAGGAAACAGTTCCTATGAAAACAAACAAGAAGTTAGGGCCTGTTCCAAAAATGCCTTGGAATTGACACAGAACAACACTGCACGCAAGTCATTAGTGCAGTGCTAGTTCTAAGTGCCCTCTCCTCAGATGCTAAAAAAGAGAATCCTGTTTCAAACTGCCCAAATTGACCATTTTGTTCCCCAAATTCTTATGAAGATTACAGCTTTAGAACGGCACTTTTAGATTTCTTACTGAAGCTCTTCCCATAACTTCATGGGCAACAGGTTGGGGGATGTTGTGTGACACATATGGGACTGCACAGAGCAACTTTTCCAATTTCCATGGTGATGGCAGTAGTCACTGCAACAAAACTATTAGCTTTGATCACAACTGCTCCCCAAAACAGCTGAAACACAGCTAAGTATTAGCTGGGAGCCATGGCTCCCCGATGCATTAGTTTGATTTCTGTCCTGAAGACAAAGGTGATAAGGGGATACAACAGCTCAGAGATTGTCCCCCAAAATTTGCCAGCAATAACAGACTCTAGTTAAAGACATAGAAAGGAATTTATCTGACCTTCAGACTCCAGTTTTTTTTCCTGTGTTGATTGTCAAAGCTTAAATTTCAATTAAGTAAAACAAAAAATTTTGTCAGCCTGCAGTGCGATGCAATCAGAGAGGTTCATAGAACCATAGAATCATAGAATCATTAGGGATTGGAAGGGACCTCAAAGATCATCCAGTCCAATCCCCCTGACACAGCAGGATCACCCAGACCAAGTCATACAGTCAGTCTGGGTTAGAACGAACCACAGGATCATCCAGTTCCAACTCCCCTGCCATGGGCAGGGACACCCCACCCTAGATCAGGCTGGCCAGAGCCCCATCCAGCCTGGCCTTAAACACCTCCAGGGATGGGGCCTCCACCACCTCCCCAGGCAACCCATTCCAGGCTCTCACCACTCTCACAGTGAAGAACTTCCTCCTCACATCCACTCTAAATCTACCCATCTCCAGCTTTGCTCCATTCCCCCTAGTCCTGTCACTACTTGACATCCTAAATAGTCCCTCCTCAGTCTTTTTGTAGGCCCCTTCAGATACTGGAAGGGCACAATAAGGTCACCTGGGAGCCTCCTCTTCTCCACACTGAGCAGCCCCAACTCTCTCAGTCTGGCCTCACAGGAGAGCTGCTCCATCCCTCTGATCATCCTCGTGGCCCTCCTCTGCACTCACTCCAGCACATCCACATCCCTCTTGTAATAAGGCCTGAAGAACTGGACGCAGTGCTCCAGGTGGGGTCTCACCAGAGCGGAGTAGAGGGAGAGAATCACCTCCCTCAACCTGCTGGCCACACTTCTCCTGATGCAGCCCAGGATCCAGTTTGTCTTCTGGGCCACAAGTGCACAATTCTGGCTCACTGGTTGGGTTGCATAGACAGTGCTTTTGAGAAGGTTTGGGGGTATCTGCACAAATTTGCCCTGCCTCTGCCCTGCTCTCAGCTGGCTGGATATGAACAGGGTCTAGGTCATGACTTCTGTAGCTGTGCAAGCATGGCACCGTGCTCCAACTGACAGTGTCCTCTGGGAACATGGACAGGTGAATGAATATCTGTCTGCATGTGGCAAAACCAATATGAATTTAAAGACCCATTCACCACCTATGAGAAAGACTGTATTAAATACACACTTACACAAACACGCGGTAATAACGGACAGGAGACTCATGCCCAGCTCTGTTAGCATCAGCGGATGCAGCGGAACTCCTTATGTCTTCGCATCGGCAAAATTAAAGTCTGCTAAGCAGAGAAGGAAGGAATTTTTTAGGTAATTTTGATTTTACCATAAAAATATCAGACTGATAAGATGAATACCAATGCCAAAATCTGGTCAGGAATATGTTTTGGGTTGAGAGAGATTACTTAAAAGTACTACAAAAGATATCTAACAGGGTGTAATAGGTGGAGTTGTTACAGCACTGGGAGGCCAGTGGGTGGTGGCAATTCCAGCAGACTTAGTGGCACCAAAGGGGTGTATTAGAGAGTGCCTGACTCACAACCTGACTCAGTAGCACGGAACTGAGGCGAGCACAGCAAGAAGACCTAACAACAAGCACTCTTAAATATAAGAAACTGATGCAGAGGATGAATTAAAGTCAAGGGCAATGATGTTTTCGGAAGCCAATTTTAGCTTGCCATCTATTTAGTGTAGTTTTTCCTGCCAAATGAAGCAATGCTTGTTGTGTGAGATTAATACGTGTTTGAACTCAACTGTGTTCTCCGTGCTACTGTTTCTTACTGTGATGGGTGAACTATTTCAGCTAATCAGCCAAAATCTATCCAATATTCAAAGATTATTATGTTCTTTAGTGATTTTTTTCTCTTATTTTGTGCTATAATGAACACTTATTTCACTTTGAAATGATAATTAAAACCACCTATCTGTATAAGTGATGACTATTCACAATAGAATCTAGTAATAAGTGAAATCTCTAATTCTGGAAAAAACAGACCAGTGATTCAATAAAATTAAAAGAAACATCAATTTTCATTTAGATTTTATTTCATTCCAAATCCAACCTCTAATAGAAAAATTCAAGGTTTTGGAAAGTGAACAAATACCAAATTCTTAATAAGGGCAACAGATAAAAATTAAGATTAACCAATTCTGAAGAAGCAAATCACATCTCATGACCACCACATAATAATGACTGAACAAACTATCCCTGACAAGTCAAACGTGTTTGCAGTTTGCATTCAGTTGACAGTTCCAGCCCTGCCCCTCAAAGAACAAAAAAAATCAGAAATGTCAAAATTACTCCCTGTGGCACTCCTTAAACATTTAACTTTTTCAAATCAAATTCACAAGTGACTTTGTGGTTTCATTCATGTAACTCTCAGTCTTGAAAAAGTTTCTGCTGGTGCTTTTTTGTGGCAGTATGTCTTCAATTTGCAAAAGCACAGCTCAGTGAATATTTTCTGTTTATAGTACTTCTATTATTTGTACTATTTCTATTTAGGCAGCTAAGAGAAACTGTCTAAAACTCATCATTAATCCATATGCTCCGTTTGTGTGATTTTTTTTCCATACTCCTTTGAAGTGACCAGTTCATTTCAAAGAATTATGAACTGTAGAAAGCAAAGACCAGAAATCATGACAGCAAATGAAATTTATTTATGAATTGCCTAGCAAAAATGAGAGAAAATAATCACCTGAGTAAAATCTAAAATTTCATTGCAGGCAACTATAAGATGTTGGTTCAACAAGAGGTACCCATCTAAGTACATTTATTTTCAAGAAAAAATCAGCAAAATCTTGACAAAGGAAACAAATTCAAATGGTCCTTTGGACAATGAAATGTGTTTTGGTCCTAGTCTACGTCCACCCTAAAGGAGGACTGGTTGCTAGATGCTCACCATTGCACTTACAGGTTAATGCAGCGGAGAGAAACACTTGTCTTAGCAAGCTGGAAAGTGTTCTTCCCCTGTGCAGACAGCCACCTGAACGCACGTGAGAACTCTTTGCTCAGCTGCAGCACTGTCCAGCTGCCTGACCACTGTCATTGCCTGCCTAAGCCTTTGGTAGTCTGCAGTGGGACTTCTGGTTTCTGTCATGCTGGCACAGCTATCACACAGGACCTTGTTACAGCTAGTAAATATCTGTTTTTTAAGACATAACCCAAAAGAAACGTAAACCTCTGAAAATATCTAAATCCAAACATATTGGAAATAGAGGAGCACTGGCCATCTTAATATTACTCTTTCCTTGCCCAGCATAAGTAAAGCCTTCCAGCTGTGGCACGGTCAACAAAGACAGTTGTGAAGATTAGGTAATACCTAATTTAATAAAGGTAGGTAATTAAGAGGATTAAATGATTACATAGTCTGCATCTTTGTCACATTGGGTAGGAAATACATCCTAGAGATCTCACAAGTCCATTAGCTAGAGAAAAGGTGAGCAAATCTGTCACAGCCTACACTAATGAAGGGAAAAGTGAAAATAATGGTTGAGGAGGTGAAGAAACACTCCTAAAAGGTTGAAGAACGGCAACTGACTAATGCTAAAATGTAAAAAAAATGCTTCTCCAGCGAGCAGTGTTTTACTGCCTAGTAGTGCTTATATGCATTTCTGTAAACAGACATTGTTTGAAACTGGTAAAACACTGTCAGAGGATGTGTGATAAATAAGTGACACATCTGCTGTGAATATCATCTCCTTTTTCCTTTCTAGGTCCATTCGCACGTGATGATAATATGTTACCTCCACTTAATGAGAACATAACTTTGGGGTGGAAACTGAGGACAGCGCTGGATTACGCATTAATAAGTGGTATTAATACAACTCACTCATTTTCCACAGCTGTGTTTTTAACACGTTCTAAAGGAATCAGAACATTCAGGGAAAGAGCCCTCTCTTCCGCGTAGGGGAAGGCGAGAATTGACACCTTCATATGAACAGTTGGAAATCCTGCTCTCCCTCACAGAGGCACCGGGCAAAGCTGGCAGTGAGGAGAGGAAGACAGGGAAAGGAGGATGCTCTGTAATACATGCTGTGCTGTCGCTGCTTTCACTAAACTGCCTCTGGGAGGCTTGTCACCCAAACGGCTTTCGCCAATAGCAAGAGGAAATGTCATGAGGAGTGCTGACGAATAAATATTGGATGGAGCACTATACTTCACAACGCTGTAATACAACGCTGAGCACCAGCTGCACAGCATGCAAGATCTCCCAGCTCCATTTATTACTTAAGTGTCTGAGGAGGAGCAGAGCAAAGCTCTGGACTTGTGCTCACTAACACTGAAAGTCACGACACCTTTTTGAGACTTATCTTTCTTATCCCACTGTAGAGTCACTGCAGAAGGATTCTTCTGAAAACTTGTTCTAAACTCTGAAAATGTGTTCACAACAGGTGTAGTCTTCTCTATCATGCTGAAAATGATTTCACAAGCCTCTCGGTCTATGGAGTTCGTTTCTGAACTCTATTTTGCAGCATACAGCTCCACCTGTTGAACAGGTTCTGGGAAAATTGTCTCTGCTACACATTTTCACCTTGCTGTTTCTGAGAACCTTAAATCAGAAAAACTCAAGAAAAGGTGTTTAAAGGTCTCTTGAGCAACAGGAGAATCAGTTATGCAATAACTTTTGCCAGCTGAAAGACAAGTAGAGAACAGGAGGCAACATACAGCCAACCTCAGTGCTAGTCAGAGGGAACTGCCCTTCAGTCAGCAGCACGGCTGGTGGTGTGTTTCTAACAATATTTCAGAAAGAGAATAGACCTCTCATATGATATTCTGGGAAAGAGTTTTATCTCTGTACACCCACAAGTCGTGTACACAGAGCGCATGAACTTTACAGCAGGTCAGCAACCAAGCAATGAAGAAGGCACAGTGAAGTGCCCACACTTTCAGGACAAAATGACAATTGTCTCATTAACATTTAGAACAGGTAAAAATTCCATCTGTTATAAAATTGCAGAAGAAAATTACACCCACTATATTCTCATCTACTATTAAATAAAAACACACCCCTAACCACCTTAGAAACATAAAAATGCCGTGGGTCAAATACGTTGAATCACCATAGAGCTAATGAAGACTCTGACAGCTGGAGCTGGCAGACAGAGCAAAGGAGAGGGAAGTACAGATTTCTGCTAGCATTTCAATATGTTAACAAACTGAAGGGGTAATTGGGGATATCTTGTACAGATTGTTTCTACTAATGACTCTCAACAAGAACTCAGTGACTGGTAGTATAACTCTCACAGTTTCCTATCATTTTCCTAGGTAACCTGCAGGTACGTAGGAAATATTAGCCTCTTGCAGTTATCCAATTAGAAGGGTTCTGACTGGGCTTTACTGGCAAAAACTTCCTCTAACTTCAGCTGAAAAAATTACTAGATTGCAAAAATCATTACATTGTAAGCCTGGCCTTCATTTGTCAAGTATGACCAAGGCCACAAATACGTCATGCTGTAAAAGTCTCTTAAAATAAAACACATAAATAAACTTAACTGTGTATTTGTAGGATTTGAGACGTTTAGCATCTCTTAATACAGCAAATGCATAAATAAAGACATTCAAAGTGAGTGTCTGAGAGCAATGTTTTGTCCTATCAGAGATTTACTGTGCCGTTCTCAGAAGATTGAGCTGATGTCCATTCACATATCAAAAAAAGGGAGAGGTTGTGTTTAGGTCCCTTCCAGTCCCTAATGATTCTATGATTCTATGATTAGTTCAAATTTGTTGGTTTTTTTTCAATTCCTTGAAAAGGAACTGGAAGTTCATAAGAAGTAATTAAAATATTAAATAATTTAATTGCATTCATTATTCTGAGAATTATAAAAGTGTGAGGACTGTGCTGCAAAGGACTTTTACTGAAATACCTGAAAGCCAGTAAAATAAACAAACTGCATGATGTACAGCAGTCCCATGGAATCTGTTAGAAGTCGCAAGACTTGCCCATAGGCTTGTTTGACAACTTGTCCAGGAGAAAATTTATGGGACTGAAGATAATAAGCTTTTTGATCTGCCTCATCTCCCTTTGCATTGCTGCTTTCTGACAGGCTGAATGAAACATAGAAAAAAAAAGGTTGCCCAAACAAGCTTGCATTTGGCACAGGTGAATTTGGAAATAAAAAGAATACAGAGCTGGCCAGTAAAAGTTTTTAAGTACAACCAACTTTTCATAAGTGTAAATTATTCATGAAAAGGTGCATTTAACTAGATTTGTCTAATGATCCAAACACAACCATGTAAAATATATTTACACTTGGGTTTTTTTAATATAAAATGATTTTGCTGAATTTAGCATTAAAATGCACCTGTGCCATGTTTTATGGAAGTTATGATGCGCAAGACGCACCACCTCGGTAGACTGGTCTCACTAGCTGGGCTGTTGGTGAAGAACCCTCTCCATTTCAATATAACAGGGAATTCCTATGAGGTACCACTCTGTCTGTATTACCAAACCCCGAGGGCAAGATAGGCAAGGTGGCCACCATGCTCAGTGCCTGATGATACATGCAACCTCTCTGAACACAGACAAAAAGTGAAGAAGGAGGAGAAGAACAAGGAGCTGGAAACCTGAAACCAAGAGCTCCAAACCCCTTCAGTTGGCCAACCTTTTCTTTGTTTGCAGAGGTGGAGAAACCTGGCTTGCAATTTGCAAGAAGAGTATCACAAAAAATCCCAAACCACAGCACGTCGTTTCACAGCAGGAGCAATGCATGGTAAGCAACAACCTGCAAAGTTCACGTTCGTGTGTAGCTTAGTCAGAGTCTTGAGCTATGGAAGGGGAATCTCTCTAGTGTACGTACATGAAGCCACAAGCGGAGCACCAGTGCCGAGTACCGGTGAACCAGGTACATTCAGTTGACTCTGAGGCAATTATGATACAACCATAGCTCCACATACCTTTGGGTTTGTTGTGTCCTTGCTATGACACTGATGTTATTGGCACATATCAGCTTACACTTTCTGAAAGTCTGAGGACTTGTGAAGCAAAAGTGTCTACAATGATTGCTGGCAAATAATCTTTGGCAACCAGATAAAGGCACTCGTAGAAGTTCCCTCCCTCAGGCTGGACCTTCTGTAGTAAGAAGTACACAAAAGCACAAGCACAGTTCCAGTAATTCATTATTCACACTAAGAGTCGAGGAGGCTGAAAGAGCAAGTCTACTCATCCTCCAGAAAATCAAGATGCCACGAAGCAAATTCACTAGACAAAGATGTGGCCAAGTCACGTTCCAGGTATTTTAAATACGTTAAATGAAAATAGCAGTATTTAAGTAAGGATTTGAAGGTTTATACTATTTTTTCCTATGAAAGTGTTCTTCTTCTCATCGACAGTTCTTTGTGTGGTGCTGTACCGTGCCTGACGTAGGACACTGCCCTAGCACTCAGGTATTTTCTTTATAATGCATCATGCAAATAGACAGCAGTGCACAAGCCAGACACACTCCTATTAGCATAATGTTAAAAACGAAACTGTAGGTGTCAAATGGTGACTTTGGTTTTCGGTCACCAGGACTTTATGCAATTTATGTTTTCATATCCGTGCTTTGACAATTTTTTTCCTTGCATTCTGGCCTCTAATCGAAGACAAATCTTGCAGCTGGATGTCACAAAGGAAACCGATTTTTTTAAGGACTGCTTGATTTAGGTTTGTAAAAAAGATTTTTCCTAAAATTATGTCAAATGGGATTTTGGGAAACCTAAGAGAGACTGATATTAAAAAATGAATAGGAATGAATAATAATTCTGAATGCAGTGAAAAAGAAAAAAATACTCTGAGTTTCATTTTTCGTGTCTGTTTTATCTGGAAATAAATATGTATTTCATAATGTGGGCACTTCAAGGTGATGATCCTGGCAAATATCAGGAGATAAAGATGTCACTCTAAGCTTTCTTGGAAACCTTAGTAGAAACAGGCTGTGATATTTCACTGCTCTCGTCATGTGAAGTGTATTAACCTGTCAGAATACCTCCAAACAGTGCCTGAAGGCAGGGGATCATGAAAGGGG
This sequence comes from Rhinopomastus cyanomelas, assembly GCA_013400115.1. Taxonomy (NCBI): domain Eukaryota; kingdom Metazoa; phylum Chordata; class Aves; order Bucerotiformes; family Rhinopomastidae; genus Rhinopomastus; species Rhinopomastus cyanomelas. The sequence continues at coordinate 518,153 of VXBP01010087.1, forward strand.
ACAGCAGAGTCCTAGGGACTTATACTAAGTTCTTATGCCAAGGCTAGAGAGAGGAGAGGTCATGGGACATGGAGACGTGGAGCTAGGCTGCTGTTCAGTGATTATCCCTTTTCTCTGCAAATATTGCCTTCAGTGCTTTGTGTCAAGGCTATTCCCTTGAGTCTGAATCAGAGCTGCCTTGAATGGCAGCTCTAACAAAGTGTAGGGGAGGGGGCAGTTCAATCAGGAAGGTACAGACAGTGCGTTCTGCGGGTAATTGCAGGATTCCCTGTAGTATGCAAAGCAAATTAGAAAAATATAAATAAGTGAGGGGCAATTACTAAAACATTTTCTGTGGAAACCAGAAACAGTTATTGGCACCTCGTTCTCCCATGGATTTTGAAATGGGTCTGAACCAAAACGTTCTAAAACATTAAGCTGTCTCATGATCAGGGTGGGGGTTGTAAAGCCTCGATTCATCTTCATCTGTCCGATAGAGACTCTATGATGTCGAATAACATGGTTTAGCTGGCTTTGTAGCATGTATCTCCCTAACACAGCTGTCATTTTCAAGAAACTTGACAGAATTTCATCTGTTGGAGACATCAGCTCCACAGTCAGACTTAAGTGGAATGGGTCAAAGCATTCATAATTTACATGTGGGAGCTGCTTACAGAAGACAGTGCAGTCAGACAATCCACATTTCAATAGGAAATTACTAACATTGTACAGAAAATCTTAACCAAATTTCCAAGTAACTATTATGGAATCAAAACAGCTCTCGAGAATATTTTGCAGGGCGTATGTTTTCAATTTCAGCATGGCACAAAGGTGAATTGGAGGGGGAGAGTAGCCTTTGAGATTCATTGCGTTAGCCATTTAGCTCCGTCCGCGCTCAGAACCCCTGGTAACTATCTTGCACTTGCCTCCTGTGCACAGCGCTGGATGCGAGCAGCTTGCTGAGTTACGCTGACTGCTCGGGCTTGGTGGTACCTGTTAGACATGACAGACATGCTAGCACGCCTATTGCATCAGGGATAGGCAAACACCACAGAGTGTTGCCGGCCTCAAAGGATGTTGGAAAAAAGATAATTATGCTGAAAAATGCACTCAGTCTTCTTTTTCACAGATCCTTAGAGAACAGGCACCACAGCAGAAGTACTCTAAGAATTATCAGTTGAATAAGTATTCGGCTCACTCAAGCAACTTCCTTTTATTGTTTGAGGCTTTTTAAATATCACGAACACTGTTAGCGTTTGCAAGCAGTCGCTGAATAGTGGGTGGGTTAAAACGACACCGTGTCTCTGGTTTCCTAAAAAGGCATCCACCGCGTGTGCTTTGATGCTGTTCCAAAAACAGCATTCTGTGTTTGTCTCACGCTGGAGGGTTTTTGGCTACTCTATGCCATCATGTGCCACAGCAAACAGAATGAGGCATGTGACAGTGTGTTAGTTACATCTGTGCAGGGAGAAGTCATTCATCTCAACCTGACACTTCTCTCTTTTCCAAAGTGACACTGCAATAGAGAAATATGCTTGCTCATTTATGGAAAGGAGTGTGATCGCTCCTGGCAAACAGAGATGAATTTTGTTCACACAGCACATACCGCACGGTCCGTACCTTCACTACATTTCCATGGATATTGTCCCAGTAATCTCAGCCAGAAAGCTGCATCTCTAAAATTATTTTACCATTGAACTCTGAAATGGGGTCCTGTGAGGTACTTTAAGAGACATTCTGTAGCACCAGGAGTAAAAATAGCAGTACTTTCTTCAGAAAAATTACAGCTGCCAGTTCCAGATTTTCTGTGGTAATTAACCTAGATGCACTCAAGTGATGACTACTCTCCCTAATGACTCTATTGGTTCAAAAAGGGAACATTTTCCTGTGATCTCCTCTGACAGTATCATCAGGATGTTGTCAGTGCAAACAATACCCTTATCTAGCTTCTTTTCAAGTCACCTGATTAACTGGAGAAAATAGAAACAGAAAGAAAAGAGTGTGTCCTTGCACAGAGGCTGTAAATGTCACTGAAAGGCCAAGGGACCAGTTCCACCTGTCCTTCCTTCGTTAGTTCAGTTTCTCCTGCTGAAGTGGCGGCTTACTGGGGTGCTTTATTTCCCGGCCTCTCTGCCAGAAGGTGGATCTTTACTGTTAGAAACCCAGTTCATGTATCCTGATCACAGTGGCGCCTTTGTGAAGGGAACAGTGGGTACTGGGCTTGAAAAACAACTTTCCTTCCCATTTAGAACCCTATAGGTTCATTATTCAATAGCACAGTGGTAACATAATGCATTTTCATTTACTTCACCCTAAATGTATGTAAATTGAAGGGTGGGTTTTTTATTAAAAATAACACTGATGTGTTTTTTGTTATTCAGAAAAGAAATTGTATTAGTGAAAAACAGCACTAATGACATTTCACATTCAAATTTGCCACTTGCTGGAAAAAGGCAGGTCTCACCCTGTGCTTGAAATACAAAAAATAAATACAAAATTCCTACTAATTGGCACTGTCATCCATATGGTTAGTCCATATGTGTGTTTCACTTGTTTTAACTTTTGTCTCTTTAGATGCAACATTGCATCCTAATAAAAAAATGCTGCTGTCTTTATAATGAAAAATAGACGTGAAATTAAATGGCAGAAGTGCTACACACCATTGCTGGAGGGGTTTTTGGACAACAAGTATTGTCTGTACTAGCAAAGACTGCACATTTATTGTGGCTGCTCAGTGCCTCAGGAAACCAAGGACACTGCAAGATGTGGCAGCTTGTCTTTAATGTTTGATTTTTTTGAAGCACCTAGGATTTGAGATCTAATCTTATTTAGTCCAAATTTTTAAATGGTTATATTGCAAGATCCTGTTACCGTGCCTGGACTGAGAAGTTGGCTTCATAATCAGACCAGCTAAAGATATCTTTCTTTCAAGGCTGCCTCACCTGTGTGAGTGCGGGATGAAGTGTCTAGGCAATTGTGGAGTACAGAGAGACAGCGTATGAGCACAGATTGAAGTATTTATTCACTTCTAAGCTAAACTCCTTCTACAGCTAGAACCTTGACCAGTCTTCTTCATTTTTGGCTTGAAGCTGTCTCAGTAAGATCAGTAAGGAAATGACAACCTCACACAAAAAGTGAGCAAGTATATAACAAAGATTAAGGGGGGAAAAAGTCACAAAAAAAGACACCAGTTACAGCGTGGAAATAGAAGTTTGCTTTTTTTTTCTGTTTAAGCCCATGCTTGTTATATTTAATCATACATATTTGCATTCATCTAATTCATAGCTTTCATTTTTGCTACTTTCCCTTGCTGTTACAGTGCCTTTTTTATTCTAGTGGGCCACACCTGTCATGAAGGTCATCTCTGCAAAGGAAAATAAAATTGCTGAAAGAAGTGGAATCAATCTCACAGAGAACCGTAAAAATCAGAAAGAGTCCTTGCACTGGGATCAGAATTCAATGGGGCAAAAGAGTCAAGAATCACTAAGACACGCTCACAAGTGACCTGCGCTGTCAAGTGGGCCGTCTGCCGCTTCCTTGATTAGTTGAAGCTCTTTCCAAGGCATTTTGTTTCATGGCCTCAAGTTGCGTCAAGGAAGGTTTAGATTGGATCTTAGGAAGAAGTTGGGCTCTGGAACAGGCTGCTCAGGGAGATGTTGGAGCCACCATCCCTGGAGGTTTTTAAAAAGCAAGTAAATAGCGCACTTGAGACCATGGACTAGGGGTTAGGAAGATGTTGGGATGAGGGCTGGGCTTGATGATCCTGGAAGTCCTTTCCAGCCACTATGGTTCTATGATCATGTGATTCCAAATATGCTGAAACAAAACAGTCAAGTCCTCAAGTCAGAGCTATAATGTGAGTTACATGGGCCAAACATGAGTTCAGTGCCAGAAAGCAAAACTGCAGGTGGAAGGTCTGAAGTGTTTTGTTGGTTAAATTATTAGGATACTGAACAGCCTCTAGAAGTCTGTGAACCTACTAAATGGTGAAGAATTTTAGGAACTTGAAGGAATATAAAGTGGGGGAAATGAATTAAAGCAAGACATTTCTTGCGAGAGCTATCCACGAATTAATCAGTAACTCTGGCTTTAATCTCAGCACCACTTCTGGCTATGCAATGAAGAACACAAGATGCCTTGCTTAGCCAGATACAAAATCGATATCAGAAGAGTGTCATGGAAAGATAGATGCCTACTGCTCTTGTCCTGACCTATGTCTTTCCAACACCTTTGTCATCTTTACGTAGATTTTGAACACTCTGGAGTTTTCTGCTAATAAATGCGAATAAATATGTGTCACTAAATATGTGAGCAGGGAAACCCGCTGGGCTTTTACGAGAACAAGGAAGATAAGATACTTTTCTGCCACTTGAGAACTGTGATTATTTTATTCAGTTACCAAAAAAAGTGAAAGGTCATGGTTACCCTTTCCTGTAAAGGATGAGGATGTATATAAGGTTTGCATGCCATGTCTTGAGTTTGGTGCTACTGACAGCTGTCTCTCAACCACACTGCTGAGAGGAATGAAATTGACTAAGTGGTAGCATGAAAATTCAATAGCTTGAGTTACTATACTGGCTTTTGAGATTTGTGGATGCTGTATAGCCTTTGCTGGGTCTTTCTGTTACTTCTGGCTGCAGAGACTGCTCTAGTCACAGGCAGCAATTTCTTTCAAGGCATCATTCTACTACTGGTGATGAGGGGGAGCAGTAAACTAAGCTTGTAAAAGAAATGGTGTAATGAAATCTGGCAATTCTACCTCATGGTCCAGGAGTCCATCTTGAATAGTAAATGGATGTTGAGAAATAACTGTCCTCAAAACACGGGAAATGCAGATCCAGTACAAAAGCTTCGAATTCTGAGCTAAACAGATTTTTCACACTGTGAGGTGTATGATACTTGCTGAACATGTTTACGTTTTCTTCCACGACACTTAATTTTGGTCTTTTAAAATTTATCACCTTTTTCTCTGACTCCTGCGCTTCATTAAGGATTTTGGTCTGACTCTTTCTCCCACAGGTAATCCCAGAGCTACAGATAACAGAGTCTATTGACATGTGGCTATTATGACTAGAAGAGCACTGTCTTCAGATTTGTTTTGTTGGGGGAAGATGCAAGGAAGTGCAGAAGAATAATCTGTGAAGACATCAGTCCGTCCTAGATATCCCACGTTCAGCAAGCTTAGTGTTTTTTTTCAAAGAGGGATTAATCTTCTTTATTTATAAGAAAAATTAGCTCTTTATTTATAGGAAAAAAAAAAGGAAAATATATTACAATTCTAAAATGTAAAAAATTTGTACAAGTAGAGTTGGTGGATGAAGTCATGAAAAGTTCATTGAAGTCATGAAAAAATATGTAAAAAATATGTAAAAATATATTCTACCGTAAAAAAATGTGATATGAAGACCATTAGACATTGTGCAGCTGTTGATGACAGAACCTGTGGGGTAACACTTAGATATCATAAGATGTTTAGAATGCTTTTTTTACCCTGAATTCAGCTGGAATTGGGAAGATGCAAAAGTAGTTCACAGGGTTACAATCAGGAGTTACTAGGCCAATCACATCATGTCTGCTTTCTCAGAACCCAGAGAGAAAGGGGAGATGTCCAACACACAAGTCTTTTTTAATTTGTCTCATAAACACATCCTGACAGTTTTGGGGAAGATCAAGAAGTCACTTCCCACTAAGAAATGACTATTCCCAGCCAGCAAGGAAAGCCACCTTTCTGCCTTCATCTACTTTTGTACGACATGACGGAGCTGGACAAACGTAGTACCTCAATCCTTCACCTTTTGGTCTTGCTGTCTTTTAACACACGTGTTAACAACAAGACAAAGACAGTTTTGGCTTTGCTGGGGGATTCCCAACCACTTCTATGAAGCACATGAAGGAGACTTGCTGGTACAGAGTTGTTCATTGTGAACATTTTAGTCTGGGAAAAGAAAGAGTACAGAATGATGAATTGACTTGACCCTGGTCTCAACAGCAAAATTCTAGACAATCACAGTGTAGTATTTGGGATAGAACCCAAAAACTTAATAAACTCCCTGAGAGTTTCATCTCTGAAGTCCAATGAATTGTGATCTCCTCAGATCCTTGACACAGAATCTGATTAAAAATTCAAATTGTAGACAAAACTTGGACCCCAAAAGGACTTAAAATATGGAACTCGAGTGGACATAATTTAAAATTTAGAAATAAGACAGATTAAATGCGCAATGGCATTTGGGTAATGCAAGACTTAGTGATCATATACGACATGGTAAGCCAGTGGAAGGCAACCTTTGTCTCCTGGGAGTTCACTGAGCACACAGGTTTGGATACATCCTTCACCCACTTAATGCAACCTTACCACCTATGACAGTCTCTCTCTGAGTGGTCTCCAAACGTTTTAGCTCCTTCCTTAGAAAGGGTAGGCAGTGTGGTGCTAATGGCTGAGGAAGGTTTGTGCTTTGCACTGAGACGTGGTTCATGTGCTCCTCGACCCAGAGTACACCAGTGTCTTCTTAGTGCTTGTTTAAACACTTGTTAATGCTTGAACTAATTCAGTGCATTTGTGCCTATTGGTTCCAACCCACATTTGCTGCCCAGTCTTTGTTGGCTGTAGATTCATAGACCACCACAAACTGCTAGAGCACAGAGTTCTGGCTGACTCTTGAGGACTAAATGGATCCAGGGTCTACACCCGTTGCCATCCACTTTATTTCTGCGTGTGCCTCCGTGGATCTCAGTAGCAGGCTTTCAAAAATAAACTTCTATCAGCTGAGCTTGCAAGCGAAAGAGGTGCTATGAATGTTCACTGCCATAAGCAAGGACCTCGGTGAAAATAGAGGAAGGAGTTTGCTAGGTTTTCATAGAGACCAAATTTTGTCAACATTGTGCAAAATACAAATATATACTTCAAAGGACTCAAGTTGAGACATTTAAAATATTTGCAAGCTTTCATTAATTTAGACAATTTTTATTTTGGAGAATTTTATTTTCTATTTGTGGGTTTTTTTTCTGTTTGTGCTTTGCAAAAACAGTATTACTGAGAAAAATAAATAAGGAAGTAAAAATACCCTTTTTGGATCTGACGAATGTGGGAGCTGCATATTGCTGGAGGAAAATTAATATTTCCATCTTTGTGTAAACTTGGTGAACAGCCAACATCACCCACACAGCTGCAGAGGTGCAGGGCCAAATTAAATCATGGTGCAATTCAATGGACTTCGATGAGATTACATCAGTAAGAGTTCGGTCCCCATCAATAAAAGCAGAATATAAACTGCTCACGGTGGCTAGTTGTTTATCAGGTGTGGTAGGAGTGGGAGCTGATGTAATACATACTTCATCGGAGTTGAAAGGGTGAAGAAGCAGGTAAAGGAAAACCAATAGGTCTGTTTTAACTTACAGCTCTTTAGTTACAGGTAGTCCTTGTTCAATAGTGTGTACTTGCTCTTCTGTCCTGTTTGTGTACAGTCATTCCCTACTCCTTTACATCTCATCTTGCTTCACCAGTTATCTACTGGGTGCTCGTAATTCTTCAGCCCAGGAGCACCGTACCTACCATATTCATACCGTAAGTGCAGAGATGCACACAGAAGCATTGTTGGATTTACCACTAATTCTGTTCTGATTTAACATTGCATGATCCTTTTCTATCTCTAGAGTGTAGAGGTGACATGTAAAGTGGTTAAAATCCATCACTTTGTGTTTCCAGACTAAGTAAGGGCAAGGGGAGCTGCTCTATGATCTAAGACATGATGGAACTGAGGGAAATGGTGTTATTTAGTCTGAGGAAAAGGAGGCTCAGGGAGACCTTGCTGCTGTCTACAGTTACCTGGGAGGAGGCTGTAGCAAGTTTATTTTCCCAAATGACGCGTGTTATTACAAGATGAAACGGCCTCAGGTTGTGCCAGGGGAAGTTTAGTTTGGACATTAGGAAAACGTCTTCACTGAAAGGGTGGTCAAGTATTGAACAGCCTGCCCATGGAAGTAAGTGGTCGAGTCACCATCCCTGAAGCTTTTTAAAAGATGTGTGGATATGGTGCTTAGGGATGTGTTCTAGTACTGTATTTGGTGGAGGTATGTTTATGGTTGGACTTGATGATCTTGAAGGTCCATTCCAGCCTAGATGACTCTATCACAGAATCATTAGGGAATGGAAGTGACCTCGAAAGATCATCTAGTCCAATCCTCCTGACACAGCAGGATCACCTAGACCAAGTCACACAGGAACACATCCGGGCGGGTTTTACATGTCTCCAGTGAAGGAGACTCCACAACCTCCCTGGGCAGCCTGTTCCAGTGCTCTGTCACCCTTACTGTGAAGAAGTTCCTTCTCAGATTGATGTGGAACCACCTATGTTCCAGTTTACAACCAGTGCCCCTCATTCTATCACTAGATGACACTGAGAAGAGCCTGGCTCCCTCCTCCTGACACCCACCCCTCACCCCTATTATTCCTTTAGTGTGAATTTAGACTTTAGCAGACCCTGTAGGACAACCTGCAAGTATTTATGGCATTTCTTTTGCCTGGCCATATTACATATTTGCTTCTAAGGAAGCAGCATATAGTGGTGAGCATCTTTCTTATGTGGGTGCTATCCCATGAGGATTCAGCAAGCTGGTGTGATCCATGCAGAATTATAATTTTTGTTGTATCTTAGCCAGTTGATTTGGAACAAATTAGTTTTAGTCTATCTTGTGGAGTTTTTCTCAGAATCACAGTAATGATAAGATTGGAAAAGACCTTAAAGATCATCCAGTCCAACCTAAATCCAAATAAACCAAGTATAAGGCACTGTAAGGGAAATTGCTGAGAGCAACCAAGTGTCCTTTGTCATGGTCTGTGGGAGTGCTCTCTGGTCTTCTAAGTTTTCTTCCACACAGTATGAGATAACTGAAATCAAGACTACTACCTTCCATATCCTTCCAAAAATACCACATTTGTTAAACTCCAGATTTTGTTCTCTTTAAGAGTTCCAGTGTTTCTAATTAGAGTTAAGTTTATTACTCTAATAGCTTTTATTCATATTAGAATACCAGTAAGACACAGAAAATTGGTTTTACAGTTTTTCTTTTTCAGCATACTTGGACACTGTGGATCCACTTTAGGCAGCACTATGGATTTAATTAAATTCCAGCATTAACTCACAAAGGCTTTTTAGACCTTTACTTTGTCCCTTGGAAGTGAGTTTACATGTGGAAAATTCATTTCACGAGTAATAATTTTTAGAGCACACCAAAAGGTATTAATAATTACGGACCTTAGCGACATGGCACAGATGGCCTTGATGTTTAAGCAGTAGATGTGCTTCACAGCTTATTTTCATTAGCAATTAACCTTGACTCATTATATAACAGAGGAACGGAGAACAGGCTTTGAGAGACAGTTTCCTTTGCTCTAAGTATGTTTGCTGTGAAATTTGGCCTCGTTTGCGGAGAAGCGCACATCCACAGCTGATCTCTTCTTATAAACGATCGCACGTGGATTTTCACTCACCGTGCGGGTTCATAAATACAAATGCTGCTCAGGTGTCAGCCAGTGCTTATTTAAAGCATTTACATATGGGGCCAGCACTATTGAGGCCCCATATGGGTGTCATTCCACCTTACCTGGCCTTCATGTGAGGCGTAAAAGCACCAGTCTGTAGCAGCCACTGTTGCTCCTTACTGTACACAAGTAAAACCTGTCACGAAGGAGGACAAGTGTAAAAAGGAGCAAACAAGCAAACATAACCCTGTTTTTGAAAGTGTAGTTATTTTGGCTTAAGATATCCCTATTGATCCCCCCTCACAGTATTTGTGCCACCGCTGGAAAACTGCGTGGAGTTTGCAGGAGTGACAATACAAAGCTGGCCATGACTCAGTGCCGTTGGCGACGAGCTTCATTTCACAAGATGAAAGTCCAGTCTATATAGAAAATTCCCCATTTGAATGGCCCTGGTGCAAGTATCACTCAAGCGATATTTGCAGTAAATAAATAACTTAGAGACAGTGTAGTTCCACGAGTTTTCCAATAATTTCTCACTGGCATAGTTCTCTGTCATGATGTGCAGGCACCACATCAGAGGAAGAGCGCTGAGCAAAGAAAATAATACCTAGGTGGTATTATAATCATAACAAAGGGATAATAACACCATTTGTTACTAAAAATATTGATAAAATGCAAGCATTGGAGCACCAGTGGGAGAGTAATGATTAAATTATCTGATTCAGAGAAGATACCTGCATTGTGTAATAAACACTAGCATTAGAGCCTGACTTGGAGTAATAATAACCAGCAACTGATTATAAGCCCTTTGCCTTCAGTGTTTATTTGTCTGCACCTGGATATTGCTGTTTGGCAATAATTGGACTCTAACCACTCAAGCAAAGCTTTACATTTACTGAGTATGAGCAAAGTACGCTGTGTTCTGTTTACTCAAGAGCAAGCTGATCTCATTTAGAGAAAAAATGCCTTGTTGCCTCTCCTAAGGAAAAAATAAACTCCGCAAGAGCAAATAAACCTGGTCACTTTCTTTTAGCTTTCCACCTTGTGCTTCCATTAATTGTTTTCCAGATTCTCCAGGGTACAGACATACTTTGCTACAAGTCTGTTAGTAACGTGGAGGCTGCCCATACACCCTTAGCAAGAGAAGTGAATTGCTTTTGGATGACAGTATGTTAAGAAATGCCAGTCATTCGACGTTGCTATGAGTGCGCAAACAGCTAATGAATGGATGCTAGCTTTTCAAAGGGTTGGGGTTTGGGGTTGAGGCTTTTTTGAGGCCACTTCCAGTGAAGAAAAGAGATGGGATCATTTGTGGGTAGCTCATTAGCACCTCTAGTGTTTGCCAAAGTCTTTGCTAGATCAAACGCAGCTCCTGCATAAATTGTCTCTAAACGGCACAAAGCGCTCATGCTTTTGAATGGGGAAAGACCCTCTTGTAAAGATGAACTAAATTGTTAGATTGATAAATATGCCCTTAAGAAGACGTTTATATATATTTTTAACTAGTCCTGCGTTGTTTGGCTCACTAAAAAAAGTGTCCTATGGACTCTGCCGTGGCGGGTGCTGGAGAAATGCATAATTAAAAAATGAAAAAGGCTTTTAGAGCCTGTTTACTTCGGTGACTACTGTGAAACAAATGTTTCTTTCTCTTTGCATCGCCCACCCACAGAAAGGGAACAGAACAAAGATGGTTCTGTCAGGCCTCTCCCCACTAGAGCACGCCTTGAGAGGCCAGAATGTATTAGGGCCCTGCTGAGCCCATTCAGCTCCACATAACACTCGTACACACCGTACAACTAATTACATGTCAGATTAGCGATTTCATTATTACCACACTACCACTAATTAAAACTGCTTTGATATTGCTCAAGTAGTTTTGTGTGTTTACACAGTTTTAAAGTCGGTTTCTTAAACTCTTTCCTGTTTTTAATAGAAAAATCAAATTGGTATTATTTAAAGGGTGAAAATAGCATATGAAGGGAGCAAAATCTCTGCTGGCACTGTTCTCCTGCAAACCAACTTTTTAACAAGTGAATTCTAGAGTACAAAATCCCAAGCATACCTTAATCTGCAAATTGATAGATTGATGTCAGCTCTCCAGTCCTAACACTGCCCAATGCTTAAGTTATCCCAGTAAGTAAACAACAAAAGTTACATCATTCTAATCTACATTCATCATTTTAATTGCCTGAATCTTCACTCAGACAAAGTAGCACTGTAGTTTTATGGTATTTGATTAATGAGGGCAAGAAAATTGAAGTTTTGCAATAAAACTAAAAAAAAATATTCAACAGACTTTTATAGTTTTTTCCCTTATGATTTTAATTTAATGGCTCATGTTTTCATTACTGCAGAGGCTGTACACTTTAGCTTGCAATTATGTCCCATCTGTGAAGCACTGTGTTATTACAGTTTATTCTAGTAGCTTTTCAATCACTTTTGAGTTGTGCTTTACAAGTATTCTTGCAGCAGGTGGGCTTACTGGCATGGGACCAGAAATACACAAAGCGCAAAGCTGGAGTTTAATGGCAGCCATATGCATGTGGCACAGAGCGCCAGCCTTCCCCCATATGCTGCTAAGCAGCCCCTTCAGCCTGCCAGTCACTCTTCTTACTGACTACAGTCTCTAAGTAGTTTTCTGCCAGGGAAAAATATACCAAGGCAGCAAATTTCTCCAGTGCACCATCCTTATTACTGAGACAACCCTGTCATTAGCAAAAGCACAATGAACCTGATCTGGAGATGCATACCAATTAGATTGCATGGAGCACTTTTCCGTCTTATCTCTATGGAAACTCGGCCTCCCTGGCTGCAGTGGACAATCAGTAATGTTCCATCCACCCATATGTCACCTAGTTAACACTGTACACTTTTATGTGAACCAAAAATCTGCTCCAACCCTCTCAGAAACGCAAAGTAAGGAAATCAAAGAAAGAACGAGCGAGGTGCCCCGCGTGTTTCTGAAGCACTGCACCTCTGCAACACGCCAACCTGCACAGTCAGCACTCCTGGCCACCGAGAAAGCAGCCAGAACCGTAACTTTCCCTCCAGTGAGCACAAAATCCACATTTAATTTTGCATTTCTGAATGTCAGGAAGCTTGTAAGTTCACTTCCCTATAACAATAGGTACAGGTTTTAAATAATCTCATAAAGATGCTGTGCCGCCTACTTTGTCCGCGAGCTTGCTTCACACTACTTTCTCCCGCATACCGGCCCTAAGTGTATTTTTCCCCAGGATACTTTTAAAAACCCAATTTTTTTCCTGCAAATCAGTGAATATTTCCATTCATTGTTGCCTGACTGAAGAAACAGATCTTCAAGAATAAACAAATGCACCTGTTAGGTTCCTTCTCTGCTCTTTTGAATGCCTTTTCGGCGATTTGAGGCTTGCTGTCATTTTTACATTTCTCTTTGTTTAAAAACAGGAACAGAAGGGATTGGGACAAGATTGCAGTGGTATTGATTTTAGCCTCTACATGTTTTGTCTGCAGTTTAACCTAACAGAATGGGTACCAACAGACACCGTTGCATCAAGAGCTGTGATTTTGATAGTGACATACCACAGGCACAAATAAAATACAGCCGCTTCGAGGCAAGAGCAGGTAATTTTTAGCTGTTTACTGCTTGCCCCCATTTCTTCCCTGCGATGTAGTAATCCTATTTGCTTTGTTCTACAGTGTTGTTTCCTCATTTTGTAGAACAGATAGTACATAATGATGTGTGGAATAGCTGTACTCCATTTCCTTTGGGCAACAAACCTCTCCTAGGAAAGAATGTTATATTTATAGTGAGACTTAATTTGTGATTAGCAGAAGAACCCTTCATAGATGCATTGAGTATGGACAGGAAGACAGAACAGCTAACACATGTCAAAAGGAAAAATGGAAATCTCCTTCTGAAAGCATGCAGGTCTGAGCGAGTACAGACTTTGAACATCTCCAGCTGAAACACAAGGACATGACCAGTGGCACATCAGCAAAGGTGAAATGTGCCAGATGAGCAGATGCGAAGGAATGCAGTTAAAATGGCATCTATCAAACAATGGATGTTGAAAAATAAAGCCAAGATGAGGTGGCGACTGAAGAAGCTGTGTGAAAAGAAATAGCAAGTAAGAGGAGCTCAAGGAACATCGGCTTCTCCCACAGAATTGACTAGACTTGTATCAGTGCCATGATATTCCCTTGATACTGTCACTTATAGAACATTTATTTTTTATTATAAAAGCAATTCAGGATACGTGCGAAATTCTAAGTCATCTAGTGGGAGCAATTTAAAACTGAATAATGTTGTCCTGAGGGGATTGTACTACTCTTTGGGGTTTGTTTTTAGGTTTAACTCACCACAGGAAAAAACTTCATCTTTGAAAGTAATTATGATTAGTTGTGACCCTTGAGAACAATGGAGAAAGAGTCAGTAGAGAGTTGTGCAGGAGCTGTTAATTCAAACATTAAATACACTTTTAGCAAAGCAGGGAAGATTAGAAATCCAATTGAAATGGGCCAGGAGAATTTTGGCCAGTCTGAACAGGGTTATTACCAACCTGCCATTTAGCTATTTATAGGTCACCGCAAGCAGAGATTCAAACAATTTGCCTGGAGATTTTGTTTCAATAGATACAACAACATATTTTGTATTTCTCAGTAAAATATGTGACCTCTTTCTTTTATTAGTCCAAGAGAAAAAGAAAGATGAAAAAGAAATGAAACGTTTCACCTTGTTCATCTTGCAGATGAGAAATCTATTGCACTGCTCAGCCTGCAGAATTATCTCTGGTGCTCTTGCTGTATTGCACCCTGCAGCCCTACAGGGGTAACGGTGCAGAAAGGGCCTAATTCTCCGTTCCTGTGTCCCGTCAGTAGGATAAGAAACACAGTTCTAAAATGAGCTCCATCTTATTTAGGCTGTGGTCACAATTTATACACTTTTGAGTCTCAAAAACAGTGACTGCAACTGCAAGTGACTCCTCAGAAACAGAGGATGAGAATGAGGAAAATGATTTTATACTCGTGGGATTTTTATTATTGCTTCACATTGAAATTAAACATTTTGCTAAATGAGAACCATAGAATTCGATGCAAGACCAAAACTTTTACCTATAATGGCAAAACCCAAAGTATTTCCAGAGGCTGGACATTTACACAGCAGACTAAAAAAAAGCAGCCTGTGGTTCAGAGTCCCTAGGATTGCTCAATCAGTCTTGTAACTTTGCAGCTCTGCCGTGGGCACGTGGTACTTTGCCGCAGAATTAAATACAACAGCCTTCACAGAGAGTTGGCTGTTGGGCTATGAACGCATGTGTCCAGTGCATCTTTTCAAATACGACCTTAGCTCCTGTCAGGAATGACATATAAATCCTTCTGTCGTAGAAACATTTATTTATGAATTAATTCATTTATTTAATTTTTAAATTTTTTTAGGCAGATTCACAGGCCATTTTTGTTCTTCAAGGAATTTAATGGGACACATTTGAACATGGGGTAAAACCTGCTGCTTTACCTTGCTGTTTGTGATGCCTGTATAGACCTTTGAATTCAGAAAAGGATGTTTTGGGATTGGTAAAGATAGGAGGAAACATTAATTGTTGCTCTTTACAGAAAAGAATACTTCAGCCAGCATAGCTACACTATATATTCACTTAAAGATGGGACAATCTGTCCCATATAGCAGACTATAATTTCTTAGAATCATATGGTCATAGAATGCGTTGTGTTGGAAAGGGCCTTTAAAGGTCTTCTAGTCCAACACCCTGCAGCAAGCAGGGACATCTTCATTGTCAACACCGAGTTACTCAGGTTGTTCAGAGTCTCATCCAGCCTAACCCAGAATGTCCCAAGGGTTGGGGACATTCTTCTCTTAACATTTTCTGGTGTTGTCATACAACACGATGAACATAGCCTCCACGCAAAGCTAGGGAGACCCGTGCAGAGCTGCAGACTTGAGGAGAGACAGAAAGAATTTGGAGCCTCTTTTGTGCAATATGACTTCAAAGCAATACCAGTAGCATCAAGGAGCATATACTAGGTTATATAACAGCAAAATTCCTGTAAGAACCAGCTAGATTGCAAAAGGTTTAGTTGCCTTCTGACAAATCCAGCCTAACTTTGGACAGCTAGTTGAAGAGTTGAGATTGGAGATCGCCGATCTCAGCTCCCTCTACAGTCAGTGGAGAAGAAAGATCAGCTGAAGAGCAATGTGAGCCATCTTCTGAAGGTGAACTGATCTCTCCATGGGCAGTTTTAATGCCTGGGAGAAATATATTCCTAGACTTAGTGGAGAAGACCTAGATATGAGTAACTGATGTTTTCCAGAACAACCCAGAATGCTGCAGCGCCCCTCTCTCTGGTCTAAGGCAGAAACTTCACTATTAAGTTTGTGTTTAAAATCACAGAATCATAGACTCATTAGGGGTGGAAGACACAACCAAGATCATCAAGGCCAACCATCAGCCTAAGATTACCATGCCAAATAAACCATGTTTCCAAGCACCAAATCTACATGTTTCTTGAACACCTCCAAGGACAGTGAATCCATATCCTACCTGGGCAGCCTGTTCCAGTGCTTGGTCACTATTTCGGTGTAAAAGATTTTCCTAATGTCCAGTCTAAACCTCCTCTGGCAAAACTTGAGACCATTTCCTCTCATCCAATCACTAGTGACTTGGGAGAAGAGAATGATCTCCACCTCTCTACAACCTCCTTGCAGGTAGCTGTAAAGATTGATAAGGTCTCAGCCTCTTTTTCTCCAGACTAAATAGCCACAGTTTCCTCAGCCACTTCTTATTAGACCTGTTATCCAGGCCCTTCACCAGCTTCATTTGCCTTCTTTGGGCACACTCTAGCACCTCAATATCCTTCTTGTATTGAGGTGCCCAAAGCTGAACACAGTACTCGAGGTGAGGCCTCACTAGTGCTGAGTACAGGGTAAAAATCACCTCTCCAGTCCTGCTGGCCACACTATTTTTGGTGCAGGCCAGGATGCCATTGGCCTTCTTGGTCACCTGGGCACACTGCTGTCTCATGTTTAGACAGATGTCAATCAGCATCCCCAGGTTCTTTTCCACTGTGCAGATCTCCAGCCACTCTTCCCCAACCATGGGATTTCTGTGACCAAACTGTAGGACCTGGTACTTGGGCTTGTTAAAACTCATACAAGTGACCTTGGCCTATTGATCCAGCCTGCCCAGGTCCCTCTACAGAACTTTCCTACCCTTGAGTAGATCAGCTCACCCAACCAGTTTGACATCATCTGCAAATTTGCTGAGGTGCACTCAATTCCCTCATCCAGATGATTGATACAGGTGTTAAACAAGACTGGACCCAATACCTGGGCAACCTCGCTTGTGACTGGGTGCCGACTCAGTCTGACTCCATTCAGCCAGCAACCTGGGCTTTGCCACACAGCCAGTTTTTTACCCAGCAGAGAGTCCTCCTGTCTAAGCCTTTGGCTGCCACCTTCTCTAGGAGAATCTGTGGGACACTGTCAAATACTTTACTGAAGTCTGTGTAGACAACAACCACAGCCTTCCCCTCATCCGCTAGTTGGGTCTCCATAGAAGGAGATCAGGTACTGCTGTGTTGGTGGGTGTTTTCTTAGAGTGAGTTTGCTCTTGAGTAATCGGAGTGACAGGTCTACAAAATGAAGTTGTCTACTTACCCCAGCCTTCACTGAAATGGCATTTCAATTTCCAGCTATTTGGAACGGCAGTTCCTCTTTCAGGAAGGCCAACTGTGGTTTGATATTGACAAAATACGGGACCTTTTTGCTGGTTTTGTTTTCTTTTTTCCTGAGACAGTGTCATCACTACTTCGGCCAATTACTTCGAATGACACGAGCTGCTGACAAACACTGAACTCAGCCTGGGTATCGTTGTGTGGAAGGGGGGTGGGATCAGGAAGACTTTAGTAAGGAATAAACTCCCTTGTGTTCTAGCCCCATTTCCTCAAAGATGAGGGCTAGGGGCAGCTGAATTTACTGCTTAAAAGGAGTGCAAATTGTGAGAGTGATATAAATCCAACACTGGAGTTTATAAAATGGGATTATTTATTCATGTATGCGGCATTATATAGATTATTTTGCTTGTCAGGGATGGAATTAATCTGCAGAGAATAGTATGTGCCTTCAGGGCTCAGACAGACAAACAAACCTGCAAAACAGACACGCAGGCAGACTTCTTACCAACAGAGTCCTGGGGTCTGAGAGAGGGGAGAAGACCAGTTGATGGCCTTTTTGTTCAATTTAGGGTCAGGATTGTGTTTTCCTTCCCAACCCAGTCCCCCAAAGTACTGAGCATTTTATACTGTGTTACATGTTACACGTGTGTGAAGAAGTCTGTAGACAAGGAGTCTCACTGGGGGTAGCAGTAAGCACAAAGACCTTGATGAGTAATTTAGCTTTTGATTAGCTTATCGGGGTTCAGCCATTGTGTCCCTCACTCTTGCAGGAAAAGATATTAAGAACACTTCAGTCCATCCTTTTGTGTGAATACAGCTCCACACCTGGGAACCTTCACTCCTTCAGGCAGGTTCTGATTTTAGACACAATTCAGTGAATGCTTAGCTTTCTGTTGGCTTGGCCGAGTTCTTCTTTCCTGCTTGGGCTCTGGTCCCCAACAGGTGTAAGGCAAGGCAAGCTGGAAAACTGCCATGTATTTGTCTTTCTACCATCCCACAAAAAAGCAAAAGCTAGTCCTTTGGCTGGAAAAGATGTATATTTTTCAGAATGAAGATTCTACATATTGTCACTAATAGGGAGAGTTCCCAAACTGGTGTAAAGGATTTCTGTTAGAAATATTGTATAATTTGTGACAGCAGATGTGAATTCTGCATTCAGGCTTGAAATTTTCAGTTCATACAGGAATTTATTGCCACAAATCATTAAGATCTTTGAAAAATTATCGATTCATATATGATCTTGTCTTTGAGGCAAATTTACAAAGTTCAGATGGTGAAGTAAGGGCCAGTAGTGCATAATTATGGTAAAATTAAGAGGACTGTAATATGTTCTCATGTTAAATTAAGTTTCTCTTTCTTTTTTTCCTAAATAATTTATGAATATGCTTCTTGATGCATGAAATTTTGTTGCTTGGTTAAGCCTTTTTATTTCCATGTGGTTTGGTGCAACCCATAGACTGACTTCATTGCAAATTTGCACATTTCAAAATCTTCTGCAAATTTTGTGATGAGGAATGCCAGCGTGGCATTTATTCAACTCTAATTCATGTAAATTAGATCCTTTGTCATTCGTATTTTATGGTTACTGATGGTTGCAGGATACTTTTACCAGCACTTCTTTAGACGTGTACCCTGTTGAAGTATGTTGGTGACTATCTCAACCATTTGATGCCACTTCCTTGCTTCATAGAATCATAGAATCATAGAATGGCCAGGGTTGGAAGGGGCCTTAAAGATCATCTAGTTCCAATCCCCCTGTACAGGACACCTTCACTAGATCAGGTTACTCAAGGCCCCATCCAACGTGGCCTTCAACACTACCAGGGATGGAGCAGCCACATCTTCCTCAGGCAACCTGTTCCAGCATCTCACCACCCTCACAGGAAAGAATTTTTTCCTGATGTCCAACCTTAATCTCCTCTCTCCAAGTTTGTTACTATTTCCCCTTGTTCTCTCGCTACTCACCCACGTAAAAAGCCCCTGACCAGCTTTCTTGTGGGCCTACAGATACTGGAAAGCTGCTATAAGGTCATCTTGGAATCTCCTCCAGGCTGAACAACACCAACTTGCTCAGTCTGTCCAAAAAAAATTGGATGAATGGTCCAAGAAGCACACACACACACACATATATATATATATATATATATATACACACACATATACACACACACACACACACACACACACGCACTTGCAAAGACACTAATCGCTCAATATACAGATCTGCATTTATGCATTTGCTTACATTTGCATGCACCTATATGTGTGCACATACATGAACACATACATCTGTACCTGCACATGGCCACAGACACATTCACAACATGTCTGCCAAAATCAATCACTAGTTCTTTAAAAAAAAAGGTTTCTCGGTCCAATTAAACTCCGCCAGTCCCTCATTTTCCTTTGCATTAGCATGCTCACTGAAAGAGGCTAACCTTTGTGGGAGTTCGTGGAGAGATGGAAAACAAGATACTAAAATCAAGCTACCATTAAAATTCACCCAAAATGCTGTTGGTCTTCTCTCCTGATTACTGCCCCACTCACTGTCCTATGCTGTAAGCAATCCTCTTGCGGCCCAGACTAGCACATCGTGCCATCATCCCTTCTCTGGCAGACACGCACACGTGCATGGCAAGTTTAGTGTGAGCCGGCTCCTTTCCACTGCATAGTGCACACACTCTATGAGAAAATCCCTTAAGTTTCTGCTTATTTGGAAAGGCCTTCTATAAATGTTCTTTCCTGGTTTATATCCCATCCTAAACCCACAGTGTTTTTTTGTTTTAAAGACACCATCATCAGGTAGGAGCACCCACAGAGAATCAATCCCCCCCCTGTGGTAAATGGACACCTCTCTGACTTGACATATCCAATCACATGTTCCTCTGCCTAAAAGGAACACGGAGCTACCATTCCCCATCATTGATTCCATTCCTCAGTCAATGCACATATATTAATGATAAGCACAATTACTGAAATGCAGCAAATGGTTTGAAAGCAAATGCAGTATCCAGGCGTAAGGGGCAGCTGAAATACATGTTGTCCTCTCCTGCCTGTGCAGGAGATGTGCAGAATGTTGTCTATGGGAGCAAAGAAGATGCATGCCCCATCTATAATCATTTCGGTACTGCATAGGCAGATGGAAGCGACAAGAAGGTTTGCCTATTAACGAGTTAGGACTGACAGGCATGTAGCCAGGCTGATGGTGTGGACTGCCTCTGTACCTGTGAATGGGCCATGGAGCCAGACTGCTAGGTGGTGTGACAGGTTTGGGGCATGATGCTGGCCCATACTTTCTACCTTCTGCTCACAGCCATGCTTGGGGAATACTCCAAGTAGCACCTTGGTCCTGACACCAGTTCCAGGTGCTGCTTTGCATGTGGCCACGCTGATCTTAACACCATGGACATCAGTGGCTCTTCTGCTCTTGGCCCCGCACGTTTCATTTGCTGGTCTGGGTGTAGCTGCGTGCACTGAGGCTTTTTTGCCACTTTCCTAGTGCTTGTTCACAACTAACAGTGATACGCCAGAGATCGTTTAGGGTTAGCTGTTAGTGCATTTAGAAAGCTGTATGTCTACTGGGTAGCTGGACAGGGAAAGATGAAAAAGATGAAACAAAAGAAAGAAAAGGAAGAGTTGTCTCCCCCCAGTATTACAGTGGTGACTCATTCCTCTCCTTGCAGTTACTCTTTCTCTCCATCAAGGTGGGAGAGCTATCCCAGTTTTGCACTTACTGTGAATAGCTTTCCCACGTCTGAAATACGGGACTGCTCCAGCCACATATGTCTAACACAAGGGCAATTGTCCAACCTGTCCTTCAAAGGCAGAACAGTAGGGCAGGAGAATATCTGCACAGGAAAAACTGACAGCAGTAGCAACAGAAAAACTTTAGGAGACGTGTCGAGGACTGTGTGACACCTGCAGTACGTGCGATCTCTCACGTCAACTGCAACGCTGTCTGCTTTCATGATTTCATTCTGAGCCATGTTAGTGTAATTTTCTTTGTTAAAGCTCCCATCTGAAGTGACTATATCTCACCTTAGATCTTTGGTTTGTTTGGGGGTTTTTTAAAAAATATTAGAATGTCCTTTTAGTCCAGGGTGCCAAGAACAGTTTGAAGTTTAACTCATATTTTCTTCAGTGGTGCAAAATACATCAAATGACAAAACCTGACATTTTTTCATTATTCCTTTAGCTGAGCAATCCTGGCACTATCCAGTGACACACAGTCACACCTTGAGTGCTAAGACCAATTCCAGGAAGTTTAGAGCCTGAACAGGACAGGGTTTCTCAGGCTGCTCTAATATCTCTCCTGAGACTTCTTCATGGATGTTTGTTTCTCCCTCCAGCTCTTGAAAAAATACCATTCCTTAGGAAGCACTATTTCTGATTGTCCTTATTCGGATTTACATTATTTGGAGTAAAACTGGAAACATGCCTCTAGATTGTGATGGAAGTGGTTTTTTTACTCTTAGGTGGAAGAAATATGCAGTTATTTTGCAGTTTTTTCCATTTTTGCTGACCCGATGTGCATGGTGGGTCTTCCCAGTGCGTAGTCATTATTTCTAAGCTATGCTTTCTTTCCCATAACACAGAGAGCGTAGCAAGGGAGTCTTCAGATTTGAATAAATCAATAGGTAATTAATCAATAAATCTCAAAACTATCTGAGTCTAGCTGAGAAATGGAAAACTGTAGTTTAAAAATTAGAAAACTCTAACTATATATAAGATCAATGTCCTAAAGGGGTTAAACAGAACATAGAGTTTATCATTACATTTTAAGACAAAGTGACTATTTAACAAACCCATTTGGTGGCTTTCAAAGGTACATTACCTGCCTCCTTTTGTATTGCTGTGTGTCTGCTCAGCTCCCAGAAACCTTCCTAAAAATACTCTTTCAACCTGTATCTATATTAAGAGCTCAGACAGCAAGTCACAGCTCCATCTGAGCAAAACCATGGGACTAATGACTCTTCAAAAACTAAGTTTTACATGGAAAAGAGTTTCTGAAAAACTTGATCCCCAGGAACACTGGAAGTATGGAAACTCTCAGTGGCTCAAATGAAAGCCTCCTGAAGCCAGCCAGCTGACATAGGTCGCCTTCGTGCCATGGCTCTGGGGTTATTCAGGAGCCTCTTCACACACAGAGGCAAGTAAAAATGCTCATAGCAAATGCCACTGATTGTCATGAATCAGCTGGTCAAGATTGATAGAGCTCCACTGTAGCATTTTCTCTTTGTGATTTTTGCCCTTGCATGGGGTGTGCAAATTGCTTTTAGAACATAAATAAATAACAGCTCTCTGCATCATCACTGTTTTTTTTGCATTTATGTTACTTCACACATACTATGACTCCACGGGGCAAGTGTTACTTGTAGGACCTCCCTTTGCTCTGGGTGGAAACAGAGTCAGGCTAAAGGGACTTTTAAGCACATCTGAATAAATCAGTCATTCCCCCATCAGCTCAGGCAATGCACATGCAGCAACTTGTTTGTAAATAGCAGATGACGTGTAGGGTGATACTGGAGATGTATCTGCAGTAAATTCCTTTGCCAGGCTACAATGGAAAATGTAGGCTGGCGTCTGACGCATTGTCGCCAGACGAGGTTGAAGCAGACTGGATGTCAGTGCAGAGGCATTCTGTACACAATGCCCAATTCCTTCTCATTTCACTTACTGCACGTAGGCAGGATTTCAGAACATTCTGTAATATGAAGTGCCAGTTCTGCGATTGCATCCACAGCTTTGGAGACTGAGAGAAGGTCTCGTGGGACTGAAAGACCCACTTGGGTTCAGCGCACATTCTTGTTCACACAGGATCTGCATGTATGCAGAAACGACTGCACGATCAAGGTTTATTTATGAAAAAACAGAGAATCACAGAGGGCAAGGGTTGGAAGGCATCTCAGAAGATCATCTAGTCCAATCCCCCCTGCTAGAGCAGTTTAACTCAGAGCAGGGAATGTGCCCAAATATCAGACTACAGCATCAGCTGGTCAAGAAGAGAAAAATGAAAAGACTGAGCCGAAGTAACACTGGGAAAAATGAGACTTCCCTATCTACCCTGAACTTCTGCCCACTGTTCCTTCAATATTTACTGATAATTTAAACAAGCACACCAAGCAAATAAATGAATTTTTCTTTCTTAGAAAGAGTAAATGATTTTCACACCTGTCAGGACTTGAGGTAGCCAGCCAATCTAGCTAAGTTTCTCAGAAGTTTACCAAGACGACGGAACTGAAAGTCTGTAGAAATTCCACTTCTGTATCAGCTGATGCTTTCATGTTTTGCCTGCAGATGTTAAATCTTAAAATCTTGTGGATGACTTGATTTCTCACAGCATTCTGTTTCAGTATTTTTTAAAGAAAGACAAAAAACATGTGAAAATTCAGGATCCCTTTTTTCTACCACCTGTGGCCATCAAAAG
The DNA here is from genome assembly GCA_013400115.1 of Rhinopomastus cyanomelas. Taxonomy (NCBI): domain Eukaryota; kingdom Metazoa; phylum Chordata; class Aves; order Bucerotiformes; family Rhinopomastidae; genus Rhinopomastus; species Rhinopomastus cyanomelas. The sequence goes on from VXBP01010087.1 coordinate 541,711, forward strand.
TTTTATTCGAGTTTAATGCATTGATGTTGAAGGTCTTTGAAATTCAAAGGTATGTTTCTCTTCCCATCCTTAATGGGATAATAGCACACACTAATGCACAGGCATTTGTTCTTTTAGTCACAAGTCCATAAGAATTGCGAGTTGCAAACATGATCGCTTTACGATTAGTGGGCAATTGGACAAAAGAAGGCATATTTAGAGACAGACAAATGGAGAGGACAGAAGACGATGACATCCAATAATATCATCTTTTTTAATCTAGACTGCACAAGGATTCATCTATAGTTTGCTTATTTCTCAAATTCACCCTCTCAAAGAGCTCAAATCAAATGCCTAAAACCTGGCAGTAGTCATGTTGCTCATTTGCCTCCTCCTTAAACCCCTTGCTTCGTATGCAGCAAAAGAGAAAGCGTGATGTCCTGGTAGAGCCGTGTAAAATGTACAACACATTATTTTAAAGAGGAAGTACTTTAATGACAGCAAACACCAGTGATCTGCTTCAAAGCTGTCACCAAAGACACTTTAGACATTAGAGTGCATTACTGGCTAGTAATAGTAAATGGCTGCATAGAAACTCGCTGATCGCTATTGCCATTTAATCGTTTCCTTTCCTCCCTGCAAAATGGATAAATGAGCATTTTCATGCTCTCAGAACAAATGATATAAATCAAAATTGATGAAAACGTTTTAAATAGTTTTCACTTTTAAAAAAGTATTGTTTTGATCTGCGGCAGCGCTCCAGCTATAGGTAACAACAATATATCTCCTTGCACTTTATTGCATTTAGCTCACTGCAAATTAAAAATGAGATTCCCTTCTTCACAGTTGCAGGGTCATTGGATTTTATGAAGCTCAGAAATTTGATTCTAGGATGGGTGCACCATGGTAGGAATTTGTCAGAATCTACCAGGTTCCATCTCTGTCTCTAACTCGCACCTTCACCAGCTCCATAGATGTCATGGTTTTACCTCGACTGGCAGATAAACACCACACAGCTGCTCACTCCAGTGGGGTGGGAAAGAGAATGAAACAAAAAAGAAGAACCCAATGAAACTGGCAGGTTGAGGACAGTCTAATAACCAAAAGAAAAGACAAGGGATACACAGTGCAATAGCTCACCACCTGCTGACCAACACCCAAACACCAATCAACATCCCCAGCCAACTCCTCCCAATGTATACACTGAGAATGACGCTCTATGGTGTTAAATATCCCTTGGGCTAGTTTGGCTCAGCTGACTCTGGCCATGATCCCTCACAAATTCTCGTACATCTGCGTGCTGGCATCAAAAAATCCTTTACTTAGTATAAGCATTAGTTGGAAACAACTAAAACATCAGGGTGCTACCACAGTTACTCTCCTACTAAATCCAAAACACAGCTCTGTAGCAGCTACCAGGAAGAAAGTTATCCCAACCACAACTAGGGCAATTAGACTTCAAATCAGACTCATGCCTAGCACTTTTCTTATGCCTACCTTGTACGTCTGTCCTTGAATATGTCATCATGCAAAAGCACACAAACCTAAGTACACTTGTGCCTGCGCAGGCAGGTGCTTCAGAGCGCCCAAAACAATTACCGTCAGAAACAAGGAAAACTCTGGAGATGAGAGTCTGCTGTGATTGCCACCCGTAAGGGAAAGAGGCACGAGTCCCTGACTTGTGTGCACCCAAATGGACCTGTGCTGGCTCAGGAAGGATGGAGAGTGCTGTGGCTGGGAGACTCAGAAGGCTGGCACGTCCTTAACTTTCTTCTCACATTTATAGCAGTCTGTTCTAAAAAATCTTTATCAAAGAAAATAGGACAGACCTCGAACTTGATCAGTGAAATGCTGTCCCCAAGGAAAGCAACTGGAAGGTCTGACTTTCCTCAGTCACCCCAGTCAAGACCCTGGCATTGCTCACAACTCACAGACAGAATGCTTCTAGGATTTCAATTCAAATCATTCTCCTGTTCAAAAGAAACAAACTTCAAAACAAGAAAAAAGACCCTCAAAAAACTCTTAAGGAAGGAAAAGCTAGGAGAGGCTTAAGGAAACATTGCTCTTTCACAGTATCACAGTATCACAGTATCACAGTATTATCAAGGTTGGAAGAGACCTCATAGATCATCAAGTCCAACCTGTCACCACAGAGCTCAAGGCTAGACCATGGCACCAAGTGCCACGTCCAATCCTGCCTTGAACAGGCCCAGTGCGCCCGAGAGGAGTTCCCAAGGTTTGTCTGCGATCAGTGATGTGCAGAGTGAGAAGCGCTAACACTGCTGCAAACGTGAACAGCTTCTCTCAGAAGGAAGTGCAGCTGATGAATCTACTTGATGATATTACCCGAACTGATTAAACAATGAGACATCCTGGGGTTTTGCTGTCTGTCCTGATGAGTGCTCATCATAACTATTAGTATCAAACTCTAGCACCTCTCCCTTGGGAGTAAACTACCTTCTAATGTTTTCTTCTACACATTAGTTCCATTGTTATGCAACCTGCATATTAAAGGAAGGATAAACTAATCATTAGTGATTTTTAAACAGTCTGACCTTTCCAGCTTTGTCTGGTGGAGAGGTTTTGGAAGAGGTCTTGTTCCGTTTCGCTGATGCACATAAGCTGGTTTATGTAGGCAATTCAGAAAGGGACCGATGTGTCTCCCGTACTGTGTAATTTCTAAAGCAGAAGTGTAGGGCTTTTTAGCAAACTTTTATTTTCTGGTGAATTCTTATAGGATTAGCAGCTGTGGAAACCACAAAAACCTTTATTTTGCTCCATCAAATGACCCAAAACCTCTACCAAATCTCTTTCTCCAAAAGACCTGACTAAACGTGAGGGTTATCTGCAAAAGGAAAGAGTTTTCCAAACTTGCCTTTAAACTGAGGCCAAACAGTGTGTTCGCCTCAAGTCAGTAAATAATTTCTAAACTCAGACAAAACTTTAAAGTCGTGCTTGAAGCACATGTTCTTTGCATGTCTGAAATCCATTTCCCTTCTCTATCTGGTTTTTAACATGATTACTGGGGTGTAATCATTGAGCTCCAGAGCGCAAATATGAACAACCTGGAATCCTTTCCTTGGGAGGTTAGAGAAGGTCTCATCTTTCTCCAGTACAGTACACTCCCACAGGTGTTATCAAGTATCAGCTTTTCACCTTCAAACAAGACCCCTCACAGCTTCCAAAGATCCTTGCTTGTGAGAAAGATTCAATCTGACTGAGACCAAAGGAGCGAAAAGGCAACAATCTCTTATTATTCAGGTTTTTTTTCCTGGTTTCCAGTGATAGCAGCTTTTAAACACTTAACAGCTTTGTTAAAGGAAATGTATATCAATTTTAACTCAGATGTCTAGTTTAAGGAGTGGGAAATAATTTCTAAATCTATTCAAGCTTTTAGACTCTAGGGAAAGGAGTTTAAAAACAGTGTTATCCACAGATTTCTCAAGTCAATTTGACTGGATTCCTGGTGAGGGTAACAGAGCACTGGAACAGGCTGCCCAGGGAGGTTGTGGAGTCTCCTTCTCTGGAGACATTTAAAACCCACCTGGATGTGTTCCTCTGTGACTTGGTCTGGGTGATCCTGCTGTGGCAAAGGGATTGGTTTAAATGATCTTTCAAGGTCCCTTCCAATCCCTAATGTTCTGTGATTCTGTGTAATGAGCATTCTACCACGCACATCCCCTGGATTTATTCTAGGTAATTTCCTTTCTGTAAGTTTTCCTGATATGCATGCAAAACCATGAAAAGCTTTGAGTCCAAGTCCTTGAGCACAAAGGACACAAAGAGCAGATCTCCAGCCTCAATCCTGCAAGCATAATAGCAGTACACTACTGATTCTCAGCTCTCCAGTTCCCCATAGGGGCATACATCCCCACACAAAATCTTACGAGGTTCAGAGCTTTATTTCCTTTCCCTTTTCCTTTCCCCTTTCCCTTTCCCTTTCCCTTTCCCTTTTCCTTTCCCTTTCCCTTTCCCTTTCCCTTTCCCTTTCCCTTCCCCTTCCCCTTCCCCTTTCCCTTTCCCTTTTCCCTTCCCTTCCCTTTCCTATTCTTCTCCTCCATGCCTTGCCTTGCCTTTTCTCCTATTTTTCTTTCCCTTTTCTTTTTAAAGCTGTACACTAGCTTAGAGAAATGACTTAACAAGGCCCACCCAAAGGCATTGCTCACAAATGACCAGGTACTCAGATGCAACAAATAAATCTAGAGGCAAGTGTTAAAATTTGCTTAGGTTTCAAACACTTCTGGTATCTTCCTGGGTTATTTATAAGCCTTAAATATTTCCTAAAGATTTGTAACTATCCACTTGTCGACCTTGTGAGCGCCTAAACCAAATCATATTTGTTATGGACTCCCTAAAATGGATCTCAACTCATCTGACTGATGTTTGCAATTACTGTTCTTCAGATGCTTGTGCTCTTGCTCATTCTACATAACTGTGTCTAAAGACCTATCCATATTTAGGGTGGTGAATGACCCCCACTCTAAACACCTATCCATATTTAGGGTGGTGAATGACCCCCACTCTAAACACCTATCCATATTTAGGGTGGTGAATGACCCCCACTCTAAACACCTATCCGTATTTTGGGTGGTGAATGACCCCCACTCTAATACCTATCCATATTTAGGGTGGTGAATGACCCTCACTCTAACACCTATCCATATTTAGGGTGGTGAATGACCCCCACTCTAAACACCTATCCATATTTAGGGTGGTAAATGACCCCCACCTCCACCTCTCTCGTCTCCCCCTGAAAAATATTTCCATACACCTGGCAATATGCCCATGGTAACTAACAGAAATGTTGTTTGCTCTTCTGTACAGGCAGCACGTTAGACCTTTGCATTAACAACCTCATTCCTCTGCCTCATAGCCCCATTGTAATATTTTAGAAAAAAAAACATGGCAAAAACTTCACTTCTCAGTTTCCACAAGAGTTAATGGAAGTTTGATCTAAATAAGGAAAACAATATGGGCTTTTCAAACTGTGCTCATGGAGCCCAGTGGTCTACTCTGTATTTCTGAAGTGCTTCTGAAAGCTAAGAAAAGCCAGACTATCAGCAAAGACATTACAAAGTGTTACAAGGTCCTAAATCTAAGAAAGGCTGACGAAGTTTTGACTACGGAACTAGATCTACAGTTTGTGGACAAATCAGATGAGCTGAAGTGATCCCAGCTAAGATCTCTCCATTCCCTCAAACTAAAATTATTTTATAGATATTTTCCTTCATAAAAATGTTTTTAGAAGTGAGCTCTTTATTTCAACCCTCCATCCTATGAAACAATTTCCTTTGCATGGCTGACAACTTAAAATATCTTTTATGATTAATCTTTTAGCATGTTATTTTATAAGATTCCTTTCAACTACTGTTGCTGATACTTTAAGCCATGAATAAGGTCTGTAAGAAATTAGCTGCTAAAGAAGTGCCTTCACAAGTCAGTAATTTCAGTTGCCCGTGCGCTGTGTGGTGCACAGTCAGCTCAAAAAAATAAACCTGGAAGCCCAGCCCCACCCCCTCACTGCCCTGCAAAAAGTGCTGCCGGCGAGAGATTTCATTACTTGTTTGGGTTGTAATCAATAAAATCTATTAGCAGACAAGGCATTGCGATTGCCAGAGCATCAGTGCAACTGGTTTAACTTCAGACGCTGGTTGACTTGGAATGTCAGAGCTCCCACAATTGTTGGGAGCCTGGCATTAAAAGAGCAGATTCAATCCTAAGCCTAAGTGTTAACAAAGCTTGTTGGCATCCCAGAGGAGATTAGGTTGCTGATCTTGTAAAGGATCAGCTACTTACTTAGTGATGTTTACACTGACATTGATGTAGTGACATCCTGATCTAATTACATGTCAATAAACCACAGTCCCGATGCCCTCAGAAGATCAGGAGAGGATTACATTGCCAATCCTTAAAGCCTAAGGAAGCGACCCTGTGATTTAATCATCATGAAGTCAGTAACTGTAAAGCTATTGTTTTAGATGGGCTCATTCTTTCCATAATTGCTTTGCTTCTGTTTAAACCCCTCCAAATTTTGCAGACATCCTGCATAAAATTCACTTCTTCAGTGAACACTCCTTTAGATGCCTCCAGGTAATTTTTTTCTCGATTTTAATTCTTCTTTGGGTCTAAGCACTTCTAAGGTTTTCTTTTAAAACATATGTCATTGTTTTTATGTTCTTTGGCTTGGAGCCATCGAGTAACTTCAGCACCGCGTTCGTTCTGGCGACCAGTGTGTGTGTTCATCTGCAGGGGACAATGTGCGCTGCGGGTTTACGGTGACAGGGATAGCTGCTCTGGCTCAGGGAACGGCGGAGTATGAGCCTCGTGGATTAAAAGAAAAAAGAATTTTACCTAAGCAGCAGACAAACCTCACACTAGCTTTGATCTAAGCGTGAGAAAAGTTTGGGTCTGTAGAAGAAATGTGTATCACACCAAGGATGAGGCTGTACCCACCCTTAAGCACTTCCCACTAATAAATACACAACTTAAGAAGTCCAGAACGTTCTTTAGTCTAGTTGTTACTGTGTTTGGAAGTGCATTTAGCACGGGGAAATGTGTAGAGTTTCTTTTTCGTTTGGCTAGTGAGTAACTGGAAGTGCTGGTGTCATTGTGCCAAAAAACAATTCCCTGCTCTTCCTGAAAGCTCTGAAGATTTTTAAAGGTTGGGCAGTTTCTGAGCACTGTGAACCAAAATTACTGACTGTGTTAACGAGTTGCAAACAGGATGCCGCAGCACAGAATTCTCTCTCTGTGCAAAGCACAACCACATGCAAGGTACTTTACTCGCTTCACTTCTATGAGGGTGGGAGGGACTGCTGGAACTGGAAGAAGGAAACCTTGGTGGTTTGCACCGTTAATTTTCTGCATAACTTTAGAATATGGCTTTTGTTTAAACAGGAATGCACTGTATTCTCTCTGACCTGCTCTGTGGGGTGGTGCTGAACCAGATGTCTTCCAACTTGTTCTCTGACTCTGTGTCAGGTGCTGAAGCCTATATAACAATATGTATTTTTCCTGCTCCTGCAGCCTTCCCTCTTGCCTTCCCTACTGTCTTATTTCATCGTTTTATTCACCTTTCAAGTAAACTACCGGGCAGTGATGTATAAAGCTTTCATTACGATATCCAAAGGTGCACAGCTATTTCATGCTACTAGAAAGGACCCAATCTTCAAGAGCAGTTGAGTAACTCACAAGCCTAAGGCCCACTTTTAAAAATGATTCATGCTCTTTGAAAGTCAATGTTGTAGTGCCTTTCCAGGGGAGACGGCGGCTTTCAAACCTTTCCTCCAAAGCAGCGCACTGAAAAGAAAGCTTTTCTTTAACGGTAAGCTTTTGAGCGACGAACGCGCTTGGAGGGAGACATGGATGACACTGGAAATGGACCCTCGGGGTGTTCCAGGGGTTTTGCAGACAAAGGTCTTTTTATGGAAATAGGTCCTAGTGTGACATAAATCTGATTTCATCCAAACGGTGTTACAAATAAAACCAAAAAAGAACCAGGTCCAGCCACGACCGATTTCTACTCGCCTCACTGAATCCGCAGCAGGGCTAAAACATCTCCAGGTTATTTCAGTGTGCACATGTGAAATGACAGCTTTCCAAGGACATTTCCATTCTGCATACCCACGGTGTTTTCTATAACAGTAGTAATAACAACACAAGCACTTCATGCTTTCATCTGTGAGGCACTTTGCAAATATTAGCCAATAGGAGAAACTCCCGTGAAAGGACTGATGATGAAGAAACAGAAACTTCTTGGAGGAACAAATACATTTTGTTCTGCAGCAAACCAGTTTTTATAAACCTTGCATTTTTCAAATTTTAAAAGGCTGCAGCAAGAAAATATCTTAAGGTATTTTTCACTACTGTAATGTAATGCAAGGGAAAATACCTCTAGCGAAGGATCTTACTGATCACAAAGATCTGTTTCATGCTGCAGGATACTAAGCTACGTTCCCTTGGGTCAGCAACACGTAGAAGCTTTCATTCAGCTTTCAGCACATGGACCTACTTTCTTACAGAAGCTCACCTAGTTTCACTTCAACCAGCCATTGTGGCTACTCTTCAGGGAGCCCCTGAAGGTTCATGGCTCCTTCTAGCATCTAAGGACACATGGGTTATGAAAAGCAACGATTCCAAATCCCACCTAGTGATTCAAACTAGATCATGTTGATGTCTGCTCTCTCTGGGGGTGTCTGCTCCTCTCTTTACAGTTAGTTACCTTATGAACTACCCTGAGACTCTTGTAGATAAAACTGGTGTGCACTGGGACTGCAAGCTGTTCTTTACCTTTTGTAAAGACACAGTAGCATTGTGTACAATCAGAAAATATCAGCATGGAAAAAGAATAACAGCATGGTAATCACACTGTGTAGTTCACTGGATGAGCAACAGCAAACTCTATAAAATTTGTTTCCAACTTGTCTGATTCAAATTATAATCAGGAACAAAAATATCTGCTTAATAAAAGTAAAAACAATAATTGCCTGGAGAAAGCATTGTGTTACACTTGAAGTAGAGCATTTAGCTTGTGAAGTGTTTCAGACTCAGTAGTTTCACATTTGGCAAATATCAAGATGAAATGGTGCACACAAAACAAATCTGGGAGAAAAGGCCATCTTTTGGAGCAGGAGAGAAGATGTAAAAACTCCTCATATGCTGTGTAATTGTATAAATGTTTGACGTGGCAGAGCGCTCTCTAACACCCCTTCCCACACCTCACAGGAGAGCTGGTAACGTGGGGCTCTAGTTCTCCCACTTCTTCCAGTCTTCACCACACTGTGAATTCCTGCAGCTAAGGAGGTTTCCCCCAAGGAAAGTGAGCTAGGTTACCAATCCACCTGTGGCCGGACACACAGAGAGAAGTTGCAACGGATATGTTTTATAATCATCAGCACCAACCTAATTAGCTTCACCCTCTCCCGCAGCTAAGTGAGAACTTGTAAGAGATACATGATGAAGAACATCAATGGGAAGGAAGTCTAATGGTGGTAGAGACCACATCAAAAAAAGAACATAATTTAAAAGTCTAATATATTGCATTAAGCTCAGAAGCTGAGCCCTGCTCTAAATTCTGGTCTCAATACACCCATTTGTCTAATTTTCTTGCTTCTGAAATTAATCATTATATAAATGTGCCATAGTGCTCCAGTAAATGAAAAGCCCTGAGCCTCATTCTGTGTATTTAAAGAAAAATAAATTGCAATCGAGAGATAGAGGGCTGACTGAGATTGGATCCAGTGTTTATTTAAATCAGGCTGCCTTTCACGGCACCACGAGAAGCACCAGGATACAGCCCGTGTGATCCCCGTCTCCTTCCGTACGCAGAATGAGAACAGTGAAAACACAGTGTTAGCTTAGGCCACTTTTTGGCAGTGTAGATTGGGTTTGCTCTGTAAGAACATACTCTCTGGGTGAGTTTTTTCCTCCATTGTGTGTTACAGGTTATTACAAGAAATTACTATTCAAGGGGAACAAGCGTTTTCGTGTAGCCTCAAGTAACTGCAAAGCTTCCTGTAACCACAGCCACTGCTCTCACAGGAACAGCTCGTCCATTTCTGTGCATACGGCCTCCAGGACTCTTCTAGAAAAGTGAGAGAGCTTTACAATACTTGGAAAAACACCACAGTCAGTACTGCCATGGTTTGCCACGCTCGTGCTATGAAACTGCTTTCCATCAGCTGTTACTGTCGTCACGTTCAGCAGCCAGTGGCAAACCGTGCAAGGGGTTTCCTTGCCCGTGCAATGAGCTGTGAGACAAGGATGTTTAGGAAGTGGAGAGAGTGCCCAAAGCAGCTCTGCCACGGGTGATGCTGCAGCATTAGGATTGCAGGGAGAGTAACGGATTGAACCAATGTGGTAGCAGCTGCTGTTTGCATCTTTATCCCTCATTTCCGCCTTCCTCCCTCCATTTTCTGGGAGTTACTCTCGTCAGTAAAGCACAGAGTGCACACCTCCTGCTCCCACACCTCCCTCTGCACTGTAGATTTAAAAACAGGTTGTTTTTAATTCAGTTTCAAGTGTATAACTTACACTTCTCAGTGTAACTAAATATGAGAAACACTGTTCTGATTGCTTCACATCTTGCTGGTCACATCCCAAGCGCTGCACAAGTTAACTTACAGGGGTTCATATTATCTGTAGTGAAGAGACGTCGTTTGGACATAAAAATGCAGAGGTCCCATTACTGACAGGGGTGTTAGTATCTCCTAATACATCTTAGCTAATACATACACAGTGGCAGGGGAATCTCTTGCCATCTTAGGCTGCTTTTCAATCTCCTGGCAGTGCTGCACTTACCTACATGGACATTTGGAAACCCTGGTCTGCACCAAAGACTTTTAATTCTAGTAGGACTGTGCAGAGGGAATCACAAGCAATTGCACAAGGTCAAAACAGAAAAACTACTGAGTGGGAGGAAATAAGAAATTCCAGAGAGCACGCAGATCCTTAGGGATGTTTACAATGCAATTAAAGAAGACAAAGAAGCCAGCTCAAAAGCAGATCTCCAGTTTTCTTCACTGATCAGTTGTTAGGCCTTATCACAGGGTTTTTTTACTTGTTTACTTGCAATAAATTTTCTCCAAGACAATTCTGAACTCGTTCTAGGGATAATTTACTCTACACCCTGCCGCCAATAAAACCACATGAGATTTACCTTCTATCAGTCTCTTCTATCCCTCAGCAAGTTTTGTTTTGCTCCCTCACAACCCCTCGTATCCTACAGCATAAAAAGCATGCGCTCTGCCTCATGCCGAAAGAACAATCTGGTGGTCACACAGAACACACAGTATCTCAGATATTGTGAGCTGAAAAATCTCTGGCAGCACAGAAGCACTTCTCATTCACCTAGCAATTGAACTAATTTGTGGACTACAGGAAATCCAGAAGCTTTACAAGAGGCAAAAGTAAGGAGTTCCCAGATGAGAAGGATTTCGGAGCACCTGAGCACTAGAGTGTAGAGAAGAGAGCAAATGAGTAGTTAGATCAGACAGCGAAGACGCTGAGCAGACCACTATTGCTTTATTACACTGGATTGCTTGCACAGCCTTTGGCTGGGCACATCAGGAAATGTGGAAGCTCCAAGCACTTATGAAGCTAGTTCATTTGTGGAGTTCACACAAGCCGGTAGGTTTGTCATACCCATCACGTATTTCTACAAGACTTTCCAACTCTGCCTAAAAACTGGAGCCATTCCTGCTGCCACAAACCCCCTATTATTTGAAGGACATCCAGGAGTCAAAAGGAGTCTCAGTTCTTCTCTGGAGAGATCCAGGGGTACCTCAGCAGTATTCCCTTCTTTTTCATTACCTCCCAGCCAAGACTTCTTAATCTTTAGCCCATTATTGTTTCATCAGTAATGATTCTTGTTAAACACTCTCTTAAAACTCTTAAAATTCTTCAATAAAAAGGGAAGTTGTAATTCTGTAGCTCATAGCACTGATTTCAATGCCTGAGACTATCTTCTCTGTTATGTAGTTAAACTTCGCTCCTAGTCTGCATTTTAAAAATAAAGAAATGACTTAAAAAAAGATGTTCTCTATTCAAATGGCAGTTTCTGGAAGGGCAGATCGGAGAACTCTGAGGAAACAGGAAACAGCCTGCAGGAGCAGAGAAGGCGACTTCTGGACATATTCTGCTTCCTCCTGCATTGCCTGGCACAAGACACTGCAGCCACAACATTGCACCCACTGGTAGATGGGCAAAGGTCTATCCCAGCCAGATGTGGACATGAACTCCATGTGCCTTATTTAGGGCTGCTGTTTAGGGCTGTAGTCTATGAAGAGAAGAGTGATGCTTCAGGAAGATGATTCAGTTCGTTTATGATCTGAATCACTTTCTGGAACTGTCCATTTGACTCTGCTGATTAAGAAGGAACATTGTCCTAAATGTCAGCCAAGTATTAAATTTAAACAAACGTGAGCCAAAACCCTTATCTGCATGAAGTAGCTGGGCCGACTTTTTAACTTTTCTACTTTATAAACTGGTGTGCACTGGGACTAGTGCTTCATGTTGGTGGTACTAAGACATGAATCTATCTGCAGAGGCTGTCTCAGCCTCTTCTTTCGTAGGAGGTGTGCATGGTTTCTGTTCCTACCTGAAAAGAACAGTCTTCCCTAAGTAAATCTTTGCTAAAAACAGAGGGCAGACAGTAACAGAGGCAAAGGACTCATAATTGCAACAGAAGGCCTCAGAATTATGAAAATTAAAGCTAATCTCCCTCTAAAAAACCCAACAAACCAAACAAAAACCCGTGTAAAATATTCCTGTATCAAACAAAAGCTCGTGAAGATTTTCTTCTCTACAGCTGACCTCCGTCTTCGCTTGACAGAACTGCAAACCCTCACTGAGGTCACTGTGCATAAAGCCCAGCAGCTGAAATGTTTCCCCATTGAATCCCAATTTCCAGGAAAGAAGAGGGGAAAGAGAAAGAAGGCACTCACAGTGATTACCTCAAAAGAGAAGCAAACAAAGGAAAACAGTCTAGGAAAGGAGATTTTTTAACAAGTTAGGGACACACTGCAGCGTGACCAATTGCTAACTTACAATTCCAGCACTGCCTCTGCTGCAAGCAAACTGGGAACGTTCCTGAGCAAGAAGAAACCTGTTTACACCTCTTCTTACTCACAGTCAGCTTTTGCTTGTGATCGTATATTTTTATAGTTCAATATTTACAAAAAGACTGCAAAATTAAGACATCCTGCAGTTACAGAAGACAACATAATTATAAGGGTCAACTTGATAAGACATATAATCTTCAGAAGCCTGCAGGTTTGCCTAATAAAATATTTATATCAGTCACCGTTGGACACCGAGGGATAGCAGTGGAAATGAATTCCTCGGGAGCAACTTTCCAGCACATGTGAAAATGTCACAGAGGTGTGGGGTTTGGGATGGTTTTCAGAGGAAGCCATTGTTTCTCTCTGTTTGTTTCTCACTTGATATAGCTGCCAATTAAGCCAACGCTCTCTTTGAGGCGTATTGATTTATTTCTTATGTTATTGTCAAAGAGTCTTTGTTGATATGACCCACATATTTGTAGTTGATTATGAATTTGTATAAAACAAGTCAGTCTTTACAGGTGGAGGTCCATATCCTCAGCTGCAAAGTAAACCTTGATGCGCACGGTGGAGAACGTTTTTGTGCGACCGTGGGACAGTTGCAACAGAAGTCAGATAATGGGACAGTACACTTAAGCTTTAAGCTTGAGTGAAATAAAAAGGATCTGCTTTCCAACTTAGGTTTCAAGTTTAACCATACACACATTTATTTTTAATTTCTTGGAACAACTCAACGAAACTGGAAATACTAATGCAGAAATGAAAGGTAAAGACTGTGAGCTACATCAAAAACACATGGAGGAAAGAAATACAGGCAGACCTTGGGTGGTTTTGAGCTACTGGTATTAAGCTTCAATCTCTTGTATCACTTTTAAGAAAAGGCAAGGAAGACACAATCAACAACACTAGTTGGAAGATATTTCTTTAAACCGTATCGGAGGAGCCAAACATCGGGTGATTGAAAGCACATGTTGCAGCATCTGACAGAGCAACTGCTGTGTTCTTGCATCATTTCTGTGGTGCTGAAGGCAAATAGCTTTTGGCTCCTCTATTCATTTGAAATGTGCTTTCAGAACCCGTATTTTGGGTCAGCTTTTGGAAGGCTAGGCTTCCAAGTGCATGCAGCCTGTGGGAAGGAAGTACGGAGAGATTGCTGGACGGAGTGGCTGGTAGAGAGCTTGTCGCAAAGTGGTGCCGTAAGGCACAAGAATCATCTTTAAGTAATGTTAGGCTTATAAGGACTTTAAATGCTGAGGGCAGGGGCTTGGTTTTTTAGAAGAGATATCATCAGAGCCAGAGGCAGGTGGAATGCTGAATGATTAATAAAATCTCAGCAGATGTTTCTGAATGGTCTAAAAAGAAGCAAAGGAGGCAATTGGATGAAAAGACAAAGATTTCACAGGTGGGAGATGAGGAATGGGATCACAAACTTTCATTTTGTGATGCAACAATGCTAATCACAAAATCACTCTGGTTGGAAAAGACTCCTGGGATCACTGAGTCCCACCATCTGCCCTACCTTACAAGTTCACCCCCAAACCAGATCCCTCAACACCTCATCCAAATGATCCTTAAACACATGCAGAAATGGCGACTCACCCACGTCCCTGGGAAGCCCATTCCAGTGCCTGACCAACCTTTCTGTGAAAAAATTCTTCCTAATATCTAGTCTAAACCTCCCCTGTTGTAACTTGAACCCATTCCCTCTTGTTCTATCACTAATTGCTTTTGAGAAGAGATCAGCACCAACCTCTCCACAATGTCCATTCAGGTAGTTGTAGAGAGTGATGAGGTCTCCTCTCAGCCTCCTCTTCTTCAAACTAAAGAGCCCCAAAATGTGACATGGATGCCAGACCTTCACACCACCTCTTTCATGTGTGTGTGCACATTTTCAAGACATACTGTTCTAGAGAAGTGCAGACCCATCAGTATCCAGTCATGAATCTTCACAGAAGTCTCTGTAACCTTCTGTTTTGTGCTGAGACAAAAGGAAAAAGCAATCAGTGATTAGAAAAGAATCAGCCGGCTCGGAGTCTAACAAGTGTCACTGCTGAGCCTCCTTCTGGGTGGTAGGAATTATAGTGCACTTCTCTTCCAGTATGTTTTGAAATATAATTGCAAATTAATTACCATGTGACAATAAACAAACAGCTACAGTACACAGCACATTTGCTGTTCAGAGCTTTATTCCATCTCTCTAGTACTCCAAACAGGTGTTCAGTGTTACCTACAGCTAGAATTGGGGCCACAAATCAGCATGAGATTCATCAAAACAGATCCCTGCCACTTCACACTCTTCCTCCAGCAGATATAATTCATACTGCTCAGCAGTGGAAGCATTATATGCACCTTCCCTCAGCCTCTTTCCCCTTCCGTGCAAAAATGTCAAGAGAGACAGAGAGAGAATATTGAAGGAGATCCTGAGTGTCAATGAAATACCCCACGGTGCTGAAGACAGAGAAAACACTTTGCAACTGCTTTAATAAGGGAATTGTGCCATCCATATCCAGGCCATAAAAAGACTGTATGTGAAAATACAGGGGAAAAGGGAAATTATTTCTGCTCTCTACAAGATTTAGGTATAAATACTTGGGAATCATGTAATGGTCTATAAGCTGTTAATCTGAAGCTGGAACCGTACCAACATTTCAAGACTCATTGTTAATGAATTACAGGAGGTTCCAGAGAGCTCCTTAAGGACATGTAGTGTTTGAAGTTAAACTATGGAAATAGTATTATGTTTTCTTTTTAACACATGACAGAGACACTGCTAGTTTAGATCCACACATATATATATATATATATACCTATTTATATTCCATACTGATTTGCTAGTGCTGACTGTTGTGTAGGCAAGTTCCACCAGCAGGATATAGATCCAAAATGAAAAAATTAATCCAGGTTCCCTAAAAACTTGCAGGAGTTTAATCCAGCCCAATGGATTTTTCTTCTTGCTGGAAGGAGCAGATTCTATCGCTCAGATGCCTTCTGAAACACTTGACCTACTATGACAGAACATTTTCTCTCCTTGCTCTGTTAGTCTCAGTGCTACTACTGCAGTGGCTGGAAAGTTTCATGCCCCCAGAACAGGCACTAGACTAGTTTCTCATGTAAGTTAGTTAGATAGTCTTTACATTTGCAAGGCTGTGGTTAGAGACCACCACAAGTGAGACTCTCCTGGCATCAGTCTTCATCTCTTGAACCAGAGATCACGAAGGATGAGGGTTGACATCCATCTCTAAGAGTATGGTTTCCTACAATTTCTGGGACTTTCACCAGTCTGATGCCTACCCTGGAGATGCTATGGAGACTGCTCTGCCTCTATTTTTCTGCTGTTTTCTTTCTGTCACAGAAAGTGATAATCTCCAATTTGTACTAGTCTCGACACCGCTGCAGCACAACCTCTCCTCCCGTCAGTTTGAAAGGCTGCATTATTGCAGCTTAAGACCCCTTTGTGTTTCCAATAGAAAGCTAAAGAGACATTGGGGGTTCAAGTCATTCATTCTGGTGCCTCATATCCTATGCATGCACCTAAGACAGGTGTGTCGGAGTACTGCTCATTTGTCCAGAAATTGGGTGGGTGCCCAGAGAGATACTGTGACATGGACCCCTACTGTCATTAAAATACCTGAGGGTGCTGCAAACGGTGAAACAGTGGCAAAGCTGTCCTGGATCAGGACCCTGTGCCTTCAGTTGTACATTTTGGCAAAGATGGCCTCGTCGTTTCAACAGTATTTTGAAGCACAGACAAAATCTGTTACTGGGACGAATGGGTCCTTTTAATCTGCAGGTGACAGAGAGAGTAATGCTTTTCTTTTAGATGTAGACACATTGTCACTAGATATGAATTTTAGTTTGGTAAAATGTGTTGCGTGCAACTGTGCTCCACAAATTGTATTTTATAGTGGGACTAATATTCATTTGTTATGTTATGGGCTTATTTTTACAAATAATTCTGACCTGATTGCTGCTTATTCTGCAATATCATCTCTATATAGCACTACTGATTGCAGGGTGATGGAGAGGTTTGATCCAAAATGTTCAAACCTGCATACCTAAATTTAATACCCTTAATCTATATTTAAAGTACCTAGAATTAAATGTCCTGATTTTCAAATGTGCTGAGCACTCACAGATGTTTCAAATACCATTGGAAGCGAGCATTAACATGCACACAGTACCCTGATTAAGCCACAGTTGACGTGGAGGCTGCTGCATTCTCTGACATGTCAAAGAGATGCTGCTTGTCTTGGAAAGGGCATCTAGGGGAAGAAGAGAGGATGCCTGTCTGCCTCCAGCCCTCTCCCAGTAACAGATCCCAAAGGAAATGTACAGCATCTCCTGGTCACGTTGCTGTGCTCCTGTTTACACAGTAGCTCTGCTTTTAGCAGGTTTCGTACTGCTCTGTTGCTAGCTCAGATTTGAGTTTCTGTGTGCAGTGAAGCACAGCTGTGCCGGTCGAGTCGTGGCTCCTCAGAGACACACTCAGCACAATGCAGCAAGGAGTCCCCAGGAAACTTTGTGTTCTCAAACACAAGGAGATCACGTGCCCACATTTATACCAGCACCCTTCGCAAGCGTGAAGTAATAACGTATAAATAATTTCCTAATCTAGGGAGAAAGACTAATTTGGTTTTTACCCAATGAGCATGCTTTAAGGGTTAGTTAGCTTACTGGTTAGACATCCCCCCCCCAGTTAGTGTACATCAGAACAACCACGTGGCTTTGTTGAACCCTAACCATAACCCATGAATACTGGGAGGATAAAATATTCCTGAATATTCTATAGTTCTCTGTAAGAGCATAAAAGTAATCACAACTAGAAGAGCATTGGTCTCTTTATGAGAAGAAAGATATTCCAGGATATAGTGTCCAGACTTGTGTTTTAACTACTTGCAGAGAAGGAAAAAATCCTTTCAGTCCTTTAAGAGCCTGTGCATGCTTGCCCATCACTGCCCAGTTTAGAAGTGATCAAATATCTGACACAGATGGACATCAAAAGGAAACCTGTGAATTTCAGCAAATCAGATGCTTGCAGGTTGTGTTTTCTTTTCTTTTCAGAAAGAAAACAAATGCATACATGATCACACAATCTTTTCCCTCCCGTGTGGCCATGTGTCTGGCAATACGAATCTAAAAGTCTGGGCATGAAAAGTTTAACTAGGTGCTGAATTAAATCATTTCTGAAATAGTAGCTTCACAAAAATCACTAAAAGTAACTTCACAAAGTCGCTAGAAGATTATGATTTTAATAAAACATAACTGTTTCTTACTGTTTTGGGTCTTTTTCCATTGAGAAGGAAAAGACAGATTCTTTCACACACAAAAACGTGACACTCAGCTTCTTCAAAGGCATCACAGCCACAACAACAATTTTAACTATTCATTCTGCAGCACAGAAAAATTGTGGCATCTGGAGTTATGTGGACTTCAGGTTCTTGAGTGGGAAGCAGAAATAAATGAAGTTGCAGAATCAAATGTTCATCACAACTATCTCAAGCTTGACACAAGAAACGCTGCCTCTCTTGTTACTCCAAGTCAATACCTAGCAGTACAATACAAGTGTCTTCCATTTCCCCCTATTTCACGGTAGATTTGTCTGATAGATGAGTGTACTTAAGTAAATAGCACATGCAATTTTAATAGGACAGGTGCTCTGGATGTACAGGGAAGGTCATTCCTATTATTTCAATTAACAGCATAAGCTACAAAAACACATGAGGGTGAATTAATTTAAAGCTTCAATTTAGTGCTACTAGTAAGGACATCCTTAGGCCTCTTGGTTGTCTTGACAACTCCTGCATCCCAGCCTGCAGAAGCCAATCTCTGCTGTTCCTCTTCTCAGCATACAAACAGTTCAGATAGTACATTAGCAAAGAATATGATGCCCATGTAAATGTAGAAATATTTTTGTTGCCATAGAGATAAGAAGAATAGCAAAAATACAGGAGCACTTGACATACTCCAAGGCAGACTTTTAATTAAAAAAAGCCTCAAATGACAATGCCAAGATGGCTGAACATGCCATAGTGCTTTTATGCTAGCCGACTGCACACAAAGTCTGTGTCTAAATAATATACTTGCTGCTGAGAGGTCTAATAATCACAGATAAATGGTAAATGAAGAGACCCAAGATTTTCAAGAGGCTAAATAATCACGATTTTTTTAAAACCAACCATTATGAAAGAATATGTTTTAAAATGATTAACAGTCCGTGACAATGGTGTGAATTCAAATATGTTCAGAGAAACAAGCGTCACACAAATATTCATGAAAAAATACTGGGAAACAACAGTAATTAAAGTGTTGTAAATAATGAGACTAGGTAAAACAGCCTTAGTCGGGGTCACTGTTTCAGCTCTGCATCTACTTTAGATGTCTGCTCAGTTCCACACCTGTACTTGCAAACTTCCATGTGAGCAGAAGTCATGTCAAAGTGAGGTGAATTACAGTGACTACTGAGTTCATAGAGTCATAGAATCATTAGGGATGGGAAGGGACCTCGAAAGATCATCTAGTCCAATCCCCCCACCACAGCAGGATCACCTAGACTAAGTCACACAGTCAGTCAGGATTAGAAGGGTCCACAGGACCATCCAGTTCCAACTCTCCCACCATGGGCAGGGACACCTCACCCTAGATCAGACTGGCCATAGCCTCATCCAGCCTGGCCTTAAACACCTCCAGGGATGGGGCCACAACCACCCCTCTGGGCCAACCCATTCCAGGCTCTCACCACTCTCACGGTGAAGAACTTCCTCCTCACATCCACTCTAAATCTACCCATCTCCAGTTTTGCTCCATTCCCCCTAGTCCTGTCACTACCTGACATCCTAAAAAGCCCCTCCCCAGCCTTTTTGTAGCCCCCTTCAGATACTGGAAGGCCACAAGAAGGTCAGCTGGGAGCCTCCTCTTCTCCAGACTGAACAGCCCCAACTCTCTCAGTCTGGCCTCATAGGAGAGGTGCTCCAGCCCTCTGATCACCCTCGTGGCCTCATGGCAGATTTACCAGACAGTTCTGCCTCAAGCTGTCTACCTTTTTCCTTACCAAGCACCACCTGGGATGGCAGACACCTCCAGCTCAGTTTGCAAGAAAGCCTCCACCAGTTTCTCTCCCAGAGTATGCAAAGAGGAGCAGATAGTCCAGGAATGCCAGTACAGAGGAACAGAAAGTTTCAGGCTCCTCCCAGGCACAAGCACTAGACTGTGTTCCCAGTGATTTATACTTGTCTGTGCGAAACTGCAGTCAAGAGAAGGATAAGGTGGTTTTGCCTCAGTGATCCCTTGGCCTTTTGTCCAGGGATGATGTCAAGAGACAACAACGAAGTAGTATTTCTTCCTGAAAGCTATAGAAAGTGTCAGTGCTAAATATTATCTCATTCCTTTGAGACATTCTGTATCCCTACATAAGAAGCAGCCAGGTGCCTACGGAGTTCAAGAGCAGGAGGTTCATTTCTTTTGTAACTCCTGGTTCAGCCTCATGGCTTAACACATAGAATCACAGAATCATTAGGGATTGGAAGGGACCTCGATGATGATCTCTTCACTCACCTTTATCACAGCAATGAGGCTGGCTCTTCTCAAATGAATGGAAAGGTCTGTTTTGGCCAATCACGTCGAATAAGTCAAAGTGACAATGGCAAATCGTCTCTGAGCTTTCTTAGACTAAAAAGTAGGTTGTAGGAGGAAACTGGGCTTCTGCTGCTGCCAGTGTGTCTGATGTTCAGTATCACCGTATTACGTGACCCGGGTTGGCATGAGAAGGACAACCATTGGTTTACTAAGGGAGGTTGCACAAGTATACTTATGTTTCTGCACAATTTCATTTTTAAAAGAAGCAAACCCAAAATTGCACAGGAACATATAATTGAAAATGACAGATTATATTACAGAAATTGTTATTATTTTGATTCAGAATGAGATTACACATTTTAGTGATTCTTAACAAAAGTCATTTGATACCACAAGCTGTGAGACTTTTCTCACTTCTACAAATCTCAGGCTGGGGAAGTGGCAGGGCTCTGTAACTGTAGTCTTTCCAGGAACCTGTCCTCTGTTTACAACCATCTCAAAGGATTGTTTTGATCTGAAAAGAAGAGTAAAGTCCAAAGAAATAAGCATCTTGGTAAGAATTTTTCATCCATCTCCATGTATTTCTTTACCAAAGAAATTTATTCATTTCTTCTAGCAGAATCAATAACCTAGTGATTAGATCGTGGCACAAAGTAAAAGAAGAATGTATCCTCTAGATATCCTGTTTGCTGTCCACCTCTGGTGGCACTCACACGAGTACTTCTCATGATTCCTTCATGGCCATTTTCCAGACTCCTCTCTGCCTGGATAAGCCATTTTCTGAAACAACAGAAACAGCTTTAGCATCAGTAATGCTGTCTGGATCTTTTAAAAATATCCCCTCTGCTCAGTGCTCAAGTAGCAGTTTTTTACTCTCTAGCCAAAAAATACTAGTCTCAAGGAACAGTTTTTGACTCTGTCTGTTGCAGACAAATTCTTGAGTCAGTCTTAAAATACCTGGCAGATCCATTATTCTTTAAGTGTTATATCCACTTAACCCATGTTACCTGTACTCCTAGTCCTTACTCACAGCATCTGGCCTAATAATTTACTGTTTAGTGCTTAACTGTGTACAAATATTGGCAAGAGGATGCACAGAAGCCTGAGCCATGTTTATGTTGCACTTCTGTAAATTAACATGTAGATCTTTAAATGAAGGATGCAGTGCCAGGTAAAAATCCTTAATGTGTCTGTGAATATCCATTTTAGCTTGGCAGTCACATGAAAAGCCACTTAGAACTGTTATGGTTCAGTAATTCTCAATCAACTTACTGACAAAAAGGTGGGTTAGCAGGTCTAATTGGTCTTTCCATTTCAAATACCAGTAATGCAATGAACAGATTAATCACAGGAATAATAACCAGCACAGTATTTATGACAAATCTTTCAATATGTTTACTTTAAAAGAGTCTAAAAATGGTTTAGAAAGGATGTGGGTAGAGGTAGGAGAGTTACAGGTTTTAATAAAATTAATTCCAAACTAATTAGACTGCTTCTTCCTTGTGTTTGGGTTAGAACTGGGGGCTAAATAAAAGGTAAGTTTGCAACCCCTGTGTGTGGAGACTTCGACAAACTTCCCTAAATGTCTTCCAGTAACAGTTGCTGCGATGGACCACTGTCTACCTGTGTCAGAATCTGACAATGGTTTTATTCATTCCTTTTCATAAAGCAAGTGGATTCCAGAGTCTTTGAAGACCTAGAATGGGAGCTAAGATGCTAAGGACAGACCTCCTTCTGTGGGTCGTATACTCCTGGCACTCTAAACCTGTCCTGAGAAGGTCCAAACACATTGCAGATAAATGTGGCACAGTGGAAACAGTGAAATCATACGGAAGGAGCTGTAGTGAAACTGTGTAGTGTCTTAACTTGTTGTAGGACGTGATGGCTAATTTCATTAGCATGTTACAGAATTAGAAAAGAACCACAACTATGACACTGCCTTACTTGTTTTCTTAAAAAGGCAGAATCTGATGCCATGAGGAGCATATCCAAGATGCAATCTGTTTTGATTAGGCTGTAGGTGGCCAAGCTACACAATTTAGGACTTTCTTCCGTTACTGATATTCTTCCAGATTTGCTAACTCCACGTGTTCCCCTCTCCAGGTTCAAATATCCAATAGTAGTTTTCCTTTACTCTTAGTCTTCTCTAGCCTTGGTAGCTGTGTTTGGATGATCACATTAATTTTTTTCCCGTGCCTGTATTTTCACCACCACCTTTTTCAAACTTCTTATTATGTCTTGCCAACATTCCAACTAAGTATCTGTCCCAGAAGGTTGAAGTTACAGCAGGGATACTTTCACTGTTTCAATCCTCTGCAAGCACTTCAAATGGCAGAATTTGTAGTGAGAGCTAGTACTAGCCTAACTAGCACAGCTGGGAAAAAACTTTTCCAAGCACATAAGCATTTCCTGGGTCCTTTTGACTTACTGGCACTCCACTTTCCTTTTGTCCCAGAATTACATTTTCTGCCTTCTTTTATATACTGAGCAACACCAGAAAACCTTGAACTAAGACATAGTACTGTGTTTCCCTAGTTCCTACCTGTGATAAAATATCTAATACCTTGCTGGAAACAAGCATAAGGGAATCCTAGAAACAAAGAACACATTCCATAAAATAGAGCACAGGCAGCGTTTAGGGAAGTGGCTGGTGGGAATGCAAAGATGTGGGCAACTTGTAAACACAGTCCTGGAAGGAGAGAACTTGCAGACTAGAACTGGGGAACACAAATTGCAGATGAGTGTTCTGCTCCTTAGAGTAGAAGACTATGCAGGGGAAGATTGAAGGGAAGGGACAAATCTCAGGGAAAAGCAGAAAGGAATGTCTACGAGCACTCCAGAAGCCCACTCAAAGGCGTAAGGAGCATTACTGAGGAGAAATTCTCATTTTCCTATTGATGCCTGTGCCTGCAAAGCACCAGGAGCTGACAGCATCATACTGTGGCATGCTTCTACTGAGACGAGCTGTTTCATGTCAATTAAAACGACCCCTCTGATCACTTGGGATCAGAGTAAGTAAGCTTTGCACTGAGAGATACCATCCCTCCTCTTGTCACCCTCCATACAATAAAGCAATCCTAATGACATTTCCTAGATGCCTACAGACATACCCTTATGTTTGTTCCATCTGTAATCTCTGATGAACCAGGAAGAACGCACGTGCACCAAATCTTCACCTCCATTTCTGTTGACCTGTGTAATTCACAGCTGACTCGGCTGCTGATCCCAAGTGATACTCAAACACACTGATGTGTGTCCTCATTCTACGGATGATTAGGTGAGAAAGAGAGGGAAAGACGGCGACAATATCTGATGTCATGGCACCGCCAGTCCGTTTGGGGTGGCCAGACTGCTCCCGAGAGGCACAGCCAATTGTGAGGCAAAGTCGTGAAGCAGAGTCCTGTTATCTCCTGTGCCACGCGGCTAAGAGATGGCATGCTGCTCTCGTGCAGGGGTTGTGCATATGCAGAGCAAAATGGGTTTACAGAGCATCTCTAGAGATAGAGCCCTCTGCAGATGATGTGCCACAACATACTTCTGGAAGAATAAGAGCCTCGCAGCTGATACAATAGCGAGAGAAATGACTGTATTCGAGATCAAAAGAAGCTGAACTGCACAATGTCAAGGAAAAGAAAGCAGAGAAGAGCTGGGTTACTGAGGACAGGAAAAATAAAGGCTTAATCATCCAGGAAGATAGAAAATCATATCATGAGCTGTCTCATGAATGCCTCCAGCTTGCATCACTTGTAA
The DNA here is from genome assembly GCA_013400115.1 of Rhinopomastus cyanomelas. Taxonomy (NCBI): domain Eukaryota; kingdom Metazoa; phylum Chordata; class Aves; order Bucerotiformes; family Rhinopomastidae; genus Rhinopomastus; species Rhinopomastus cyanomelas. The sequence continues at coordinate 565,572 of VXBP01010087.1, forward strand.
GCAACGCTGCTTCTGTCTGCGGTGCAGCCATGGGAGGTGAAGGTATGTGCTACCAGTGCACACATTGCACTTCCAGTATAAGTTAGCAGGTGTTGGGCATGCGTGGTGGGAAGTGCTCCAAGGCACCTTTCTATCCACCTCTTGTACGGAAGGGATGTGTGCTTGCACTTCTTCATCTGCTTTGCCCCAAACTATTCTTTATTGGGTAACCATGCATGCAACTGTGGAGATAACAATTAGAATCCAACAGCGTCAGCATCTCCCAGAGCCCAGGCTGGAGCAAGGCACTTCGTTCTCCCTCCTGCTTCAAAAAAGGCATCTTTGGCCTGATTTTCCAAAGTGACAAGTGATTTAGATCACTGCACTGATCTACCAAAGGATGAATGCCCTGCAATTTCCAAAGAATAGGTTGGTTTAAATCATCCAGCATCTTTTGAAATTTTAGGCCACATGACTTGTCTAAATTGACACTTCTGCAGGTGTGTGCGTACAGGGACGAGGGAAGAGGAATTAATGTATTTATGAAAGGGTTCATTAGACCATTGCTGAAATGGAACATGAAAACTGTCTGATTAAAAATAGAAGGCTAATCATCCACCACCAAAAATAACATTAGCCCACCTCTTCCTCGTGCAGCCACGCAGGGTGCTAGGGAAACTGAGTGGAGGCAAACTAAAGGAGAAATAAGAAAATGGAGCCAAAAAGGAAAAATATTCTCATAGACATAAGATCACAGAGGAAAAAAATTGCTCAGGGGTTTATGGGGAAATGCTGGAAGCAAGGTAAAGATAGCAATGGACCTCCTGTAACTGCATACAAAGGGATTTTACTTCATGGGTGAATGAAGCTGAATGATTTAAACCTTGTAGGAAAAGGACACATGAGAAGAGAGCACAATATTGAGGCAGAGATTGTTGGATGTCTAAGGTTTTTGACCCGCTGTCAATCACCAAGAAACAGCAAAAAACCCAAACAAAATCTCCAAACAATAAAGGTTGAATTGAATCATACATTTAACCAAATAGGGAAAATACCACTGTTCTTCACAAAATGGCTGAGGAGCATTCAAACAAAAGTCACCCTGGGAGTGTTAATTTGACAATTCTTATGCAAAAATGTAACAAGCATCTTCACAATTTCTATAGGAAATTAACTTTCCTCTTTATGAGAAAGAGGAAAACTTTCCTCTTTATGAGATAAAGGAGAAAACAGAAGACACCTAAACAAAGACGACATTTCATCCAACTTTGTGTACAGGTTTCACTGTTCCTCACGTGTGGTCTCTGTTTTCTTGGAACATAGAAACTTCTCCTACCCCAAATAGTTACAAGACAAAAATAATCCTGACTTTCCCCTTTGACACCTTCCTTACTGCTCCTCTTGGCAATCTGGGAAGATAGATATAGGAAAACTGGTTCTTTCTAGCAGGAAAACTGTGTGCATGCATATAGAAGAGCTGGCTCAGAGGTGTTTGGATTAGTTCTCTATTTCTTTCAAAGCAAAAGACAGATCAAGATCAAAAACAGGTACAGCCAGAAAGAAAATGTAAAGTATTCCCTGTAACTATGAATGCTTGAAACATTACTGACGCGGCAAAGCAGCTCAAATGCCAGCACATGAGAGTGGAAAGACACCACAGGAAATGCTGACAGCAACGTGATGAAAAGATTAGCAGTCTAGCATGTATCTTCAGAGGTTGACCAAATATTTCTTCTTGACCCATCAGACAGGGAGACTTTTTCTTTTCCACAGCAATAAGTTCTTGATGTGTATATTTCTCTCGTAAAGAAGACGACTTGCTCTGGAGGTTGCAGCATGCTTGAGGCAAGGCAATGAACAGACTTTTTGTCACTCTCTGGGACCTGAGTGAGATGGAATCATGCACGTCAAAGATTCTTGTCCACGCACAAACAGAAGAAAGCAGTATGAATCTCTGGGAGCCAGGAAACATACTAACACTTTTGCCTTCCTCAGTCGTGCCTGGAGGCAGAGAGACAGTGTGGAGGCTGAACAGCTGGCAGCTCTCCGTGTAGGGTTGCACATCACAGGACCATATATCCTCACAGACAATAAAAAAATGCAAGGATCCTGGGACAAAGAAGAACATGGTAGAATAAAGTCCAAATAGCCTGCAGACTCCAAGAGTAGTATTTGCGAAAGTTAGAGACTTTTTATGCATTAATTTTACCCACATTTGGTACATAAAAAAGACAGATAGAAATGAACAAATTCTCGAGGAAACGGAACAAAAGCTCCATCCTGTGTTTCCATTTTGCAGAGTTTTCAGACCTTAAAGAAAGAAAGCAAGATACTTCCCCATTTAATCCAGTTTTGTTATTTTGCTTTCATTTATGAAGGCTTTACAACATTTTTGACATTTTCTAATCTATATTTGTGCATAAATTCAAGCACTCATATTTCATTTGAAACTGTGTGTTTAATCTAGAATGGAATCACAGGAAACCTCGGAGTGAATGCAGACTCTATTACTTCCCACAGAGGAAAGAGTACCTCAGCCTGTATACCTGTCTGTATTCAATTTGCCCTGGAAAAGGTGCCCAGGGAAGCTGAGAATATCCATATCTGAAGACACTCAGAAACTCATCTGGACTTGGTCCTAGGCGACCTGCTCTAGTTGACCCTGTTAGACCTGGGGCATTGGACTTGTTGACCTCCTGCAGTGCCCTGCAGTCTCAACCCTTCTATGATTCTATAAATCCCCTGGGTTCCAGCTGTTATCTTCATGTCCACTGTCATTCACCATTTGAAATTCTAAAGCCATGACAATCAAATCGTCATCAAAACTTAGAGACATTTTAAAATTCTTTCAGTAGGTCACTTCTGGAAGTGTCAGGTGCGTGCAGAGATACACATTTTAAACTGCCGATGGAAGTCCTCATCACTACTGGCCAGCATTTTAAAAGGGATATGAACTGAGAAGAAAGTGTAAACTGAATTGGTTCACAGTCTTATCACATTTAAACTTAGTGCTAATAGCTAGAGTTTCATTTTAACTCCAGCATGTTGTCAGTAGCAAGCGTGGCAGAGAGCCAGTGTGTCTCAGAGTCAGATTTTGTGCTGGTTTTTGCTACAGGTCTGTGTAAAAATCAGTGTATAAAATGCTTTTCTCTTTGTGAATTTCTCATCCAAACAATAAAAATAATAATACAAAATGTTATCACCAAGGATGATTTTCCTCTTAGGCCTGGACCCTGCAGGTTTGGAAGGTAAAATACCAGCTTCAGTCATAGATGACCAGGCAGTTCCCCAGGAATAAATACATTAGAGTTGCCACCATCACATTTCAGCATCATTTTGTAGGTTGAAGTTGAGGAGGCCTGTCTGTATTTAGCTGGCGTGCTGCATAACTAGCATTACTACATTTTTGAAAGGCTCATTCTATGATTATGAAATATAAAAACCTTCCAGTTTCCACTGGGGCCTTACAATATCCACTGCTGTAGTCCAACGAAACACAAACACAAATGCCGCCCTACCTCAGCTGAAGAAAGATTAACACATCAGCGTTCATTAACTGTGTTCTCAAAGGAGCATGTCCATTTTTACTCACACACAGAACAGCAAGGATGACAAACAAAATAATGTCCCATGAATACCATCAGGAGTCACCACACCATATCGAGCCATGTGACAAACCAATCCACGGATTAAAAACCGAGATGCTGCTTGTAGGAATAATTTTTAGCTCATTCTGTATATCATTGTATTTCCCAATCTGGCACCATGAACCATAAATAATCCTATCATTTATTAATTACATTTTCTAACCTAGTCAAGAAGAATCCTGCAGTGTGAAGCAGCAGATCATGAATAAATGGTTCATTGAAAAGCAACTCTTATTGCCAAGTAGTTGTAAATTAGGGTTGTGATAATTACCCACTTTAACCTTTTTAAGCTGGTTCCTCTAAAAAGCTCTAGGATGGATGTTTTATTATAACAACTTTGACCTCCAGCACACAACAACAAAATTAGCTTTGCATTATGATAAAGGGATGCTCTGATTAAAAATCTAGTACATTACTTTATGTTATAAAACATCCAAACACCAGGTGTGTGTTTGTACACATATACACACGTGCAGACAAGCACAGAACGCTCGTCTGTTGAGTACTCAGTGCAGCTACCAGAAACACAATGAGCAGCACAACTGCAGCAGTGTTCCTCTGGCCAAGGCAGCACTTTATTAAATCACCTGTGAGAATAACACCTTTACAAGACTCACCCATGTATTTCCCCTTGCCCTGCTGACCATATAAGCTGTGATTATTTAGCAAGCAGAGGCTCAGAGGGTGGAGAGAGACAACCGATGCCTGTAAACCTGCAGTCTGCAGTCTTCAGTCAGTTTTGTTTCAGACTGGCTCTACTCTGTTCCCAGAGCCAAATGCCTATTTGTGGTTGGAGTGAGTTGGGTGACCATCCAGAAAGCATCTTCTGGTGTAATTTAGTCTAAAAAAAATAAACAAATATATGTGCTAGACAACTACTCTGATGGAAACACAGCACATTACATGGAGGCTGAGCGAGCTGGGTCTCTTTAGCTTGGAGAAGAGGACACTGAGGGGTGACCTCATTAATGTCTACAAATATTTGAAGGTTGGGTTTCAGGAGGATGGAGCCAGACTCTTCTCAATGTCATCTAGTCATAGGATGAGGGCCAGTGGGTGTAAGCTGGAACATAGGAGGTTCCACATCAACATCAGAATGAACTTCTTCACAGGGAGGGTGACAGAGCACTGGAACAGGCTGCCCAGGGTGGTTGTGGAGTCTCCTTCACTGGAGACGTTTAAACCCACCTGGCTGTGTTCCTGTGTGACTTGGTCCAGGTGATCCTGCTGTGGCGGATTGATTGGACTGGATGATCTTTCGAGGTCCCTTCCAATCCCTGGTGATTCTATGATTCTATGATTCAAATGCACACTCCTGAGCCAGACTAAAAAAAGGAACACCTCTGCTCAGCAAGAGAAGATCTCACACTAGCCCAGAGGCAGCACAGCCATGCTGGTCACAGCAAAGCTACTAAAATGTCTGCATCATTTACAGCTGGCATCGCTTTATGCATACCAGGCTGAGCCAGCAGTGGAGCTTTACAAGACTACAAAAGGACAGTGGCAAGAGAAAACGCATCTTTTAATGTCCTTCCCTTGGTGGTGGGAAAGGTCATCATCACTTTTTCCTCTTTGGTTTCACCATAAGCAGGACTGACTCTAAGGGAAAAAAACTAGTGACCACCGTCTGCAGCAGACAAGCAGCTAGCCATTGCATTAAGGACTTTTGCTCTTCCAGTTAAAAATTACTTCTCAGATAAACAGAGGAACTGGAAAGAGTTTCAGTTAGTCCTCTTAAGATGCAGTGGAGAATTTAGGAGGTAAATTTGCATTATCATAAAAGAGTCCTAGTTACCCTAGCATGAAGGCTACAGCCAGCACTACATCAGAACAAGGTTTCTATTACTGAAAACCACACAAAGATAAACGAGAAACACAAAACACTGTAAAAAGCAAATATTGCTTTAAAATGAACACAAAGTAATTCCAAAACTGACAGTCAACATTCTCTCAAACTTGATCTCTATCCATTCTATCACTAGTGTATTTGTGACATGGAAGGTCTTAACTTTGGACTCACACACTTGTCTTCTGTTTCTCATTTTAATTTCAAAAACTCAGTCATGGACATCGGTCTGGACCTCTCCTCCACTGATCCTTTATAATCTCTTTTCCTGACTTTCCTGACATTTGCTAGAGTGATGGGTTTAGCCTGCAGCTGTGATACCATCACCCATTTGGAAACTTTCTGTTGACGTCAAATTCACCCCTTTTATAGCTCTGCATTATCTCCTGCCAACCTGTTATTTAGCCAGCTGGTAGCTGTCAAGGTACAACACATATTTATTGTTGTAATATTTCAGTGCTGCTTTAATGCACACAAGCAGAAATGTCACAAACTCTGAATTCTGTTCTTCACAGAAATAATAAGACAAAATCTGTCAAAAGTCGTGAGTTCTCCAACCAGTGATAGAAGTGGCCACATGTTTGTTCCTGTTTGGAGAGAAGTACCATAGTTCCACCCCATGAAAATCAGGTCTGTGCTTAAGCAACTCCTTCTGCCCACATAAGATACACTGAGAGTAGACAGTCTTGGGATTGGAACTGGAGAAGTTGCCCTCTCTAGGAGGAAAAGGCCATGGGGAGCTCCGGATAACCAGGGCAGGCACTTTGAAGTACATTTTGCATTCAGCGCAGGGTTAGTTCTTCCTGAAATAAGGGTAAGATTACATGCCTTCAGCAAACATAACCTCTGTACATCCACTGCATCTGCACCAGGCTTTGTGTTCCAACAAGCTATCCAAGACCATACCTTGCTACTTTAATGTGGGCAGAGGTACCAGGTGGCTCCACAGGGCTGTAAATCTGACCTTGCTTCGTTGCTACGTACAGCTACCTCAAATGCCTGTTCCTTTTTGCCCTTCTATTTCTCCCAGTGTGCTTGCACTCGAGTGAAAACTTGATGAAATGCAGTAGCAAAGCGTGGATTTCCTGAGTTCATGGCTTCCCTTGGCCAGGCTGCCACATGAAAGCTTGAGGCACAAACCTGATCTGGCTATAGGCAAAGGAAGATACTTGCTCTGAGGGCCACGTGAACACCTCAGACAGGGAAAGAATATTAAAAGAGCAAAAAAGAGGCTTGCTGCTTCAGAACTGCTTACTGACAGAAACAACTGAAAAAGAACCAGCTGTGCTTTTTGTAAGGAGCAGAGATCAAAACAGGTAATAAAGTCATGTGAGATATTCTGAAAGTGCTATCTCACAGGTTACAGGAAGAAAACAAAGGGTATTTAGTGACTACATGACTACTTCTAAGTGTAGAGTCATGGAAGCAAGTGCCAGCTCTAAAGCTACCTGCAATATCCATATTTGTTTGTTTCTATGGTTCAAAGTCACACTACACTGAAAACTGTATGACAGCAGTTTTGATATTTGTTATTTCTTCCCCCTCCACCCTTTAGGGATTTATTTTCTATGAAGACATGAGTGACAGAATTAGACCGAATGATGCCGCTTCAGCTCCCACTTATTTGATAGCAATTATAAATGATTTCATGATATGAAACAGGTGTTCCAGCATGGTCTGTTGGGCAGCACGAGAAACACTTTGTTCCCTGATGTCATTGTACATGATGTATGCAATAATTGCTGTTTTCTGATGGAGAATACATTCTTCATCAGATGTGCTCTAGGCAGAAATTAAGTCGGTTTGTGTGTTCTTGTTGGTCTGTTGAACAGTAACCCCTTTATTTTCTGAACTGGGGCAGAATTTTCAGACTCTAGACAAGTGATCAAAAATCAAACAGGAAGGACTCAGGTTTTCATTCACAGTGAGACTAAAAAGTCTCACCCATTCATTATGAGAAACCAGTGATTTCCAGAATGATTTAATTCTCTGGACATCCAGTGTTTGATACTGAAACAGCTGCGACAACTCACCTCAGGATGCCCCGACTTAGTCTGGATGTCTGTCCTTAAATACAGATTGCAAGACGCCAGCGTTTATAGACTTAAATGCACCTCAGCACTGTTTCGTGCTGTGATCCACTGTGTGATAACTAGAAAATTTTCCTTCTCTCCCACCACTGTGGGCCCCACCAAATAAAAGTCTGGCACACAGAAGGTAGACTGCCCGGTATGCTCATCCATAATATATACTCTTAATGGACTAGGACTCTGGGATGCATCTAGCCACATCTCAGCAGTTAAAATGCAGTCTTGCTTTATTGCTGGCAATGACAAGTGTGCTGAAATGAAGGTGAAGAGGAGTGCTAGATAAAGCAATATTGGGAAAATACCCCCTCAACAAGGCTAGGAGAGAAATAACCCTAATTAAAATATGTTAATTATAAAAATATAAAGAAAGTACTTGTGCAGGATAAAGCAGCTGTAGAAGAGGACAGAAGGAACACAAGGGCAAAGTCAGCAATTTGTCTCCTTGAGCAGCCATCAGAGCCCATCAAATGTAGATTTACTAGGAGTGGATTCATTACTGTCCTATACCACAGCCTGCCTCCTACTCCTCTGGTACTTCCATAGCTGCTGCTTCCCAGCTTATGATCCTCATGGCTGACCAAAGAAATCTGGTGCAGAGACGTGGCAGAAGCTTGTAGTCACAGAGCTTCTGCCATTGCTGTAAAAGTAGTTGACATCAGTTCTGGGTATAGTCAGCAAATAACTGCAAACTGTAGCAATGGAAGGAAAATTCATCTCAACGTGCTTTCTGTGGAATAATCTTTACATGAAAAGTACCTTGAATTGTTTCTCAAAAGGGGAAAAAGACACCCTGCCAAGATCAGCCAGTACTAAAACCTCTGCCCTTCTCTGGGCAAACTTTTCTCTGCCTCCAGGAGGTCAGTGGGTTTTCTTTCTGTGCTAGCCTAAAGCAAGACTTCTTTTCTCTGACGTGTTTAAATAGGCCCCCCAATCAACATAACACATAATTCATACAACCTCCTCACAGCCACGTTACACAGTAAACAACACTCGAGGCCCTTGTCTTTTCCTCTTATTTAGAGTTTGGTACACAGGAAGCATTCAGACTATTTCTGAGTCTGCCAGCTTAAAAATCCATATAATTTAAGATATAAGCATAATTAGGCAATTCGTAGCAGTGTTTTCCTTGCTACCCAATTTTTACTAGTACTTTCAGCTTTGAAAGAGTAAAAAACCCCAAACTTTCTTGATGCTTTTGTAAGCCACAGATAGATTTTGTAAGCCACATTTACATTGTTTCATGAAAAGCACAAGCATGCAGCACGTATTCGTATCACAAACTGTGCTGTAAAGGCATTAAATGATTACTACAGTTTACAGCCCAGATAAATGGTGGAATACAAACAAATCATGTCTCTGGTGTGGAAGCAATTCCTTTCTACACATAAGTAACTGTTCGCTGTAAGCAACTGGCCTCTGTTGTCTGATGCATCCATCAGCAAAGAAGCAATTTCCAAAGATACATTAAACTCAGGCAATAACTAAAGCTGGCCTCAAATGGCATCAGACACCTTGAGGATCTGAGATTAAAAGTAACTGCTAAACCCTGCCTCTGCCAGAGTCAGTGACAAAATTCCTGTTGACCAAGGCTAGGCTTGCTTTTGGCTCTCCTGGTTGCATGAGCTGGCCCAATGATGCCAAGCAGTAGGTGGAACAAGGACTGTTGGTACTGGGAACTTCCCAGTTAATCTTTGCAGAAGGGATCATCAGTTTCTGCATTCCAGTACGCTAGACATCCTACGTAGAGAATCGCAGTCCGTGGAAAGCAACGTCTTCCTTTGCAGTGGCTTTGACAACAAGGTTCATCGATTGTACATAGGACGAAATGCAAATCCATACGAGTGGGTCAAATATACAGCATGTACAGAACATCAGTGTATTGGCCAGTAAGGCTGAATGCAATTAAACCAAACACACAGACCATCTCCCATCATAATTAAAGTGAAAAACAAACCCAGCCCAACAGGACAGAAAAGTAAATCCATAACTCAGCCCTTTCAAACTCTGGGTACCAAATATAATTTATAATGGAAAAACAATCTGAGAATTGGTTGTGCTGAGTGAGTGATGGAGGGTGAACACTGGAGAAGGCCCATGATAATTAGAACAAGCAATGCTGACGAAGGTTAGGGCCGTACAAGTGTCTACACGCTGCCAGAACAGCAAACTTGTCAAGCCTGTTGGCAGAGGGCAGGCAGGTCCTGCTCTTCTATTCGTTCTGTCATTAACTATTGATCGCTTCCCGGTTTTAAGCTCCACATTAGTGGCAAATAAATAAATGGACAGCTTCACTATTTGGCTGTCCTAGAGACATTCCCCACAGCCTATCCTCAAGGGCAAATATCCTGCTACACGTGTGCTAAACGTGAAAAGCAGACATTCTGAACGGAATAACCTGAGATGTTCAACCACTTTTGAACCTGCCTTGGCTGTTTTGTTCTGGAGTCAATGCGAACACACACAACGTCCAGCCTGTTCTGGGCATGATGAAACCATGTCTACTGCATCCTTAGAACCAAAGTCAATACTGGAGGAACTGCAGCAGACTAGGCGTTGCAGGATCAGGCCAGACCAACTTTGTTTAAAATAGGAGACTCCTTTTCTTAGTGAATGTGGACCTGTAGCCTTTTGGGGATGGATCAGACTCCCAAACAGACTGCACAGAAGCACCATTGTGATGTAGAGCTTCCCTGAGCACCCTTCCAGAGGAGGGGGGTTTAGCACCTGCCAGGACCTGTGCCCCAGACCTCAGAACTCTTGGAATTTTGCCCCAAAGCATCCAGCTGCCAATACAGTACCTGCCTCCCACCCAAAACCTGGGAACACAATAGCAAGACAAGGTGCTCCAAGAGGGGCCCTGGTCAGGCTCAGAAGCTGTCTGGAAACGACAATTCAGCTTCTTCATAATGCCTCTAGAGCTGCAGAGGGACATGTACATGTACGTCACGATTCCACCTCTCCATCGTTTTCAAGGATTTCTTCCATAGGCTGGAAGTTTTACTTGCTGTCCTTTCTCTATTAGCTCTACAGCTTTTGTTATCTTTTTTGGGAGATAGAGGAAAGGGCAAAGTATTTCAGGGTTTTACCTTTAAGGTCTCTAGTAACGGCTTTCGCAAGCACATGCAGAAGCTTGTGTAGACAATACTTTCCCCTTCTACTGCCTCAGACAGTAGCTTCACCCTCAGTCAAGGCAGCTCAAGGGTTAAAACCAGCTCTAACACCCTCTTTCTGGGGCTTTTCCCTGCTTGTCCCACAGAAGCAAATGCTCAAAGCAATCACTTCCCACCTGGTGCACCAAAGCCTTGTGAACTTGCTGATGTGGCCTAAGAGCAAGAAAATTGCTCTATTTATTGAACTCCATGACAGCTGGTAATTGCGATTAAAAAAAATCCACCCCGTGACGTTAAGGGCTGCTCAGCGGAGTTAAAAAGTAGCCGGGTTTAAAGCCTCCTCACTAGAGAGCCGTGGCAGAGCACAGAGCAAGCTGGCCGGCGAGTCGCAGGACACGTCCACCCCACTGCAAATCCTAATTAAGTGCCATTCGGTAGCTCTCTCGAGTGCGGGGATCTGTTAGATTACAGAACAAACAGTCATCCCGGTGGCTGCACAGTCCTGCGCCTGGGTTGCCCAGGGGCGAGCAGGAGCGCTCCGCTTCTGCTGCTGATTTCTGCAGGGTTTCTTCCCCGCGTGTTTTGTTTAGGTCGAGGAACTTCTTTAGGACTGAATAGAAGGCAGTGTCTGGAATATCACCGTAAATGTAATGGACGGAGTAAATTGACAGCAGCTCCAACTAAATTACAGTTTAAAAGACAAGGGAAGGCTCGAGGGACGTCAAACAAAGGAAACTCTGGCTGACCAGCGCTCAGGTAAAATTGAATTGGAAATGTTCCCTGACTGATTAACATAACAAAAGTCCCAGTGTTTAAAAAGAAAGTCATTCTGCAGAAATAAGGGAGAGGGGCCGGGGGGGGAGGAGGGGAAAGGAGGAAAGAAACTGATCTTCTTTCACACATACAGTGGTTATCTTAAATATCCATTCAGAGAAAGATCTGAAATGGTTTGTTTAATTATGTCACTCAGAAACACGTGTAATTATTAATGGAAGAACGCAAACTGGAAATTCCTCCCATTTGTCACATACAAATAAGGGGCATCCTACTCAAAGATTTTTACATGTATTTTTGCAAAATACATATTTGGGGAAAAAAAGAACAAAGAAATAAACTTTATTTATAACTTTTATTTCTGCAGATCACATGAAGGAAGGTTTGCTTATGCAAATAGAGCTCTAAGCTGTTCTCAGTGTCATCTAGTGATAAGACGAGGGGCAATGGGTGTGAGCTGGAACATAGGAGGTTCCACATCAATATCAGAAGAACTTCCTCACAGTGAGGGTGACAGCACTGGAACAGGCTGCCCAGGGGAGTTGTGGAGACTCCTTCACTGGAGATGTTTAAAACCTGTCTGGATGTGTTCCTGTGTGGCTTGGTCTAGGTGACCCTGCTGTAGCAGGGGGATTGGACTGGATGATCTTTCGAGGTCCCTTTCAACCCCTAATGATTCTGTGATTCTATGGTTCTATAAGATCATGAACTCTTATTTAACATACCCAGCTTCTCGGCAGCTTTGCGCTCTGCAGCTTTGTCTTGCCTCCCTGCCCACCTGCTCTGAGGCAGGTAGCTCATCTGAAATTGCACAGAGCAAACTTTTCTCCAGGCTTCGTGTCAACATCTCTGTGCAGGGAAGTGTGAGCAGAGCTGCTGCCAAAAGAGCAGATTTCAGCCTTTCTGCAGTTTATTAGTTCTTGGGTGGTTGGCACTTTCCAGGGCACTTTTAAGAGTCTGGATCTACAAATAGATCCAAGTCTGTGAACATTCAGTTAGCAGTAGCAGGACTCAGAGCTCAATTTAGATTTATGAACATCTCTTGGTTCTTAGTTATAGTTAGCGAGTTTCTGGTTTACCCGGGCTCCCAAATGCATCACCCCACCGAGAACGGTGTCAGGAGCAGACCTCTAGCATCCAGGCACAACCAGAAGGATGAATGTCCAACAGCATCCTGGGGTAGATCAGAAGGGGGGTGGTTAGCAGATCAAGAGACGTTCTTCTCCCCCTCTACTCTGCCCTGGTGAGACCACACCTGGAGTATTGTGTCCAGTTCTGGGCTTCTCAGTTCAAGAGGGATGTGGAGCTGCTGGAGAGAGTTCAGCGTAGGGCAACAAGGATGATGAAGGAGGTGGAGCACCTCCCTTATGAGGAGAGACTGAGGGAGCTGGGTCTCTTCAGCTTGGAGAAGAGGAGAGTGAAGGGTAACACGTCATTAATGTCTATAAATATTTGAGTGGTGGGTATCAGGAGGATGGAGCCAGGCTCTTCTCAATGTCATCAAGTGATAGGATGAAGAGCAATGGTTGTAAGCTGGAACATAGGAGGTTCCACATCAATCTGAGAAGGAACTTCTTCACAGTGAGGGTGACAGAGCACTGGAACAGGCTGCCCAGGGTGGTTGTGGAGTCTCCTTCTCTGGAGACGTTTAAACCCACCTGGCCGTGTTCCTCTGTGACACTGTGAGTACACAAATCCAATAGGGAATGTAAAATTAAAGCTTATTTTGTTTTGTTGAAATGTATCTACGATATAAAATGGAGGCCTAGAATGATCATGTCTTCTTAGAGTACACGAAAGTGTTCTGTTCTGTAAGACAGTGAAAACAAAAATAAAAGAAATTAAGAACCAGGGGGACCAGCCAGGACAGGAGGATCTCTTAAACCACATTACCCCATAGATTTTTCTCTTTCCTCCTTGTGTGGCTGTATGCTACTGCTCCTGCTTGTCTTCTCCAGGCCCTTCGAACCTTCTGGAAGGTGTCACCAACTTTCAAATCTGATACCTAGCATGCTCACACAGTCTCCAAGACCTGGGTGTCAGCAGTGGGAGACTCTTAGGGAAGAGGGAGTTTGGAGAAGACCTGTGGTCTGTGGGGGAAAATCTGTCGATAAATGAGCTTTGGCCATCACACTGCTCACAGAAATGCAGATTTATATTAAATTAAATCACTCTTTAATCCCTCTGTTTAATGAGGAGAGTAAAGAGAGTGAGAAGCCATTGCTGGAATGCAGGCAACATTCACAACTCTGAACCCTCAAATCTCTCTCCCCTAAACTCCCACTGCTGCTCAAGACAGGCACAGCCTTCCGCTGACTCCAACTGACGTCTGCCAGGCCAAATTGGATGCCTCACACACCTCTGGGTTATGCAAAATATCTCCTAGTACATGCATTTACACACCCAAAGGTTTAATAAACAGCTACCCCAGAAAGTAGAGAACAGTGTTCAAACAGCAGAGTCTCTGGCTATGGTGTTTCATACAGTAGGCATTCCTTCACACAAGCCACATGCACACACGTAGAACCATAGAATCACAGAACATCTGGGATTGGAAGGGACCTCGAAAGATCATCTAGTCCAACCCCTCTGCCACAGCAGGACCACCTAGACCAATTCACACAGGAACACATCCAGGCGGCTCTTAAACGTCTCCAGTGGAGGAGACTCCACAACCCCCCTGGGCAGCCCGTTCCAGTGCTCTGTCAGAGAGGCTGAACTTTTCACCACACAACGTAGGCTAGAGCAGCCTGTAGCCACACACCAGGGCACAGCATCTGACGCTGGCAACGGGTCATTATCTCCGAGTCACGCCGCAGCAGCACTGAACAATCAAACCACTTGCTAAAAATAAAGTTTAAAACACAAAATCTTAATTTTCATTGAGAATGTAGCTGCAAAATAAAGAGCAAATGAGGAACTAAACAAGACAGTCCACTACTGTAGTGCAGTTTGCTATTAAAATTGGGTAGTAAGTCAAAAGAAAACGTGCTAAATAATATGTCTGGCAGGACAAGCTAATAAAAGTGAGTGGGAGGGAAGGCATGGTTCTTTGGAGCTGACACATGACACTGAAGAGAGGATTAGAAGCCACATACTGTCAGTGAGACCTGTTTGAGAGAGGTCAGGATAGCAGAGTCAAGAGTTCCGCGCAGGTTTGCTGTGTACATGTCAGACAAAAGGCTTTGAATTTGTGGTGCAACTGTAAACCTGGATCAGTGTATTTTACACCAAAGCCTAAGCAAAACGTTTGCATTCATTAGCTGTTTGATGCTTACAAATGGTTTCAATTAAAGGATAAGACAAAAAACCCCCATTTATTAAAAAATCATCACAAAATACCATTTTGAAATTAGTTTTCTCTCAGACAGCATTTCACACAATATTTGGCTGGAAGCATCCACCCACATTTGATCTCTGGCTGCCTTTGCTGTTTTCTGGAATTACTTTCCCCACTCTGGAGTGATGCCCCAGTTTTGTGTCCATGGGATTTTTTTGAACTGTCTTCATGAAGCCAAGTCCTTCCACGCTCCCAATTTGATGGCTTTGCCTAGGACACTCTGTGTCATCTTTAGTCTGCTTTTCACAGATACTGTTTTCTTTTCTGATTGTAATTTCAGCAGAGCTGGCAAGCAAAGGAAGTCCGAGTCATGGCCATTTTATTTTGGATAATGTTTTTCATGGACATGAATATGGTGGGTGCTTCTGGTTGCCTTTTGTCCTCTGGATGCTTCCAAGTGAATAGGTGGAGACTGCACAGGCATCCAGTCTGCCTGTAAACACTTGCATAGTGGAGCTAAACAATTAAATAGTTCAGGCATCAATCAGCCTCCTTAATTATGTATTTTCTTCACAAATGCACGTTCTCTTCTGTCGCTCACAGAGGACAGCGTGTGGGGAATACGGAGAAGACGCCGGGAGATCTGGGCTGAGATGAGATTTGTTTGCCACCACCGCTTGGCTCATCACATCTGAATTGGACATATCATCTACCTTTAACAGCAGTGCATTTTAGAAAGTCTTAATTCACCTCTGTCAGGCAATCAGATCGTTGCAAAATATATAAATTCTGCACACAAATGCCATCAGATGGTGCAGCCGGCAATCACTGTGGTAATTAATCCCGCATTTCTGTAGTTGAAGTAACAATTCTCATTTCAGGATAGAGTTTGAGTAAGAAGAGCCTATCTATATCTGTAAATGAATGATATCATTATTTTGGGAAATGAAAGTTTAAGCTCTGTAAAACATACAATCCCATGGAGATCTCAGCAGGGGAACTTGTACGTGCAGGTGTTTAATGTGATAAGGTACGTTACCATTTATCTGTGTACTTGCAGACAAATATTAACATAGTCATGAATTAAGCTTTTAATCCCTTTTATTATAAATTGAATATCTTTATTTTAACAAACATCAACAATGCACATTATTGTGCTCCAAACTATTCATTACTATTCCCCACAGTGTACCATTACATGATACGCCATAATACATGTGTTAATATAATGCCAAGCATCTGCTTGAGTATTCCATAGTATATTTCATTCTCTCCCTCTCTCTCTTTTTGTTTAAACAAAGAGGCAATCTCACAAAAGACACTTTTTATACAGGAAACCACAGAGTCATTCAGCCTCACACTGGAGAAGGACAGTAACGCAGTATGTGCTGCTTTCTGATGATTCAGGCCCCAGCTTCAAGTCTTCAGGTACTTTGACAACAAGAAATAGACTTGGGAACAAAGGGAAGGAAGAGGAACATGTGAGAAGGTGGATGTAACTGATAGTGCTCGGATAGGGTCACCAAAACGATGCACAAGTGATCTGTCACTTATCTCCATGTGGCTTTTCTGGGAGCTGCAGTGCTAGGACCTGCTGGCGTTGACGCTTGGAGGGAGCGGCATTTACTCAAATGAGTAACACTGCCTTCAGAATTAATTCCTCAGAAAATTAACTTTGGAGTATCTAGGTGAACTCTACTCACTAAGAGCCATGACCACAGAACTGTTGCATGCATAGCCCCAGATCAGAATTTGTATTGAAGAAATGTAAGCAATGTTAGCTCTACAGACTAACTGAAAAAATGGAGTTTTATATACAACCCATAGAAATTATGCAATTTGCTAATAAAAACACATGCAAAACTCCCACCCTCCTCCAAAAAATCCCACCACCCTCCAAGCTCAACCAGACGGAAAAATAGCACCGCTAGAACGGGGATGACAAAGAAAATGAAGCAGCATGTTTTTGCTTTATATCCCATTACATCTGCCAGTGGCTTCCTAAGGCAGCTGGCAGTGAGTAGAATGACGTAGACTTGCTGTGTGACCTTCTTCAGTTAAGCCAGATGATAGTTCAATAGAGCTGCACAGTGCATAAAACAGCAAACACAAAAGTTGCTTAAGTCACACAGATAGAACACCAAGGATGTTCATGGAATGAAATGAGATAATCAGAGTTTGATGGATGAAGAGAGGAATGGGGCTAGTGTTGAGGTGGGGTGGCAAGGGAAGAAACAATTCAAACTGTTGTATGGAATTATCAATTATAAACTATAGCTGTAGTATAGAATTATCAATTATAAACTATAGATTATAAGAAAATTGAATTAATAAAGACTCCATTTTGATCAAAGGCTAGGTTTGTGTTTCAGTCTCCCCGGGAAGTCTTATACTGAAAATGTTGGTAGTAATCCTTGGTGGCTGCAGTGGTTCTTTATGCCAAACCTCTAGCTGCAGTCCTGCACGGAGCAGTGACAGAGCTGGTGCCAGGTCCCTGAGTGCTATTTATCAAGGTTTTCAGCTGATTTGAAGGTCCCTTTAAACAGGGAATCTCAAGGGAGTTAAGAGGGAGCTGCTGGGGGTCAGAATATCTTGTGGGAAAAGCCAGGAAGGAACTCAGTGGGGTCCCAGCTGCGGGATCTCTAAAAACGGCGGAACCAGAAGTCACACTCAGACCACACAGAGCAGTGACAGAGCAGCCACTTTAGCCACTTTTAGCCACCAGAGGGGAAATTTAAAAAAAAAAGTGTCAACCTAGCAGCAGAGGAAGACCAGGCTGCAGTCACCACTGCACATGGATAGGGGAACACAAACAGAGGTCCCCCAGCAAGACGAGGCTGTGCAGGTGACAGGCTGCAGCGAATGCAACAGTCTCTTACTTTTCCCAGGACTGCTGAGACTCCAGAGGAAGTTGGGACAATAGAGGAGTTTGCCCTGGTTGATGAGGACGGGTTAGGGATAAGTTGAGCAAACTGAATCTACATAAATCCATGGGCCCAGATGGGATGCACCCACGAGTGCTAAGGTAGAAGTCATCGTTAGATCTCTCTCCATCATCTTTGCTAATGTCACTCCAATCCTCAAAAAGGGTAAGAAGGAAGATCAAGATAAGTATAGACCAGTCAGCCTCACCTCCATCCCAGGGAAGGTGATGGAACAATTTATCCTAGGTGCTGTCTCTAGGCACATCAAGGACAAGAGGGTCATTCGAGACAGTCAGCATGGATTCACCAAAGGGAAGTCATGCTTGACCAACCTGATAGTCTTTTATGAGGACATACCAGGTGGTTAGATGATGGCAAAGCAGTGGATGTGGTCTATCTTGACTTCAGTGAAGCATTTGACACAGTCTCCCACAACATCCTGGCAGCAACACTGAGGTAGTGTGGTCTGGGCAATAGGGTAGTGAGGAGGATCATGAAGTGGCTGCAGGATAGAAGTCAGAGAGTAGTGGTCAATGGGACAGAGTCTAGTTGGAGGCCTCTATCTGGCCTTTGACACTGTCTCCCATGAAATTTTAGTGAGCAAGCTGAGGAAGTGTGGGATGGATGAGCAGACAGTGAGGTGGGTTAGGAACTTGTTGCAAGATAGAGTTCAGAGGGTGGTGATCAATGGTGCCAGGTCCAGCTGGAGAGCTGTGACTAGTGGTGTCCCCCAGGGATCGGTGCTGGGACCGGTCTTGTTCAACATCTTATTGATGAGGGCACAGAGTGTCTACTCAGCAAGTTTGCCGACGACACCAAGCTGGGAGGCTTGGCTGATACGGCTGAGGGCTGTGCTGCCATCCAGAGAGACCTGGACAGACTGGAGGGCTGGGCACAGAGAAACCAGATGAAGTTCAACAGGGACAAGTGCAGAGTCCTGCATCTGGGGAGGAATAACAAACTCCACCAGTACAGGCTGGGAGGTGATCTACTGGAAAGCAGTCCTGTGGAGAGGGACCTGGGGGTCCTGGTGGACAACAGGTTAACCATGGCACAGCAATGTGCCCTGGT
>VXBP01010087.1:584452-688506 GCA_013400115.1 Rhinopomastus cyanomelas
TACTGTGAGGGTCACAGAGCACTGGAACAGACTCCCCAGGGAGGTCGTGGAGTCTCTTTCTCTGAGGACTTTCAAGGCCGCCTGGATGCGTTCCTCTGTGATCTGTGTTAGATAGTTTTGTCCTGCTCCGGCACAGGGGTTGGACTCGATGTCTTGGGTCCCTTCCAACCCCTAACATCCTATGATCGTATGATCTAGTGAAGTGCCCCAAGAGCAGGTACTGGGTCCAGTACTATTCAATCATAGAATCATAGAATAATTAGGGATTGGAAGGGACCCCAAAAGACCATCTAGTTCAATCCCCCTGACTCAGAAGGGTCACTTCACTGGAGAAGTTATGGAATCAGAATCACTCAGGGTTGGGAGGGGCCACCTGATCATCCAGTTCCAACTCCCCTACCATGGGCAGGAACACCCCACCCTAGATCAAGCGGGCCAGAGCCCCATCCAGCCTGGCCTTAAACACCTCCAGGGATGGGGCTTCAGTCCACCTCCCTGGGCAACACATTCCAGGCTCTCACCACTCTCACGGTGAAGAACTTCCTCCTCACATCCACTCTAAATCTACCCATCTCCAGCTTTGCTCCATTCCCCCTAGTCCTGTCTCTACCTGACATCCTAAATAGCCCCTCCCCAGCCTTTTTGTAGGCCCCTTCAGACACTGGAAGGTCACAATAAGGACAGCTGGGAGCCTCCTCTTCTCCAGACTGAACAGCCCCAACTCTCTCAGTCTGGCCTCATAGGAGAGCTGCTCCAGCCCTCCGATCATCAGTACGTCCACATCCTTCTTGTAATAAGGGCTCCAGAACTGGACACAGTGCTCCAGGTGGGGTCTCTTTCGAGGTCCCTTTCAACCCCTGACGTTGTGTGATTCTGTGATTCTATGAACCATTTTGCTTGGAAAGAGAGTAAAACTCTCCACGCGGAGTCAGCCAAAACACGCAGGCACCATTACTGCCATCAGAGGCGGTGAAGCCTTTCTGTCTAAGCAGCTATCTAGCTCGCTTGTTTTCATTTTTCTAGGGACTGTTTTTCCTCTAGTCGAGACTGTTAAGAAAAATGACTAATGACTGTTACATTAAATGAAAGATTGTTGTTCCAAAGACATTATCCCAGAGATCTTGTCAATTACCGTCAAGGAATTCTGCTGAAAACATATTCGACTACTTCAAATAAATTGTAGGTAAGCAGCGAGAAGAGGGAAGATGAATGGTGGCACATGGCTTGTGTTTTAAAAGCTGTACATTGGGTTTAAACAATTCAGTGTAATCTTCATTATCCCCCCAAAAGGCTTTTGATTGTTTTATTCCTTCAGATATGCCCTATTTAAATATTTTTCAAGCTTTACTTGTGGTATCTGCGTTATTAGCGCTGTAAAGTGTTTACATGGAATCTCAAAATGCAATCCTCAAGGCACTGCAATTTACAGAGAAGAGAACAGTGTCATAATAATATCTTTATCTCGCAACAGATCAGAGCCTAAAGTAATATTGCCAAGTAAAACAAATCCCATTGAAGAAAACAGGACTACCAGCAATAAAATTGCAGTATGCTGAATCACTCTTGTGAGAGCAGTGTGCGATTGAAGGCTCTGAAAAGGCGCTGAAGTAGAACAATAAAGCAAATAACGAGGACTGAATAGATTACAGACCCTGTTAAAAGTTAAATACAGCCTCTTTCAGCTCAGGTCACAGGGGAGAATGGAGCCAGACTTCTATATATAGTAATTAAAGCTTTTAGTGGCTTCTGCAGCACGAGTCAATGGCCACACGAAGTCCAGGACTGAAGAAGTGGGTGTGTGTTTTCTGCACTGGAGGAAACAAATCTCCACCCCAGTAAACAGCAGCTCTGGGCAAATACAGAACTTTGTTCCTGCAGCTGCCAATCAGCTGATCTCAAACTGACATTTTAAAGATTCATCGAGTTCCTTTAGCAAATAAAGCACCTGTCCCACTGCGTGCAAACAACTAGCAATAACATGTCACAACTAACCGTGCAGAGGAATCACCACGTTAGCATGCTTGTCAAAAAATAAACGGCACAACCTCACGACGGTAGTGGCAGGGTAATATCAGGCTTTGGGGGGAATAAGTGGGGTTTCCAATCTGTTTTCTGCTGTGCAGTTACATCACTTCTCAAGGGCACTGTCAGTGTCACAGTATCACAGTATTACCAAGGTTGGAAGAGACCTCATAGATCATCAAGTCCAACCTGTCGTCTTCAGTCTGTGAATTGCTGGCTGGCAACCACAGGCTAGCTCACTACACCCCCTGGAAGGCATATTAAAAAATTGCTTCAAGATAATTACTGCAGCTTCTCTCAAAAATTTTTAAGATTTTACCCAGTAAAATCTTACATCCAGGGAAACGTTCTGCCATTTACTTTGGAGAGTCTAGGGCTTTGATATCTGACTATTTATATGTATGTTAAATGGCAGAGACAACTGTGTAGGTGAAAAGAATTTAATCCTGTTCTGAAGCCCTGAGATGTACCAGAATGGCTCCTAAAAGTTAAAATTTGATCTGCCTGAATTTGCCTGATCTACATCTCCATTGAAGTTTCTTTCAAACGTAAAATATCTGCCATTGTACTGACTGCAATATAGGAACAAATAATAATGTGTAATAGATCACTGTTTTCAATGGAATTGGGAAGAATTTGGAAATAAAAGGTACTTTAAACTTATAAAACCCACTAGCATACAGTTAGGGGTGCAGCCCAGCTTTTTGATCTGTTCATAATGTGCTCTGTTAGACACTCCTTCTTCAAAGGCATTTTTCAGAGCTGGGAAGCCAAAGCAAATCCCAGCTGTCTTGAAAAACTGCAGCTTTCTCATTCTGAAAGTCACTTTCTCCTCCTTGAAAAATTGTGATTTGTGATGAATGTGTCCTCTGAAATAAGACATAGGATGAGGGCAAATAAAAAAGAAATAAATTGCTTAATTAGATTAAGGCTGCTCCTTGAAGAAGAAACGTAATGGTTTCTGTTTTGCACAAACCCAAGCACTCAGGCAACACATAATAAGCAACAAATTCGTAATTGTGCTCAACTATTCTCATTTCAGATACTGAGAAAACTAAAGATCCCTCTCTGAGCCTGGTGATGTTAATGAATTTTATTGTCCATGCAAAGGAGACCACTCGGACACGCAGATATTACTGCTGTCGAGTAACCTCCAAATTGAGAAGAACAATGACACCAAGAGATGGACGAATTGCATCACAAACCCAACTTAGCAAACTCCCTTCTCTATGCAGTTTTCTATACATAAAGAAACAAACAAATGGCTTTAAATATTAGAAACCGGATGAGATAAAGGCTATGGCGCAATCATGAGGTTGCAAGTTGCTGATACTCATAGAACATTTTTCCTTCTTCTACAAGTCCTTCCAGATCATTATCTTCCCCCATCAGGAATAGGGAGACAAAGTAACTTGGAACACCCCCATGCTTATATCCATCACTTGGGAACAACCCTCTGGCCAACGGACAACAAGTGCAAAGACTGGGAACAAGCTCTCTGCTGTCAAACTGAACATGAAGACCCGTAGTATATCAGACCAGGACCTTGGAAAGAGTAAATTTAAAGTTAACATTTTACACTGAAAGTAAATGACCACTACTACACAAAACTGCATATTCTGGTGCAGCAGCATCACACACCGTTGGGGAGGAAAGCTTTTGTCCTTTGGGTGTGTATTCCAAATAGCTGTGTCAGTCCTGTAATTAGCCAGTGGCAAACAGGACTGTTTCTACTGTATTGCACATATCCTGTAAGGTTCTTGACATGACTTCTAACACAGCAGGAAGGTGTCTGTGCATGTGCCAAGAACAAGACCACCCTGTGAAATGCCACAGACTATCCAAGGCCGTGCTGTCTCAAGGTACCCCTCAGAGCATCCTCTAACCAGAAAGGCACAAAGAAGTCTCCAGCTCTTTCTCCCTCTTTCCAAGGAATCAAACACAAAATTGTTGAAATAATTGTAATGCTAACAATTACGATTCATTCACTGGACAAGTAGTTGCAACTTTTTATCCCATTTGTGAACCTTCAAAACTCCTTTAGCAGAGAGTATCTCAAACCCTTACATCATGTAACAGCCTACACATATGAAACATAAGATTAACTGCCTTAAAATAATTTTTACTGTTCCCTGAATGAGCAGCCCAAAATTTACTAGGGAATCACAGAGCAGAAGGTACAAGCTAATTGAAAACCAGTATGCTTGTTCTATCTTCAGCACACAGCAGGCCACAGGATTACTTCCTTGTTGAGCTCAAGCAGGTATGTGTGATACACAGTGTTGATCTAAAGACTTACAATCCACTAAACCCCATAAACCTTTCACTAGTAGATAATTATCATAATGAAAGACATACATTCTTCATCTCAAGTCTAAATCATTTTAGCTGAGCTTCCAGCTGCCTGAACTATTTCTGCTTTCTCCTGCTAATTTGGATTGCTTGCTTTGAGAGATCTTCCCTCCACTCATATAAGCACCACATATCCACAATGTAAAGAACACCGGTAATTCAGTGGGACAGTAATTGTACTACAGAAGTGTCAAGAGGGAGTCAATATGGGTTAAGTTATCTTGACATAACTATAATAAAATTATCATTATTCCTTCTTTTTACTACTGCACTGTCAAGAGGAACCAACCAACAGCGGAGCAGTAAGGTTAAAACTGCTGTAACTGCACACAGCAAAATAGTCACCTCACACACCCTTTGAAGCTGCTACACAAGGCAGGTGAGGCAGCTAATATTATCCTCATTTTACAGAATGAGAGCTGAAGGACACAAAGATCTGGCAAAAGCCTCACAGGGAGTCTAAGAGTTCCAAGACTTCCCAAGCCTCTTAAATCATATCCTGCTGTGTTAACACAAGTTCTTCTCAAGTTACTCTCTGATTTATTTTATCAAACTTATCACTCTAAAATTTTAGCTGAATAATGCTTATAATAAATTCTTGGTCTTCACTCTGATCTGAGTAGTTTGCTGTGAAAATACGTTCAAAAGTTCAGCTTGCTTCAAAGAAGATTCGTTTACGTAATCTAGCTCACGGCCCATTACTACAGTAACACGCAGAGACTGTGGAAGCTCTGCAGTTGGCCAGAGAGAAGTCCTAACTCCAAACACCACACTTATGAAACAAAAATCATTAATTTGGCTTTATAAATCCCTCCTCTGTGTCACCTGCTACTTCTTAGCTAGAAGTGAGCTTTTCCCTTTGCAAATTTATGCTCAAGCATTAAGTAACGAATCCTGAATTTGCTCCCTGGTGTGAAGAAGTTGTGTAAGAAGATACTCTAGTCCTTCTATTGATACAGGGAAATGAGACAGAGCCTCAATACGTAGCATGACAGGGAAGTCTGAGGTTGGGTGTCACGATTCCTAGTGCTAGATACAAAGAGGTTCACATGAGGTAAACGTGTTTGAATGGCGTTTTCTTCACACCTTCTGAACGACACACCAGTGGAATGAGGACCATCCACTTCTAACTGAAAAGGCCACACAATTTTTTTCCTTTTAAATAGCATAGAATTGAAAAACCCCAAATAAACCAACGTGGAGTAGGATGCACGCAGTGTATCTCGCTGTAGGAAGGCATGCACTGCATTTAACTTTAAAAGTCCATGGGTCTCCTAAACGGAAAGTATATTCGTAAATAATAAACCATCTAAACTGGCTTCTATGCTAATAAACACAAAGACTTTAGGCCAGACTCATATTAAATTACAACTGCACCATCAGTAAATGAAAATCAATTGAATTAATTTCGCTAAGATAAAAAGTCTCCTTCCCCGGCTGCAACTCATCTGGTGTGCTAACAGCTCCCAGTGATGAAACAGGTGCTTGTAAATTAATTAGCCTACTGAAACACACCTTAAACTGAATTTCCCAGAACACCCTGGCAGTGAGCCATCCTGGTCCCACGAGCTGATCAGTGTTCTGTAAATATTGAGATTTGATAAAGTAAACGCTGCTCTGGCAGCAGATGGTTTGGAATGCTCTGTTGACATTGCCTGCGATTACTTGGATATGAAGACTTTGCTTCTCATAGACCTCCTTTGGGAGCCACTGGAGGACTTGATCCCCTCTCCAGCTATTTGCCTCCTAATTGAAAATCCTTATTCCCAGGTGGAGCATAATGCTGCTGCCTCAGGCATCTAGCTCTGCACTGCTTGACTGTTGATACATGGGTAATTGCTTTCAGTAATGCAGGTTAAATGTGACATTTAGTGCTTAATAAAAATTATCAAGGCCAAAGCCGTTTATCATTCTTACACTTGGGCTGTCAGTTCTAAAGGAATTTTCAATTCATTTGAATTCTTGCTGAAGAGGAGAGTTGCTCCTCCCCTGAAGAGGGGGAGAGGCTGGAACCAAACATGCATTTTTTGGTTTTATTTCTGTTTGATAACAAGAACCCTTTAAAATTAATCTATTACACATGACAACTATCTGCCTTTGTACTTGGTGTGTTGGTGAATATCTGATCAGCAGCTGCTGTGTACCCAAAGCACATAAACCACACGCACTGCGCTGCATCTTTTGTGGGTGACTGGAGGCTGAAAGATATTGCCCTGGTAGAGTCAGGAAGAAATTAACCTGAAAGGAAATGGGGACTTTGCTGAATCTAGTAATTTTAACCTCAAAGCTTTTAAAAAAATAAGGAGGACCAAGGCTTCCATGTCATGGCAAATACAATTTTTTCATGGCTTTACAATTTTTTCAACAATTTTGTGTTTCATTCCATGGAAAGAGAAAGAAAAACCTGGAGACTTCTTTGTGCCTTTCTGATTAGAGGATGCTCTGAGGGGTATCTTGAGACAGCACAGCCTTGGCTTGTCTGTGCCTCCACTTTGCTGAATGCACTAGGTATAGTCGCAGCAGCACTTTGCTTCCTTTGGTTTGGTTTGTTTTCTGAAGCTCGTAATTACTGTTGGGGCAAAAAACTAATGTTTTCATGATGGATTGCCGATTTGTGAAGGTCCACAAAGCTTGAAAAGATTTAAAATGAGGGTAGACAGAAATGGGCTATGTGAGCACTAACAGTTCAGTCACATCCCTGCTTTCCATTCCCACTATCAGAGACTTACAGACAAGATCTTTGGGAGATAATTCTACAAATCTTTAAATTTTATCCATTGTGACATGGACCAACATGTACATCATTCCCTCTTCCAAAAGTTTCCTTTCAAATTTGGACATGGAGCCTTGCTTCTTCTAATGCTTGCCAAGTTTTTCCAGAGAGCTGAAATAAGTAGCTACCTGACAAAAACCATCTCCATCATCTCTGGAGGGGTTTCTAAGATGCCTCTTGCCAGATTATGTAGCAATCTAAAGGCAGACAGAAGCACTGACCTTTGAGGGGATGCAGGACATCAGCTGGAGTGTCTTGCCCAGCTGCATCCTTCAGTTAAGATCAACTTTTATTAACAACGTTCAGCTATTAATATTCAGAGGAAATATAGAAATAAGTATTTCCCCTTTTTATTGTCATGTTGATCCAGGACAGGTTCTAAATTTAGAGAGGTATCACTCATACTGCTATCTACTCCACTTCCTAGATTATAAGAATTTAATTTAGTGGTTAGCAGATCAAGAGAGGTTCTTCTCCCCTTCTACTCTGCCCTGGTGAGACCACATCTGGAGTATTGTGTCCAGTTCTGGGCTCCTCAGTTCAAGAGGGATGTGGAGCTGCTGGAGAGGGTCCAGTGTTGGGCAACAAGCATGATGGAGGCGGAGCACCCCCCTTATGAGGAGAGGCTGAGGGAGCTGGGTCTCTTTAACCTGGAAAAGAGGAGACTGAGGGGTGACCTCATTAATGTCTATAAATATGTGAGGGGTGGGTATCAGGAGGATGGAGCCAGGCTCTTCTCAATGTCATCAAGTGATAGGATGAGGAGCAATGGTTGTAAGCTGGAACATAGGAGGTTCCACAGAAATAGCAGAAGGAACTTCTTCACAGCGAGGGTGACAGAGCACTGGAACAGGTTGTCC
The DNA here is from genome assembly GCA_013400115.1 of Rhinopomastus cyanomelas. Lineage (NCBI taxonomy): Eukaryota > Metazoa > Chordata > Aves > Bucerotiformes > Rhinopomastidae > Rhinopomastus > Rhinopomastus cyanomelas. Next base: position 592,460 of record VXBP01010087.1, read on the forward strand.
AGGGTGGTTGTGGAGTCTCCTTCACTGGAGATGTTCAAGACCCGCCTGGATGAGTTCCGGTGTGACTTGGTCTAGGTGATGCTGCTGTTGCAGGGGGTTTGGACTAGATGATCTTTGAGGTCCCTTCCAATCCCTAATGATTCTATGATTCTATGGCTGTATGATTTGCTGTGGGCACTTTGCTCTCTTTCCTCTCTGCTGCAATACTATATATTAGGAACTCCTCTGGGGAAAATAATTTTTTAAAAGACCCCACAGTGGATGCTAAGTAACTTAATGGATAATAAAATGCCTTGTGCTTCTGGGACTGCTATTTAAAGACCAACCTAATGTTTTATGTAAAATAAGTATTGCAGACTTGGGAACTCACCCCACATTTCTGTAGGACTGACTGTAGGTAAAGCACTTTTTCCCAATAAGAGCACACATTTCAGGAGTCATTAACAAGCTCCCACAGGACAAGTGGCCTTTTGTGCCATCAGCCTCCTATTCCCCCAAAAAAATTCCACCAACTTGGGAGTAAGTAACAGTAAAAAGGAAATCAGTAATGAACTATCAGTACAGCCTGGCAGATGAAGAGATCAAGAGCAGCCTTGATGAGAGGGACTTTTGGATATTTGTGGATGAAAAACGGGACATAAACCAGCAATATGAGCTCTCAGCCCAGAAAGCCAACCATACCCTGGACTGCATCAAAAGAGCTATGGCGAGCAGGTTGAGAGCACTGATCCTGCTGTTCTAGCCTGCCCTTGGTAGAACCCACCTAGAGCATTGCCTCCAAATACAACATCCTCAACACAGGTAAGACATGGACCTGTTGGAGCAGGTCCAGAAGAGGGCCACACAAATGATCAAAAGACTGGAACACCTACCCTATGAAAAAGGCTGAAACAGCTGGAGCAGTAAAGCCTGCAGAACTCTCTGGGGGACCATATACTGACCTTTCAGTACTTGTAGGGGGCTTTAAGAAAGATAGGGGCAGGTTTTTTTAGCAAGGGCTGTTGTGACAGGACAAGGAGTAATGGTTTTACATTAAAAAAGAATAGATTTAGCTAGATATAAGGGAGAAGGTTTTTTATAATGAGCATGATGAAACACTGGAACAGGCTGCCCAGAGAGGTGGTAGATGCCCAGTCCCTGGAAACATTTAAGGTCAGGCTGGATGAGGCTCTGGGCAGTTGAAGACATCCCTGCTCACTTCAGGAAGCATTGGACTAGACCTGTAAGGATCCCTTCCTACACAAACTGATTCCATGAATACCTCCTTACCACAAAGACAAGGCAGACATAGTGCAGACTCTGTTAGTTAGATGCACCAATACAAAAACGTTTATATTCAAACAACACTTTTTTATCCTCTCACGTCAGCTGCGTAAACTTACTAGCCAGTTGTAGTGCATACAACTTATTGCATACAAGCTCATTTATGGCCTGAGTAGGTTGCTTTATTCTGCCTTGACATAGGCTACTACAAATTTCTCCATCACTGATGTCAAAGAATGTTTTTATCAGGACTTTTTCAGACTACCTGGAGAATAGTGTGAAGAAACCGTGTGAAGAAAGCTGCACAGAAATTGAAGCAGCAAGTGACAGAATGCATTTTATCCATCTCTGCAGGAGGTGAAGAGATCATCAAAGTACCAGCTGAGATATTTCAAAAGGTCTGAGAACATCAAGGTTCAAAACCAAAGCACCAAAGATGAAGAGCACCTCAAAATGGAAAAAATTTGTCTGCTAACATTCTGTTGGTACTTTCTTCCTTGTTGTACAGATCCATATCTCTGTTTTTAGATTAATACCATTTTTTTCAGAATAACTTCTGCCTTTGGGATCTTTAGAGAAGTATCATTGTGTCCAGGAAGGGGAAGCCAAAATTACAAAGTTATGTAGAAATTACACCTTCTTCCTCTTCTGAATCCTCAGAAGATTTAAGTAGGGTGTCATACGACACCCTGTGAGCTTACTGAAAGCTGAAATAAACAGTTTCCTCAAATACATTTGAAAAAAAAGATGAAATGCAGAAGAGACACTGTAGTTGTCACTGGTTTGGTTTCAAAAAGAGCTTTTTGATGGAAACTCTCTCTCTCATGGCACACAAAGGCAAACTGCTCCATACTCACCTAAGCTCACTTGCCCCTGTACTCAGCAATAACAGCAGTGTTAAATTAACCAGACAACATTTAAGAAATGTCCAGACAATGACAAACCTTCTGACCGTGAGAGATCCCGCTTCGGCAGTCTCAAAGGAACTGGTGGAAGAGTCATCTCTAGGGTTGACAACGTAGGCAGGGGCAATAGGGCCACCTTCTTTAGCATGTTTGGCAGAGATCTGGAGTAGCTAATGTAATTCAGAGAAGACACATTTGAAGTCTCAAAGAAGTCCATTACTTGAGCTTGACTGAAGCAAGACAGATGGAAAAAGGTACTTCAGTAGAAGTTGTGTATGTCTGCTCTGCGCGAACATCCTTTCCTGAGATTTAAACTCGGCTTTGATTTCAAGCTTAATTCTTGCTCTAAACTGCAAGCCAGTTAAGATGTGGTTAGCAAGGTCTGAAGTGACAGTTTCCTCAGCTCTAATTGATTACAAGTTTAAATGACCTACTTTGGTCCAAAGTTTTTTTTCTTTCTAGCCATAGTATGAAACAGACCCTCCCTTGAATTAACACAGATTGACCTCCTTGGTCAGTGGTATTTGTACAAGCCTGGAGGAGGAAAGCTTTGCTGTGAGAAGTCCTTATAGCTTGCTGTCTGCTTTCTATGTTTTTAATCATCAAATGCTCTGAAAATCCACAGAAGTCTCTGCTGTAGGCTTAGATTTTAAGATTTCCTAATATCTCCCATCAGCTTCACCCCAAAACTCCTGTACTGTTACTTTATTCTCCATTTTAAGACTCTCAGTTGTCAATTTCCTTTCCACATTGTCTTGCTTTTAACTTAAGTGTCTTTACCTTGAATTTCCCTCCTGTGTGGAAATTACTTCTCGTCTCTGGTGAGAGGTCTGGAAACCAGGGCTTATGAAGAGCAGCTGAGGGAACTGGGATTGTTTAGTCTAGAGAAGAGGAGGCTGAGAGGAGAGCTTATTGCTGTCTACAACTGCCCAAAAGTAGGTTTTAGCAAGGCTGGTGCTGGGTCCTTCTCCCAAATTACTAGTGATAGGACAAGGGGAAATTGTCCCAAGTTGTGTAAGGGGAGGTTTAAATTGTATCTTAGGAAGAAGTTCTTTCCTGAGAGAGTGGTTGGGCACTGGAACAGGCTGCCCAGGGAGGTGGTGGAGACACCATCCCTGGAGGCATTTAAAAAATTAGTAGGTAGAGCACTTGAGGCTATGGTCTAGGGCTTAGGGAGATGTTGGGATGAGGGCTGGACTTGATGATCCTGGAGGTCCTTTCCAGCTACTATGGTTCTATATGACTCATTCAGCTTTGAGAAAACTACTGTCAGGAGGCTATTATTTAGGGTTTCTAGATGCTGATATGGATGTAAGCTGGAACACAGCAGGTTCCATATAAATATGAGAAGGAATTTCTTCCCAGTGAGGGTGACAGAACTGGAACAGGCTGCCCAGGGAGGTTGTGGAGTCTCCTTCACTGGAGATGTTTAAAACCCACCTGGATGTGTTCCTGTGCGACTTGGTCTAGGTGATCCTGCTGTGGTGGGGGATTGGACTAGATGATCTTTCGAGGTCCATTCCAATCCCTGATGACTCTATGATTCTATGATCTTCTGATTTCATCAGAACTTATAGGTTTTGCAATCCCTCTGCATCGTCACTCCCTTTAGTCTTTTAAATTCCACACGTGCACACAGTCTGCCCATTCACAGGCCTACAGCACCATGTGTGTACACATTACACCTACTAGTATTTTCATTAGTAACACAGAGTAAGCTTTGCACTGTGTGACGTGCCCGTGGTGATGATCTGAACATCCGGCAAGACTCTAGAATGCCCTGAGTACTGGACAGTACATTTCACCACAAAAGTGTGTGAATGCCCTGAGTACTGGAGTGAGACCCAAAGCAAAACTGATTGAGACAGAACCTGTTATGAGCTAGCAAAGACATTGTGAGGGAAAAACTATTCCTCACATTCGACATTTGTTTATGTGATAATTACTTAGACCTTTATTTAGCTATTTGATATTTGAACCAGACAGAGGTATGGTTTAGTGGTGAACTTGACATAGTAGGATGATTGGTTGATGACCTTAAAGGTCTTCTCCAACCTGAATGATTTTATGATTGTATGATTTAGTTTATTCTATCTGATGGTCAATTACTACAAATACAAAGTTGTTTAACACCATCTGTGAACCTCTTTCTACAGCTATGTTATTGTGAAGTAAAACAACTATGTTTGAGGGCTTCTTTCTTAATGTATGCTGCCAACAATTGAAAAAGGTCTTACACCTGTACTGAAATAAATGCTTCAAACACTAAAAAATAAAATCATTTTTCTACTATTCAACTATTTCTTCTACTATTCTATTCCATTTTCTACTATTTTCTCTTATAATCAGTTTCTGTCTGTTTTCACCATGTTTGAACAGGTTTTATATGAGTTCTTAAGGGCTGTAAAAAGTCTTGAACATCTAAATAACCTTTAAATGTTTTTATCCAAGAAGAATTGCAATCATTATAAAAGAGAGTTAATTATCTCTGGTCTATATTAGCGTTATACAAATAAAATTATTCATGCTTATGATAAAATAAGAAGTTATTAATCAAAAAAGGCATTATCCAAGTAGGTTAATTGTACAAATGAAACCAAGAAAGGAGCCCATTCTTTCAACACTGGAAAGTACCATCAACAATCCAGTGCCAAGCAATAGCTGAAAGGAAAGTAAGTTTTGGAGCTTGGTGGAAAATACAGAATTGTTGTTGTTATGTCTTTAATGAAAGAATTCCTATCCATACTATGTTTAAAAATATGGTGTCCTGGTTGATCTAGAACACAACCAGTTCTGTTCAGTCGTTTCACTTTGCAGCCCAGTCTCCTCCGAGTAACTGCACTTTCTGCGGTTAACTGAGCATTTGTGCACACAGCGATAACGCCTCGTGTTTACAGTTACCACCAAGGCTTGGGCTGCAGAAAGACTCTTGATTATACTTGCTCCTGTGAAGATCAAGGTGACTGCTAATCCCATGTACCATGCTGGGGTCCACTAAGTGAGAGGCTGCAACTGCAGGAAAGAGCAGATGGGACAAGTGACCGTAAACCGACCAACAAGATAGTCCATCCCATACTTGTCACACTGGCTATAAAGCTGAGGGACTACAAGGGTTGGCCTCTCTTCTTCAGTGGCCAGGATCCAAGGAAGACTCCGTCCCTTCTGCCTTCAGTCCTAATCCCTGCATCCTTGATTCTAGTTCCAGAGTCCAGCTCCTGAACCCATTTCCTACCTGTTGCAGAGTCCAGTATCGGCCTTGTCCAGCATCTGCAGCAGCGCTGATGGTGACAGAATTGCCATCAGAGGAATTTGGTTTGATATTGGTTTTGTTCATACTTGTACATACCCCATTTTAGTGTTATTGTTCTCATTGAAGTAGATTTAGTTTTCTTCAGCAAACTGTAAGTTGCTTTTTTTCTTCCTTTTCTCTTTATTGTTCATCTAGTGGCCACCCTGGACCTAACCCTTGACATATGGTTGTGTCTAAAATGTTGCACTGAGCTATTAGGACTGGAAAGAATTCTGTTCTTGTAACAACCTGTGCAAATTCAGACTCCTTGTTTTAATTTCAATCCACTGTCGATAGCCCAAGGTGTAACTGCTTGCATCTGAGATCCAGTGCAAGCTGAAGCTTCTAATCCTGCAAGAAGCCTGCACTGAAGCAAGCACAGAATGCACTAGGGCAATGCCCTCATTGCTCATATTTATTAGTAATTTACTAACAGAAGAGTTTAGAAATGGCTTTGGGAGTGGATGCTTAGCCTTATGCTACCAAAACAACTCCTTGCAGAAGGATGACAGAAGTTTATACCAAAACCAAGGGCACAGGGAGCTAATCTATAATGCAATGTGCATGTAAAGACAACTCCTTCCTGACTCTGGAAACACTTCAAAAGCTCAGAGTGATATTTTTAAGGGCAATTCAACCAACATTGTGAAACTAAATAAAATTATGTGGCCTTGTGATAAAATAAGAAGTTATTAATCAAAACCAGACACTGTTCAGGTAGGTTAAGTGCATGTTTAGTGGAATGAAACCAAGAGAAGAGAGTATTCTTCCTAATCTGGCAAAGACTGTCAACATTCAGCACTGAACAATAGCTGGAAATAAAGAAAGTATTCTTGGCCTTAGACTTTCACCAAGAGTTTGAGCAGGATGAACGCAGCAGGGCAAGAGCCATCTCTGTGCTTGCAGTGTGTTAACCACTGCCACTTCAAAGAAGAACTTCAGAAGAACAAACTGCTCAGGTTCAACACAACATTTCTTCTTCTAGTGTTGTGATCTAAAAGCAGAAAACGTCAACTTCAGAGCAAAATGACAAAAAGTGAGGACAAAAAGCGGGGATCTGGAACAAACAGATTGAGAACATAGAGAGCAAAAACCAAAAAATATGACAGTTGAGTGAATTTATTCCTAAATTGTCACAGGCAGAAGCTGTGGAAAGAGTTAAAAATATAGAACAACAAAGAAAACATTTGCAAGGATTTCAGGAAGGTTTCCATATGGAAAACGTGAAGCAATGGTACATTCTAGAAGGCACCTAGAGATGCTTGACAATACGTCCTGGAAGACTTACACCTCTTACCAAAGGTATGTGAGTTGTCTATCCTGAACTGCAAAAATAAGTTCAAATATATCATTAGTCTGTCAGTAGCAGATGTATGGTCCCAACCATTGAGCTTTTGGTTCACCTCATAGTTAGGATTCCTTATTTGATTTTTACAGTTATAAAAATGAAAAGAAGTTGAGCAAACTTGGGCTTTCAAACTGACTGTACAGATGGGAGAAACGGCGTTTCGCATTTCACTTCTGTTCTCACTGCGGCAGAAATACGTTTAAAGGGTTCAAAGATGAGGCAAGAAGACAGATAAGCACCTCAAAGCAGACAAGAAATATCAAAGTATACGAAAAATTTCATCTTGACCTGAAGGTCTGTGAAAGCTCCCACCATTTATTTGAGCATTGATCATCTAAAGAATCTTATGGTGCACTTAAATTTACCAGAGGCAGTCTAATAGCCAGCCTGACTACAAAACTATTGCACGTCTTGTAACCAGTTTCAAATGTATGTCAATACACTCAAGCTGAGCCCTCATGTCTCTGGTTCTGATGATTTTCAAGCATCATTCCCGAGGCATGCTGTCACCACGTGTGCGAAACTGGATTCTTTGGAAGCATTCTGTGGGAACAGCCAGAACCATGCAGCTGAGTCTGATTGCAATGCATCCCGCCTAGAGACTCACCGCACATCGTCACAGCGTCATCCCGCTCTCTCAGAAATGGACACACTGAAGGGTTCTCAGAATTCTTGTCTGCTGTTTTTAAACAGACTGGACACACCAGTGCAAACTTCCCTGTATTGCTCCCTCCATACGATCTGTCTGCTTTCTGCAGGACTGAAGCTTCTGAGAAAACCCTTTTCATCCCTGTCTGAAATAACTGTTTTCTATAACAAAATCGCTGAGGAGGATGCTGGCTGACAAAACACAAATTCATTCTCATTTGTTGGGGAGTAAAAGAAGTTATTATCATAGAATCATAGAATCATTAGGGATTGGAAGGGACCTCAAAAGATCATCTAGTCCAATCCCCCTGCCACAGCAGGATCACCTAGACCAAGTCGCACAGGAACACATCCAGGCAAGTTTCAAACGTCTCCAGTGAAGGAGACTCCACAACCCCCCTGGGCAGCCTGTTCCAGTGTTCTGTCACCCTCACTGGGAAGAAGTTCCTTCTCATATTGATGTGGAACCTCCCATGTTCCAGCTTACAACCACTGCTCCTCATCCTATCCCTAGATGACACTGAGAAGAGTCTGGCTCCATCCTCCTGACATCCGCCCTTAAAATATTTGTAGACATTCATGAGGTCACCCCTCAGTCTCCTCTTCTCCAAGCTAAAGAGACCCAGCATTAACAAGGAAAAAAACCTTCTAGGGCTGAGAATGTAAACAAACAATCCAGGAATTCCAGGCATGCGTAAGGATGCTGAAAGAACCTTTAATATAATATTTGCCAAAAATTCAGGCACTAGTGACAAACGGGAGATAGGTCACAGAAAGTCTAGGGCTTGATTTAGCACAACTTATTAAAGTGTTTGTAGCATCAGACAAATACGTGGTGGATGCCCTATGAACAAGACTTTTTCTCACAGCTCACCTAGCTACCAGATGGTAGCCACCAGTATTCACAGACCACAGGACCGGAGAAAAACCCTCTTGCTCCAAGTGACTACCTTTATGATGCCACAATTTTTATTACCCTTGGGCTTACTAGTGTGCAAAAGCCACTGCTAATTAAAAACTGTGAGGACCAAGTTTAAACTGTGGACTCCTCAAAGCCAATACTACACAACCCTTCATTTGCTTCCTGATGTTTATCTTCAGTTGCTCCAACTATTAATCTCTCAGAAGAACGTGTGTAGGGTTTGGATGGACCCAAAGTGCTGTTTTGCTTGGCCCAAGCACCAGGACTCATCCCCAGCAGCACACATGCTTTAATAGCACAGACACAAACCTAAGTTCTCTGGTAACTTAAACATGTTCATGAGCAGGACATGTTTGTGCTGGTGGTTAAAACGGACTTCAGGCCACAACAAATGTCACATTTACAATGTCTCCTTTCCTTCCCTCTGCCAGAGTCCCCCTTAGGGAATTTCTAGAACATACACTCCCCCAGTCCACGCAAGAGAGTATATTGACAGTAGTACAGTGGCCCAACCTTTGCCTTGGCTTTGTTCTGTTTCTAAATATAGCACTGTCATCTAGATATCTTGCTCACAACACAGAAGTCATTACTAGTCTCACCCTAACAAATATTTTAGCATCTCTAGTGTGATGCATTTTGTACTAAATGCGAAGTCTAAGGGTGAGAAACTGCAACTAAATACCGTGCAATTCAAACCTTGGCACAAAAAATGCCCAAGCTTTACCCAATTACTAACTGCTGCACCATAAACTTGTGCCATAGCTGCAGAGATTGGGATTTCTAGATGTAATCTACTAGCCAAGAATGCATCAAGCATCACTGTTTGGGCTAGTACCCAAAAAGAGGTTAACAGTTGCTTTTTCACTTGAGTGGTAGATGTCTACTGCAGGAATCCAAAGGTTTAGGATCCACATCAGACTAAAGACCCACTATGACTGACTGTAGTAATCTGTTTCCCTTTTTATTTATGTAACAAATTAATTCTATTCAAAGAAAAGAAACTTGAAAATGAAATCCTACTTCATCACTATAAATCCCACCTTGTGGCAAAGCGTGCAGCCAAGCACAGTTAGCCCTTCAGTTATTTCTCACCTCATTTACTTATCAATATTCATCAGCAGCTCGTTTTAAAACAGACAGATAAAATCAGTTTAGTAGGTTGTGTGAAATCTGTTTTGCAGCCATCCAGCTGATGATCCAACACAAAAGCTCGATGGAAAACATGTTCACAAGTTTCTAGTCAGGTTAAATGTAAAATGACCGAAAGGATCTAATGTTGAAGCAAAAGTTTAATGATTTTCATTCAGGAAGTCCTAGCTGGAACATTCAGGTGCTTCTAGTGCATCTCTTGACAGATAATCAGTCAGAGAGTTAACTGCACTAAATTACTGCACATGTTTAAATACCCTTCTCCCCAGTTAAATTTCTTTTGCCTTTTAGTGCAAAAGGTATTTCTTTCCGTGGCCACACTCAGAAATATCCAGCTGTGTTAAATGTGTGCCTTTGGGGTTCACACTTCTGTCTCGGAGACAGGGTGGGGTGTCCCTGCCCATGGTGGGGGGGGGGCTGAAACTGGATGATCAGGTGGTCCCTTCCAACCCTGAGTGATTCTGATTCCATAACTTCTCCAGCGAAGAGATCCTGCTGTGGCAGGGGGATTGGACTAATGATCTTTCAGGGTCCCTTCCAGTCCCTAATGATTCTATGATTCTACTTCCTCATGTGCAAAAGTCATCCTATTTGGCTGAGAAGAAGAAGTTTGTTTTCCTTTAAGGAATACAACATACATGATGCTGTAACGTAAATAAAGTTAAGTTCCTGTTGCTGTGGGAACCCTGACTTTGAATATCCCCGCTGCCATACTTTTAACATAGAATTAACATTTCTCCCAGAATGTTGCATTAACTTTTTTCTTTTTTGCATTACATTTATATCTAATGTGATTCCATTTCCCACTCTTTAGAGATGCAGATTAGCTACTGTAATGTTCCTGATGCAAAAACTCTGTTGGGTAAATCATATCAAAACGTTTCGTGGAACTCGCTGAGAAGTGTTGGTATATGGAAATTGGTCTTGTTAAAAAGTGTTCCTAAAAACCACGTTTTGAATGGTACCCCCTCTTTTCTATCATCACTTCCTGTATTTCTGGAGAATTAAAGGGAACGGCACACCTGTGACATTGCAAAAGGAAAATTCCCACTATTCCTGGTCTAATTCTTATTACCAATATGCTGTGTACGGCGTGCCACAGAAACCTACACAAACGCTGGTGATAAAGGTCAACCTCTTGCCAGATTTATCGGGCTTGCACTGATGATGAATCTTTCACAGCGAACTGTGAAGATTCTGATACATGAAAAAGCCCCACTAGCTTCAGAGCTTATTCAGAAGAAAGTCATTTTACATTGTAATTCCTGACCAACGACCTACAAACCAATGAGTGACTGTAAACTTAGCATAGTATTGAATGCGTGCGTTAAAATCCTGTCGTGTGGTACAACTTTGGCTGGAAACAGTCTCTCCTTTGTTCCATAGACCCTTTGGAAATTTTCTCTTCTTTCCGCAGTAATTTCCTGCCTTTCTGGTAGAATTCTTCCAGTTCAGAACAAGATAATGACAAATTATTTCCAACCAGGAGTCGAATTTTGTAGGTACTACATGGAGTATTTTTATAATGAATATAATTATAATTATTGATATTAATGTACTTAGGAACAAATAGAGGAGGCTCCAGAGAGAGTATTATAAAAGTGCCCATTAAAATCAGGGTAGAGCATAGATCAATAGTACTTAAGAGACTGGTTGCTTTCAAACAATTCATGTGAGAGAGGTTAAATTATGTCAATAAATTATATTATTTCAATGAACTGGTAACAAAAGTTGAGAGCACAGAACTGAATCAGCTGCTGCTGCGTTCATACTAAAATGTTTTTCTCTTAGGAAAATATCTTGGGAAGTTATGCTGCATGGAAATGAGGTGCAGCAGCAAAACGCAGAGCGGGTTTTGCTCTGTAGTCTGCCAGGAGCGGCTCTGCACTTGCCTTTCAGTGGCACTGCATTTGCCGTTGACTTCCTATACAACCATCTGAGGGTTTGGGGTCTTGACTGCTTGTCCAAAATCCATTCATGGGAGGTCTTAACATTGATTTAAATATTCTAATGACATGGAAAATAATATTAATGAAAAAACCCCAAAGCCGACCCCTTGTGGAATAGAAGACTAGAAATTGTACAAAAGGAGATACAAATGTGCAGACATAGATGCGTGTGTGTGCGCGTGTGTGAAATACGGGCGCACACGTATTTTTCTACGTGCATTAATCTTTGTGTTTCTGCACCGAGTATCCACAGAGAGACAAAACTACGCACGTGTAATTGAAGGCATTATTATTAAAGAGAGTGGATGTCGGGAAGAACTGAGTATATTATGAACTTCTGTAATTTGAAATTGATCACAAGTCATTCTTAGACAATCCATTTGTTATAGTGTCTTGCTAGCTCTAACTTATATTTATAATCTATCAAGCACTTAATCAAAATGTTATACAGCTTTGACAGAGAACTTTCTATACTCTACAGGATATGACTGTAAAACGTCTCCCTTTCTTTGACTGCATGATTGAAAAATCAAGCTTTGAAATTTTATTTTAATAACATTGTTAGAGGTCTGTGTATTTCATTTCATTGTCAAAGTCTAATAGAATAATAAACCTTGATATTTCATCAGCCTTAAGTGTTTTCTTTTTTCTCTCTCTCTCTTTTTTCCCCCACATAATGGTTTTAGGATTTTAGTTACTTAGTAGATTTAAATGGTACTCTTGGCATCTTTATTATTGGTTCAGGTATTCTTAACCTCCTTGAACGGGTAGAGACATCCCTTCGCACTTACATAATCTGAAAGATCCCTTCCATGGTCCATCTAATTTATACAAATTCTCCAAAAAGAAAAACAAAACTCAGTCACATTCTGGAATTTCTTTAGCCTGTTCTGCTTTGACTTTTGCTGTGTTTTGACAGATATTAATAAAAGAATGACTGTGATAGATGAGGTTAAATAATAAATGTTGCACCAAATGTTTCTCCAAAACAATCTCCAACTACAAGAAATTCAGAGGTGAAAAAATTGAAGCAAACCACCTTTGTGATTTAATCCTTTTTGTTTTTTTAAATCTTCAACTCAATCCCTTGTGAGTTTTGTATGTGCAATGGTCGTACTGATCACTGAAAGGAAAGCATTCGGTGGTTCTGTTCAGGGATTCAGGTATTTGCAAACTGGCCTCATTTCTACCGTGGTCCAGTTAACGCTAAAATATAGACAGTATTAAAATTTTGCTCTTGGCAATATTCATCTGAAAATCCAAAATATCTCAGCCCTGGGTTTTACAATTGAGTTTTTCCCTGAATAACTCTCTTTCCTCCTTTTTTTTTCCTTACTAGTGTTATTCTGAATAAAGGGGGAATGCAGAACTATTTTCAGGCGTATTCACTTATGTATTCTGATCCCGTGTGAAACGGAAACGATGTGAACGATGGAAAACACGAGTGATAACAGGTAAATTTCAGCATTGTGGCACAGAGCGGATGGCTGAAGAGTGCATGCACATTTCCTCAGGAAAGGCTTCCAAAGCAGAGCCTGCTCCCTCTATGAACTGCAGGGGCAGGAGGTTCAAAAGGACTTTAGCACAATCTTAAGCTGTAAATATTGTGTAATTGCTTTAACCTTTTAGTTCTCACCCATTCCTGGTTCACCTGCTTTTTTGTGTCCTTTCGCACAGCAAGGTGAAATATCTGTCCCAATCCGTACCCTGCAGCCTGACCTCTGATCCAGACTGCTCACTCAGAATTCAGTTCCGAATGACTAGTGTTCTGTCAGGCAAAATCTACATAATCTGCTGTCAAAGGCTGTCAAACAAATGGTTGACTTCATACATCCAATTTCAGTAAAATTATCAAAACATCAGAAAGAGGAAAAAAAAATCCTTTCTTGGGCTCAGAAAGACTGAAAAAAGATACCCTGGAAATGAAAGAAACCCTTGAGAAGGTAAAAGCTAAATTATATCTGGGAGGATGGAAACAGCTACAAAATGCTGAATAATACTCTGAATTTTTACTTCAGTTGTCCAAAGAATCAATCCATTTTCAGGTTTGAACTCTGAACATTTATTTATTTGTGTATAAATAAAGAAGCTCTCAGAAAGAGCAAATATGACTTATCATCCAACAACTGCATGGGAATCATTATTTGAAGTCCAAACGTCTTTGTTTTAAAATGTAATCAGAATGGTTGATTAGATATAAGCCAGCATCAAATATAAGCTAACATATTAGCTTTCCTCAGGGGAGAACGGCAGTTCATACATCCACTTCCAAATGTAATTACATTTCCAGTGCTACCTGCATTTTATAGCGCAAGTTGTATCTTAGTAAATAATTCTCTTTTGTTCTCACAAGAAAGTTCCTTGGAAGCTAAATGAAGAAGCTGCAGGCATCCTCCATTTAATCCATTAGAAATTACATGTTTTGCTTTCTTACAGTGGTGCTTCCTTTTCATACCGGGGGCTGTTTTCTCTTCACTGGCTTTACGGGTGTAAGAATTTCACTCTATTCTTCCTGTGCAGCTTTTTCTTTCTTAACTAAAGCTTTAGACACACTTTTATTCTCGCAGCGAGAAACAGCGGTTCACTTCTGGTGAAGGTGACGGCGCTCTTTTGCCTCGTTATAGCAAACACCAGCGTTTTTACAACCGCAACAGTTCCCCACCAGGATTAGCATATTTGGGCTGAGGTATTGTTTTACTATGACCTGTATAATAAGTGTCACATTAGCAACACAACAAATCAAACGGTTGTTAATTTCCCTCGCTTTCCCACACAGCTGCTCATGTTATCGTGTCACCAGATTTTAATTAATATGATAAGTAACACTTGCAAGACAACAGGCTGATTTTTTTCGCCCCTCTGCGTGGCTGCTTGTGGCTGCGTGTGCACACGTGGAGATCAGAGGAGCGGCAGTTGAGGGGCTTTTGTGGCGATTGCCTCCTTCACTTTTAAAGCAACTTGGTAGTAAGAGATAATCGTGTTCCTGCTCGCCCTGAGGATCCAGCGCACAAGTGAGGAAGTGTGTTACCGAGGTACTCGATTTACCCATTCCACCCTTTCATTTCATTCCTTTTTAAGGTTTGCTGTCTATCTGCCCGAGATACACGCGAGAGACCCTCCTTCGTCACTTTTGCTCCTCTAGAAGCACTAACAGACAGGTGCCCCACTTAGGCAGACCCGGGCGCGGGGGGTGTTTTCAGGTAGCGCGTCCTACCCACTCCTGGGTTGCTCTAGCGTAAGTCAAAAGTGCCATCTATTTGCAACAGCTAGAAGTGCACTGGAGGCCACTGCCGGAGCCGAGCCTGAGGATAACCACTGCCCCCTCCGCACGCTGCCTGCCCAGCCTGACCCCAAAAAACTGAGACAAGACTCAGGGAAGAGCTGAAGTGAATTGTAAGGGGAGGTGTAAACGCAGTTTTGTCTGGCACACGGTAGCCACACTGTGGTTAGTGCCTAGAAAGAACTTCCCTGCTTCTGCAGAGGAGCCTACTGGGCTTTTTAGCCTCTGGTCTGGGAAGCAGAGAAAATAAATGACTTCACACCAACCTTCCATTCCATGGAAGGCAAACATCTAAGGATCAGTTTGTTACACCACATTTTTAATTCAGTAGCAGCATTAGTGATAGGTGTGTATATATAAACCCCCAATTATATCTGAGTATTCTGCAATTACGCAATACCCAAATTTATTCTTCTGAAAGACAGTGTACAACTGAAAACAGGGCTAGCGAGCCGCCGTTTCTAGTAGAATGTCGTTACGCGTAGAATGGTGTCCGGAAGGTTTCACCTCCACCACCAGCAAGGCCTTCCAGTAAGTCGAAGGATTCTTTTCAACATATAAGAAAAGCAGGGCCACCCCTTGAAGAATTTTCACGTCAATTGTGTTCTGTATTTTAAGGGCAATATCGAGCTTCCTACAACCTTCAAGTGGGAAGGTTGAAGAATAGAACATATATCAAAATGAAAGGAGAAAACCCAGAGCAGCAGGGATCTGAAAGCAGAAAAGCGAGATGGGAATGGGTCTTGCAGAGAAAATTCCCCTGCTGATATCAAAGGAAATAAAAGTGCACACCAAAAGAGACACAGAGCTGCCTTTTATAAGGCCCTGTTATAAACTACTGCTGATATTAGGCTGCTGAATTTTAATTCCCTCCTCTACTGAAATGCCCTTTTTCTTTTAACCTGCTTCTCATTACAGCTTGCAAACTGACAAACTCCCCAGAAGCAGACTGCTGGGAGAAAAAAAAAAGCCTGATAAACTATCAGCATATCTGCACCAGGCAGACCTAAAGTTAAATCACATATGTGTGTGTGCCAGAGAAAAGGAATGGCACTTGGTGTTTTTTATTAGAGAAGATAAACGGTGAGGCAACCATCGCAGAGCGCTTCAGAAAATACGGAACGGGCACAGGAATGTGTTGACTGTGATTAAAGCACTTGTAGATACTATGACCTTAAACTGGCCCTAAGAAAAACAGATGTCAGAGCTGCGCAGTTCCAAAAGGAACTTTGAAATATGTGTTTATCTAAGCCTGGCAGACGAGAGCCTATTCCCAATTAGGTGAATGTGATACTCCCATTTACACTAGGAATAAGATCACAGTAGATTGGACAAATAGTAGCACATCCTCCACAGTAATGTGTCTTCTTAGCAGTCTGGGCAACATGCTGGCTAAAGAGTTTTGTCTGTTAGACAAGTGTAACACCAGAGGATAAATGGATATGCAATAATAATAGCCATGTCTTCGGTGTTTCAGAATGATCAATAAGTGTTTTTATTCTGTGCTTAAACAGCTGTGAAAAGGCTGTCCCAACACGATCCCAGCTACTGGCATCTCATCCTGCTGCAGACAAAAATCAGTACATTGATGTTTCTGTGCGTGTAAACCGTGGAAGAACATGCACGTGTGAAAAAACAGGTGCATGCTTAAAACCTGTGGGGTTAAAGCCAAAACAGTTTGAGAAGTCCCAGGTTTGTGAGTGGGGGGAACAGTCTGCCTAGTGTCGTGCAGAAAATTAAAAAGGAAGAGGGACCAAGACACTGTTTCAGCAGAGATGAGATTCTCTTGTGACCAAAGGAACTAAAATGCCGCTGTCAAACTTTGTAACTCCATGAGCCGTAGCAGGAACCTACTGAAAGCCAAGCGCCAACTTAATTTCCATAGCTATTTACATAAATCTAAATGCAAATCATACATCCATACAGGCATAACACTGTCATTGTTTGCACTTTTATCCCCTCTGACTGACAAACAGCAACTGCTTCTCTTTTGAGTTCTCTAGCAAAAAACCCCAAACCTAACAACAACAGAAACAAGCCCAGAGTGGCCTAAAGTTTGTTATTTCCACGGACTTGTAAAGATACAGAAAGTTTGGAGTAGATGCATTCCTAGTTCTGATGAGGGTGCCAGCAAGTCCAATAGTCCTCAGACTTGCGCTTGGAAATCCTATGACTGGGTTGAGAAGGCAAAGACTTTGCACAACAGTCCACAATGCCAGCTTGAGCCCACCAGGCTGCCCTTTTACAAGGAGCTGTACGCCACCCCCTGCGGTACTTTCACAACCATACTTCACTGACCTGGCAGTGCTCACACACTGCTCTTAGATGAGTTAAGAAAAAGGTATTCTTCATAATTTCTGGAGAAAGAAGTTCAGAAAAAAATAGTAAAGGAGAAACATGAAGAGAAGTTATAGCCCTCCTAGGTACAAAATTCTTCCAACATGCCAATACTAGAGGCAACTCTCTGGCCAGTTAGGTATCATGTAGGAGACAGTATCATGGTTTAAGAAAAAAGTTAGCAGCCATCAGAGAAGGGAAAGAGCTACCAGCTTGCTAAATCCTTGCTTTCTTAAAGCACTACAGGAGAAGAGAAGAGATCACAAGTGTGCCTTTTTCAGCTCTGGCATCCAAGAGCTGCTCTAAAACGAGAGCCTCCAGGAAGCAAGTCGGCAGCTTTCCAAACTTCGATGCTGCTACTGAAATAGAGCAGAGCTAAAACGTATGCCCAGGGTATTCCACACATGGACAAAAGGACACTCCCAGGCCTACAGAAAACTTCGATGCTCATGTTTGTGTCAAAGTATTTAAATTAGATTTTTATGTACAGCTTTGCCATTCATCTGATAATTGTCTGGAAGAAAGACATCTATGGTCTGCATGAGCTCAGTGTTGCTCAAATACAAACTCTCATTCAGGCAAAAATGTCAGCTTTTAAAATTTGTTTCCTGAAAATGTTAATTCATACCCTCCCTCTTTTAATTCATACATTTGCATCAGCTGTCAGCACTGAGCTGGTAAAAATCTCTGCAAAACTACCGAGCAGATCTTTTTGCAGACTCTGGCTGAGCTGGGTGCTCAAGCCAGCCTTGCAGGAGCTGCTTCTAACTGTTCGCCGGGGGAAATGACCAATGCACACAGCGGGTCAGTAAGCTCTGGCCTCACCCCTATAACCCATGCTAAGCAGCTCAAATAAATAGAAGATCATCTTCTAACATGGACAGGGCTCTGTTTGGTCAGTGAAGGTGTTTCTGAATTTATTTCAAAGTGTTAGGAAATTCATTTAAATGAAGAACACTTTTTTCCTATCGTTGAGTCCAGTGTGTTGCTCTTTACGTGTGGTCTAGCCTACTCTGAGGACAGTGCAAACACTGTGTTATGTGACATTCAAGGGGTCTGAGGAATCATGTGAAACAGTAAATGATGCAGTAAAATTGTGTTCTTGCGCGTCTCTTTTTGTTAAAATTCCTACAAAATGGAACTCGTAATGCAACAATCGCTTTGCCGTGAACGGGGCCCTTTGTCATTTGTTATCTGACCCATCTCTGCTGTTGCAAAAATCAAAAGAGAATTGATTTTGATGAACTGACATGCGGCTTTAAGGTAACACGACCACCAGATGAACAAAACCCAGCCTTGCCACCAGCAGGCAGATCGATACTCTACCTATGTCAGGTATATGTGATTACAACAAAAGAAGACAACAAAATCCAGGGCTATATTCCTCTTAAAATCTGAGACCTTCATCATGTCTTGTATTCAGCTGGAGTTTTGCTGGTCTTCTCGTCAGGCAATGTTTCTGTTTTACAAAGGGAGGACCCTAAGGCAGACCAAGCCTATACATGTGTGCATATGTTTGAAGAAACAGTCCCAACATTTCACCTTGGTGCTTCTGTCTCACACAAACAACACACACGAATAAGCAGAGATAATCCTGGTTCTCTGTTGAAACAGGGCAGTGGTCATTAGTGGGTGTAGTGTTACTCTTTAAACACACCTTTCCAGTCCGTGGGAAATGCATACAATACCTTTACATCACATGTGGAACATTGTGCTGCTGCTAATTTTAGCGTTTAGACTGGACATTTCATTCGCTCTAACACCTCCGCGTCGTTTAGTTCAAACGAGAGAAAACAAGGCATTATTATTCTGCAAATGTCAAGTTCAGGAACCAGGCAGCTGCGTGGCTGGCTTGTAGCCTGTGTTCCAGGTTTGTCTCTCATTTGATTCCAGGTTTGTCTCTCATTTGATAGGGAAGTGGCCACCTCAGCTGCTGAGGCTAGGTGGACGGTTTAGTACCGCAGCTACAAGCTCTGATGCGCTCTGGTGTGTCGTGCTGGGGGTATAATGTCTACTTGCAGCACAACAGCATCCGTGCTATGTATCAGCCACATAATTTTCAACAATTATAGGAAAATGTCCCCAAAATGTTAAAAGACATACGTGGGTGCCAGGGCATAGAAAAAACATCAATGCTCTTGGAGTGGATTGTTAAGTGGATTGGCAATTAGGTGCGCTTGAAATAAACCGTCTATTCACGATGGGAGCACTGAGGGAGGCTTTTTCAATTGGGTTGGGAAGACCCATTATAGTCCGCTCACTTGCCTGCTGCACAGCCTTTCAGGAAGAAGACAAACTCACCTCAGTTTCCACCACCTTGTGCCTTTTGTGCTTCTTAAACCACTTGTCTACGTGAAAATAAAAATTTTACCTTAATAAAACTACGTAACAAGCAAATTCTTCCCACGTGTTTCATTAATGGGATGTTCGTAGTTTTTGTTTCACAAAACCAAAAATAGACCTGTCCCCTTTTTTTACCTTTCTGTAACTCAGTTGCCAGTTAGTCTATAAATACGTTCATTTATGTCTCATCACTGGTAAAGATACACGTGCACTAGTATGCTGACGTGTGAAAAACCTTGGTATATTGCGGTGTGAAAGCTTGATAGCATCCGTGAGAATGAGCAGCAGCTAATTTCATTCATCATCCGTAAGAAGGGCTCTCAAACATATCAGGAAAGTTCTAACACGGAAGTCTTTTTTAATGGTTTATTATTTAATAGAGAGGAGAATCAGCTTGTTAAAGGTCTCTCCCGTTATATAGATCTTTTCTTACTCTTTGGAAATGCTTCACATACTTCCCTATGTAAATTAGTATCTACTGTAAACGATTCAATTTAATTGTGTGTTTATCTGAAAGACCAGAATTACTCTGAAGCATTTGTTTTATTCTCTTAGCGCTACGTGCCTTTCAAGAGCTACTTTGTTATGGAGTATTTGCTAAAGAGACTGGACCCCAGTTCCATTTCTTTTCATATCCAGCACTGAATGTCTTTTATGCTTCTATTAAAAATACTCTTGGGTAAATTAGACACAAAAAGCAGTGATTAAGAAATATTATAATGGTGACAGGAACAGAGAAATCAACAGTTAGAACACCCATTAGTGCGTGCACCTACTTCACAAAGGTATGTTATTTCATGTGTCAGTGGAACAGGCGTGACATAGAAGAATATATTTTGGGGTGTTTGAGCTAGGAACACAGCTGAAGGGGTCATCGCCCCACTGCAAATCAGCTGAATACTGAGAGTGGTAAAAATTACACCCAGACTCAATTTTACTCTGAACAGGTCTGCTTCCAAAAAAGTTTAATGTCTTTTATGCTTTTTGTGAGTCCTAAATGAGTGTAGCATTTGGGTGTGAGGGACCCTCAC
This sequence comes from Rhinopomastus cyanomelas, assembly GCA_013400115.1. Classification (NCBI taxonomy): domain Eukaryota; kingdom Metazoa; phylum Chordata; class Aves; order Bucerotiformes; family Rhinopomastidae; genus Rhinopomastus; species Rhinopomastus cyanomelas. Next base: position 612,924 of record VXBP01010087.1, read on the forward strand.
GTAAGGACACATTGAATTTTGTACTGCAGGCGTTTCACAGGGCCACCCCGCATCAAATTTGTGTGACCTTGCCAACTGGTGAGCAGCCACAAGTAAATAACTAAATGCACTAGAATATTAAATGCAGCTTCAGGAACCAGTCTCAGCAGCAGACGTCAAGCTAGATGGTGGGTGGTGGATAGGAAATGGCAATCTTCAGTACTATCTTGGTGTGGATAGAGAGACTTCAGCTGCACTCACAGTCAGGAATGTCTCAGTTAAAGTGGCAGGCTATAAAATTGTGGAGGACAGAGGCCAGTGCAGCTCTGTTAAAAGAAGACACACAGTAGCCTCGTAAAGGATGTAAGAGGCAGTTTCATACCCTCCCAAATGCTGAAAACAAGCAAAGCCAAGCGAACAAAAAAAAAGCCCCATTATCAACCTTAGGCCAGGAGAAATTAGTCTCATATTTCAGGGGATTAGATGATAAAAAAGGACATTAGAGTTACTGAAAGATAAGTCCATTAAATATACTCATTTTTTGTTTGCTGACAAACATCTCTAAACACACCTGAAGAACCTTATATTAAAACCTTAACTTGATCTCACGACTTTTGAGAGACAAGTGTCGTTACAGGCAGAGGATGTGCCTGTGACAGGATCACTGAATCATCTTGGCTAGAACAGACGCTTCAGATCATCAAGTGCAACCACTGACCCAGCACTACCAGATCAACACTGAGTCATGTCCCTCAGCACTGCATCTGTATGTTTTTTAAATGCTTTCAGGGATCGTGACTCCACCACCTCCCAGCTCAGCGTGATGCAAAGCTTCATGACCCTTTTGGTGAAGACATTTTTCCTAACATCCAACTAATGCTCCCCTAACATAGCTTGTGGCCATTTCCTCTCGTCCTGTTACTTGTTACTTGGGAGAACAGACTGACCCCTCACTACAAGCTCCTTTCATGTATAGACAGCAATCAGATGGCCTCCGAGGTGCCTCTTCTCCAAGCTAAACAACCTCATTTCCATTAGCTGTTCCTTCTTGTGAGACAAACTTGGTTGTTGCATGCTGTGGTGTTGTTAAAGGAGCTCATCCCTTGCTGTCATGTGTTAACGTAACTTTTCTAAACAAAAAAAGTGGAGAGAGGAAGGGAGAAATCACTTCTCTTAAACTGACAACAACTATTAAATTGATCATTTGCTGCTTTCGTGGCTCCTGACTGGTTAAAACCAGAAAGTGAACTGCAGTGCTTGAGAGCATCCAGTGATCCTCTTTAGCCTTTTGGCACCAAAGCCATTGCCCGAGGACTGCTAGCCTGTAAGATTTTATATTGACACCTGCTTATCTAGATTTAAAATTTATGAAGCACAGCTCACACTGACTTTCTGGATATTGGATATCAGACTGCTGCAACTTCTGAGGATAAAGAGGGAAAAAGGGATGGTCTGAGAGCTTGAGGACAATTCACTGCATGGATCTGCTGAAACTCTCTATTCATGCTCAGGCTGTCCAACACCTTGTTTTGGGCAAGCTGGCAGTCCTAGCTTGGGAAATGGGAGAAGGTAAGCCTGATACTGCCCTGCTGCTCTGGGATAAGCAGAGATTGGCTCCAAAAGGATCTTCTTCCCACCTTCCATGCCAAGACAAACAGCTGCAGAGCAAAAACCAAAGCGTACGGTAATCAGTAAGCATGGAGGAAGACTGCTCTAAAGATTAAGAGACCAAGTAGAACAGGTATTTAACTGGTCTGACCACAACCAAGTTATCACCAGAATGGACCCCCACACTATTGGTTTGGAACAATTTTCAATCAAATAGGAGAACTCAAGGCTGCATTTATATAATGTAGTGGGAGCTTTAACGCTGTGGATAAACATCTCACTAGGTTTCTTTTTTAGATTTGATTTACACAAAGCTGAAGATCGTGAGGTCACTTAATAACTGACTGTTGTGAATTCCAATCACCTGTATTTCCATCTAAAATATTTATCACTTTGGAGTCTCCTGCAGTACGTTCTACTGTCCTAAGCCTATTACATTTTATTTACCATTTGCAAAATATCATTACATATAATGTGAAAAGTGGCAACTTCTCCTTAAAGGAAATACAAATTAAACTGAGTAACTGAGAACAAAAATTAAATCCTGTGTTTCTCAAATACTGTAATTTTTCCCAGTCAGCTACATCTTGTTTTTATTTTGATAAGAAGCTGGAATCCAAACTCATTCTGCCTTAACTTTGGACACTTAACCTGAGACAGCCAAATTCGAACCTAGTTACCCTTCACTCTTTTCTCCATGTAGAAAAGGGACAGACTTTCTCATATGCATGCCACATGCTCATTCCTTATTAATACTCTTTTGTGATTAAGTGTGTGGGGGTCACCTGAGATCAGGTAAGAATACTCTTCCATGCCATTTTGATTTTTAAGGGTTAAATGTTCTGAGCAAACAAAAATGCACAGGTTTGGGTTGAAGTATGAGCGTATCATGGGTCTTAGCAGCATCATCTGCAAATCACTGTCAGTGTGCATCAGGCACTTTGTGCTGCAGTATTCGACCTGTTTTTCCCCAAAGACTGAAGAGGTTACTTTTTCAAACAGCTCTGTGTGCACAGCAAGCCAGCTGGAAATTCCAGAATGGCACAAGAAAGAGTTCTTGTGATTGCCATTTCTATAACAAGGACTCAGCCCTCTGAAGGTATGAGTCAAGCTCAGGCAGGTCAGCTTTCAAGGAGAGGCCCAAAAATTTGTCTTATATCACCTTGCAGACTTCAGCTCACTATGATCTAAATTGAAATACTCTGAATACAAATACTTTGGGGTATGATTTGATGTAGTGGCTTTGAAAAGCCCTCACAACACAACAGTATGCTGAAGACAGCACGTAATTAAACACAATTGATGCCCTCACGTCACAGCATCTTCATTCTGAGTACGAGTCATTAGTCTTTGGAGTGAACAACAGAATGCTGGGCTGCATGAGCAAGAGCACAACTCAAAAGTCAAGGGAAGTAATCTATCCCTTCTGCTCAGCACTGGTGAGACCACAGCTGGAAAACTGTGTCCAGCTATGGACTCTCTGGTAGAAGAATTACATTGGTGTAACTGGAGCAATTCCAGCACAGATCCACCATGATAGCCAGGGGCTAGAAGCACATGATGTACAGGAGGGGACTAAAGGAGCAGGTCTGTTCAAGATTACAAAAATGAGGGGAGACTTACTGATACCTACAATTGCCTAATGGGAAGACTTGGAGAAGATGAAGCCAGGCTCTTCTCAGAGGTGCACAGTGGTAAGTCAAGAGGGAGCAGACACAAGTATGAATGTGAGTCTTTCTGATTTCCTCTGAATTAAGAATTTTTTTTTATTAGGAGGGTGATCAAACACTTGAACAGGAATGCAGAGAGGTTGTGAAGATTGTTGGAGATAACCAAAAGTTGACTTGCCTGTACCAGTCCCTGATAAACCTAAAGTCACTGAACTGCTCTAAGCAGGTCTTTTCCAACCTGAATTACTCTATGATTCTACAATTCAAACCACAACAGTAAGGGGAAGGAGTGCAAAGCTTTGCTTCTGTCTTCCTCCAACATGAAGCTGAACATAGCCAGGCTATACATGTTAGTGTAATAACAAGGTAAAAGATACATTTAAAAGAGGTAAAGCAAGAAGGAGAGAGAAGCATAGGCAGGAACATGATGAGATTATCATTTAAAAAGCCACTGGCTTCAAAAGAGGGGATGGGGGCAGGGTGGGTGGGCATAGGGGGAGAAAAATACTTCTGGTGTTGTAAGTGAGCTCAGCATGTCCATGAGCAATGTTACTTCCATGAGCTGGGAGGACTAGTCAAAGCTTCACACCGTCACAGCATTGGGGAGCTTATGCTGTGAAGTGGAGATGATGCTGCCCTGAGGAGCAAAGCACCAGGAGCTGCACTCCGCTGCACCCTGGCCTACCTCTCTTGCCATGTGCACCCTCTGACTTCCTTTCAGGTCACCTGCATAGTCCTAAGAGGTACAAAGTGTCATGACTCCTTCACAATACATTTGCAAATACTTTCAGACCCTCTCCAAATATTGCAGAAACACTTTGTCCTTGTATCACTGTGCTACGTGTATTTTTCTACTTAGCAAGTCATACTGGATTTGGTTTTTTTATTGTTATCTTTTTTCCACTTTCTCACATAAGCCACCCAGATACGGAATTTTTCTCCATGCTGAGTGGAACAATAAGACTTCTTTTGCCATTATTTCAAATGGTTTTCACAAGCTTGATTCAAAAAAGGATAATTCCCCACTACATTTTCTGTCTGATTATCAGATGATGATGGACAATAGATTGATAAGAGTCACTCAAGAAGATGCAAGCTCTTGTGTATAACAGCCACTGCAATTATCAGACACTACTAAACTATTATTGATCCTGTTCACATTGGGTGATAACTGAGCATTTTCCACTTATTTAAAGTGCTGTTAGCCAGAAACTCCCATCAATGAAAAGCAGTAGACAAATTCCTTCAAACATGGTTCAATAAATAATAGCACGCACAGAAGGCCCACAGTTCCTTAATCTCAGTGCAATAACTAACAGTGAGGCACAAACATGCCATCCAGTTGTTTCTAAATGGTTGATTGCTATAAAGCAGGAACCTCCACAAGGTCATTTAATATGTAACCCAAGTATCACTGACAGAACAATTGTAACCCTCCATAAGATTAAAAAAACCAGCAAAGCTGCTGCCTCATATGGCTTCAATAACATAATGAAAAAAAAGATTGTCCAGATCAAAAAAAGGGGGACTTCTCCCTATAAAACCGTGGGACAAGTCTCATAGTCTCATTGTCTTAATCACTAAAGAAAGGTTTCTTATATATAATTGTATTATTTCAAAGATATGTAAATCTGCATTTCATATTAGACTGGTACATTTTGACAGAATTATAATCACAGCAAAAGTAGTCCTTATCAGTGAAATTCATATTACTTTCATTTTGTTCTCTTTAATACTGGGGACATACAGGATGTGATCTGATATTCAGTGTATTATATTTCTCAAGCAGGGCCAGTGGCAACATAGCAGTGGACTACATGTAAAATGGGCTATTAAGGATATTAACTAGTAATTGCTTAGACTAATCTCTCTAAAAAATCAGTAATTAAAAAATAAATAAAACAGCTGACCAGTGTGATCTAAGGTCAGATTAAAATTGAGCAAAAATAGCTTTAATTATTGATGGTGCTGTATTTTCCTTCAACAGACATGTTTTATATTTTAGTGTGGGTGAAACAGACAACTCGTAGCACTAATGGCACTTTCAGGGTTTCAGGTCACAATTATCCTTTGTTGATTCAAATAAATGGTTATCAAGTCCAGTTTCTTTTTATTCTTGAGCATCCTGCCAGCAAGCCCCATCAGCAATATCTGCAGAGTCTGAATTAACAGGTTTGGTGAGAGACCCAGCCATCTTCCCAGCTGCTTGTAGAGATCTGGATTGAACAACACCATGTAAAGTTGTTCTGAAAGTGTTGTTAGTGTGGCAGCTGCTGTGAGATGCACTACATGAGTAAATAAGCTCTTCATCTCTATTTGATGCAACACACTTTATCAAAAATAAACGTACAGAGGACTCATGCATCCACTCATACAACATTGCACAGCCCTCAGCAACACACGGGGACAGTCTTTGGAGCCTATAGGGAAGGTCATAAAGAAACAGCAAACTGCTCTGAAGGGGCATCCTTCCTTGACAACACGTTTTGCTAGCCTTCAAGTAGCCTCCTCCTAATTTCATTGCATTACAAACAGATGAAACCTTCTGTTGTCCAGAAAGTACTTTATCGATCTGGACTGTGTTTGGACTAATAAGCAGGAATCTTTGCCAACTCTTCTGTGCAGCATCAGAACAGATAAACAAAACAATCAGAATCCTTGGATCCCAATGCTTCTCAGCACTTAGAATACAGAACTCCCACAGAATCTGAGTGAGCAAAGTTTAACACACACTAGAACCTAGACAGAGCGCACTCATCCATATAAATCAGTTAAGGATGCAAGTATTCACCTAGCACACACCGTGTCCAATCTCTAATCCTGGTTCTCCGTGGAGAATAACTTCAAAAGGCAACTTCAGAATGTTTGTAGTGTCTCTAGACACCAGAAATCATTACATCAAATAAGATGTAATTTTTGCTTAGTTTTACTATTGCGGAAGTCCTTCACAAGGCAGAAATGCCATGTGCTGTCTCTCTCTAAATCCTACTGTCCCTATGCTTCCAAAAGCCACTAGCTCTGCAGTAGCAGAACCCTAACATTCCCTTTATTATTGTATTTGCTAGTAAATTTTGTTGAAACACTGCATCTAGAAGAAAAGCTAGTGCATCCCAGAAATACTTGTGGAATGAGTGAAAAATCTAGAAAACTTAGAATTTCTTCTGAATTACTTTAATGAGAGGATTTATCTGTTAATTTGTGAACACTCAAGCTCACAAATTAGCTCTTCTCCCAAACACAACATTCCTTGTTGTTCAGGATTTGGTGAAATCGTGTTTGCTTATGGTAGTCCTGCATCAAACTCCCTTCTAGCACACAAGTAGTTTAGTTAACTCGGCTGCGGGGATGTTTACGTTTCCTTCCTTCTCTGTGTGTGGAGAGGTGGAGGTCTGGGGTGGTGTGGAAGTGAAGGGGAGAGGTGGCTGCCGACAGGTTGAGCAGGTGGAGCGGGCCAGACAGATTTTGGGGATCCTTAATTGGGGACAGGGTATTCCTTTTCCCCTTGTTTTGGTGCCCCCTCCCTGTTTGTGTGTCAGGAGTCTGGTTTTGGCTTCATTTCATTTGGCTGGTAACACACTCTGGCCTGTTTGTTTTTCTGTGGCTCTCTGTGCCTCTTCTTCACCACCCCCCTGCCCCCCTTTTTCCCCTTTTTATCTTCATTTTTGTCTTCCTCTATTCTCTATCCTCTCCCACAAAGTTTTTGGACTGCTGCCTAGGAAAGTACTTCAATTGAATATTTAAGTTTTGCTGAGGAGATTTCCCAGTCTTCCCTTTTCACTCCCCGCTCATTCGCAGCTTTTGGCATCTCTAAGGAATCAGGGGTCATCAGGTCTGGGCGGGGGGAGGGGTGGGCTTGAATTGAGGAAGAACATACAGAATCACAGAATCATTAGGGATTGGAAGGGACCTCGAAAGATCATCTAGTCCAATCCCCCTGACACAGCAGGATCACCTAGACCAAGTCACACAATAACATGTCCAGGCGGGTCTTAAACGTCTCCAGTGAAGGAGACTCCACAACCACCCTGGGCAGCCTGTTCCAGTGCTCCGTCACCCTCACTGTGAAGAAGTTCCTTCTCAGGTTGATGTGGAACCTTCTGTGTTCCAGCTTACAACCATTGCTCCTCATCCTATCACTATATGATGCTGAGAAGAGCCCAGCTCCATCCTCCTGACACCCACCCTTCAAATATTTATAGACATTAATGAGGTCACCCCTCAGTCTCCTCCAAGCTAAAGAGACCCAGCTCCCTCAGCCTCTCCTCATCAGGGAGGTGTTCCACCTCCTTCATCATCCTCATTACCCTACGCTGGACTCCCTTCAGCAGCTCCACATCCCTCTTGAATTGAGGAGCCCAGAACTGGACACAATACTCCAGATGTGGTCTCACCAGAGCAGAGTAGAGGGGGAGAACAATACATTAATCCAGTCCATTTAGATCTCTTCATACAACAGTTTGGGAAAAAAAATAGCATGGTAGACAAAAAGAAGTGCTTCAGATACTGACTCCAAGTTTACCCACTTCCAGATCTTTTTGCAAGCCCACTTTGCGGCAACTGTAACATCCCGGAGGACTTTATTTGCTGAAGTTCAGAGCTAATGCAGTGCACACAGCTCATGACAGAGCTGCAGCAGTAAAGAAGTTAAAGAAACCTACCAAAAGCACCTCAGTAAAAGAAATGGGAGCAACAGAACAAAGTTAGGCTTACAAACCAAACTGTGGCAGCCTTAGCATTAATTATAGGTGCTGTTTCTGGTCATCTAGCAGCAGAGCCCAGAAATGCAAGAGGAACAGGTGAACAAAGAGTGTCCTGACATTTGCTTCCTCTTAATACAGGCGCAGAAGGCATCAGCAAGAAGCTACAGCTCAGTATCACACCATTATGTGTCTCATTAATTAGTACCATATCATTGACCACACCATGAAAGAAATGACAAATTAGCAATTACACAGGACTAGCCTAATACTATCATTTGTATCACAAAGTCAGCAAAATCTAACCTCCAATAATTCAGCTCACCATTCTAACCTAAGGCTGGCCATCAATACGGTTTTATGTGCCTTGTACTAATCACTAAAGTCAGATAATATGCAAGGTTAATGGTTGCAGACAGTCTGGGGAAATATCCAAGATCAGATAAGGAAACCCCACATTATTGCTGTTCTGTGTGTGTATGTCCCAATCAAGAATAGGCAAAGGAAGGAAATCGATGCTTAAGGCATTTATAATACATCTCTTGGTGTAACATATAAATTGGCCCTTCATTGCCCATTCACATTTCAGTTAATAAATAGTCCAGGCATAGGGCACATGGATTGTGAAGAAGTGTAACCATTGTGTGTTTGTCTCCCTTACTTTAGATTTATGCTGGCTTTGTACAACAGACTTTGTCCCGTGTTTTTCAATTACTTCACTAGCCTTTTAAAGAAAATAAGACGTGATGCTTAATCCTGACCGGTAGTTTGTTATGTAGTCTCTCACCTGAAAGGAACTTGATGCATCTTTCCTCATTTAAACAAACAGATAATCAGCCAGTATATTCTCATTCTAATTGTACCTCACCATTGCTTACAGCCACAAATATAAACTTCATCTCCATTGCCAGTAATGAAAACTCCTTTTTTCCACACTAGTTAGACCAGACTGGATCTTGATGTTCTCTTACATTTAGCGCTCAGCTAGCCAATGATAATCTTTAGTAATCTGCAGAATAAGAGCTCCAACCTCGAAACTCTCATGCACTTTTTTTTTTTAAAGCATTGCTGATAATATATAAATCCACATATTTTAAACCTGCACCCGTCCAACATTCCTATGCTTTGGAACTTTGAAAATGCCAAACCCTGCACTTTTAAAGTTTTTTTAGTAAGCTTTTCTCCACTCTAATGTCATTGCATCACTGCACCCTCTACAAACCAAAACCAGGCAGGCAGTGCGTTTAATTTGCAATTGTACCACTAAATGCAAATGTAAAATTGGCAGCTTTGATGTTGCAGCATTAAATATAGCTTATCTCACCAGTGACAGTGAGAAACAGACACTCTCTTAGGACTGTGAGTTATGACAGTCTCTCCAAGAAATGAAAAATCATCCCTGGACAGCTGTCACTGACGAGATTTTCCTTTTCTTTTTTCCTGTGGCGTACAAGGGCTTCGGCATAGCGGTAGCCACCGCGCTGGTGGCAAAGATGGAGACTGCTTTAATGCACTGAAGGGTGCCCTTTTGTTCTGCACAGCTTTCTTTTCAACATTAGAACAAAACCCAAACTCACCTGTTCCTTGAAGAACTAAAAATCACTTGCACTAGAAGACAGTACCTAGCTGATACTAAATCAATGTATTATTTGAAGAAGGGGTTGAAAAATGACACTCACACAGAACCATGGACTGAAAGATATCTCCATTGCTCACAGCACGGAGAGCAAGACGTCCTTCTGCAGATGCATGCAGGTGCACCTTTAGTCCCTTTGGGAAGAGAAGTATGCAGTTTGGCTTATAAGGACAGCAATGCAGTGCCAAGAGGCTTCAGAGACAACTGAGCGCACTATTGTTCTGGGCAGCTTGTAAACAAACTCAGAACAAAGGGGCTTTCCAAGAAGTTCGTGTCTGAAAAAAACTTTGCAACTCACACACAGTTGCTGAGAAGAGAGTGCGTCAGTAAGAAGTACTTCTAAATCCTGGGAAGTCAGACTCATTTCTTCTGCAGCTGTGGAAATAGAGACTCCTCTGTCTTTCAGAATAATCTTAGAAGTTTCTATCGTGGCAATGTTAGACAAAGACTGGGTGATAGATGCTGGTGGACAAGGGAGATACCTAAGATGTCACACACACCTTAACGTCCCTGCTTCTGTCTAACTGTGTGGCGTCACCTGCCCCTAATCCTCTTCCAGTCCTTGTGTAGGCAGCATATTGTGGAAGGATCACTGGCCAAAGGATATGAATTCCTGAGAATTACTCAGTTATTAAAGCAAGCAAGCTGAAACTGAATCCTAGACCTGCCATCACACTGAAGAAGCAGCCAGATCTCAAAAGGCATAGAATAACAATGCAGCCACATCTTCCACAAGAGGAATGCAAGATCCAGACTCACTGGACTGGACCCAGCCTAGAAGGATAAAGCAATGCCTGCTAAGATCTCCAAGAGCAAACTTATTCCAGTAAAACCAATAGCTTGGTAGTCAAACAGAGAGCAAAGTCTTCCTTAAACTCATGACTGCTCTTTCCTTCCTCTTACCAGCTAACGTCCTCTAAGCCTTTCCTTTGATCAGGGCATGCCTGAATGAAAATGTTTGCTGTCCACAGCTTCATTCTTGTCGTGCCCTAGTGCTTGTGATGAACCCTACAGCACTCTCTACCATATCTACTGTTTTCTGTTTGGTAGCAAGGACAGACCTGTCTGCCGTACCAGGCCATTATCCTAAAGACAAGATATTTCAAAGAATTGTTCTGTGGGTTTTGTGGTCCTTATGGTTAGGCTGACCACTGCATGAATGACCACAAAAGCCCAAATGATCTTCGATTTCTTCCTCAAAATAGTAAAACAAAACTAGAAAAACTTCCAGTGGCCCATGGTTACAGATGTGCATTATAACCACAATACTATCCTTCCTTGAACGCCTGCTTCATGCTTGTGCTATCACTTGGCTCTTACCTTAGAGGAAAATGTTGGAAAACTGAAATGTATCTGTTCAGTGCTTTTAGGAACTTGTCCAGAGTCTCATTTCTAAAACTGTTAAGACAGGACCAAAGACTGGAGATTTCCGTTTTAAAATACTTCATTATCTGGAGAAAAGATACTAAAGTTATGACTTTCAAGAGTCCTCAGAAGACAAGTCTAACAAGTATCCATCCCCTTTTTTTAGGAGCTGGGAGATCAGAAGAGATGACAATTTTTCACCGAATTGCTAGCATACGACTCATACCAGGATCAAACTTAATGACTGGCAAATTTTGACAATATGGTCCTTTTCTCGATCCTACCCAACCCTTGAATCTTCATGGTCTGACACAGCCAAAGCCTTCTATCCCAGGAGCAGAAGTTCTGCAGCAACATGCAGCAGCTTTCTGGTTGAAGAGCCACTCTGAGAATTGCTCAGTTATCAAAGCAAGCAAGCTGAAATTGAATCCTAGACCTGCCATCATGCTGAAAAGGCAGCCAGATTTTGAAGGGCATAGAATAACAATGCAGTTATTCTTAAAAATACAAGAGAGAATTGACCATCGAGTTGGATTTTCTTTCCCGCACTCAGCATGAGAATTCTGCAGCCTTAGATTAACGCTATCTGAAGAGAAACACGTATGCAGAGCACTAACAATATGACCAGGAGACCTCAGACGGGATGAATTTACTCTAAATATTTTGCCATCATTACGCAAAAGTTTTGTAGGGGCAAATCACTTTAAGCAATTAGAATCATAGGATCATTTGGGATTGGAAGGGATCATCTAGTCCAATCCCCCCGCCACAGCAGGATCACCTAGGCCAAGTCATAGAATCAGTCAGAAGGGACCACAGGATCATCCAGTTCCAACACCCCTGCCATGGGCAGGGACACCCCACCCTAGATCAGGCTACTCTATCAGGTTGCTATGTAGTTATATTTCATCACTGTTTCATTCACACTTATAGCTCGTAAGTCAGACTTCGACAAAATGTGCACTTCCAGCACAAATGTGACTTGCCCACTAGAACTTCCACTTCTTCTTTTTTTTTGATTTTTGAAGGTTAGATCAGCTTTTAGTATCCTTCTTTTTCATTTTGTTTTGCTAAGCAAGTGGTTAGGGTGCAAGAACTCTCTTGGAATTATTACTTGAATAAAGCATTTCTGAAGATGTCTGCCTGAATCTGCAGAGAGCCTAGAACACTGGTTCTGAGATGTGGGCTACACCATTCACTTCAAGGGTTGATCACTGTGATTAATCACAGTGTCCTTGCTGTTAACTACATCCAGGACATAAAATCTAATCAGGACATAAAAAGAGAAGCATTGGCAGAACTGGTGCACAATCCTCAGTACCTCGTCTACTTCATATTTGCTATGAAAATAATAGGGACCAGATTTAGCTGATTGTGAACTTGAAAAAAATGTGTAAAAAAGACTTTATTGTAAATGTCAGGATTGAAAATTACAGCTGCCTGCTCCTGGAAACTGACTACTGGACACAGAGGAGTGAATAAACAACCTCAGCTATAGCATCCAACTCTACACTGACTGTTCAAGGCAGTATCACCTGTCCCAAATCTTCTGTTGTAAAATAGAGAGCTTCTATCTGGAGGGGAGCATGCTGTCTGAAGTTACTCTGTACCTGCAGTTTGTGGTTTAGTCTGATAATTGGCTTGAGTCAGAGTCTCTATGCTCCTGGAGAAGTATTCTTGGTGCTTTATGTGTGGTCTGTCCATCCCACACTGCACTCCTAAGAAAGGCACTCAATTAGTAGTAACCTTACCTATCACCTAGTAGCTGACCATGTAAATAGTCCACAAAATAGTAAAAAGGCAGGTGGAAATCCAGTGGGATAATAGCTCAAGGGAACAAATGTGCTGTTAGCCCTGCTGGGCTCCACATGACACTCAGCCCTTTCCACTTGTAAAACCATGAACAGACCCTCTGCACAGCAAGGCCAAGTCACGTTCAGCAGCAAGTGTCGAGGCAGAGAGGGAGTGAACCTGCTCTTGTGAAACAAAAGGCTACGCTCTGTGAGATAAACAACGCTAAGGCAGCGTGGTCAAAGAATGTTTTGCATTAGCCATAATAAAGAAATGTAGAGGAGAAGAAAATGTTCCAACAACCTGAGTGGAATCTCACTGAAAAATAAAGTAAAATATTCCTCATGCCAAAATGTTGGGCCTACTACCTTGGAGTCACTCTGTGTCACCTTCCCCCTGCAGTGTCAACGCCTTAAGGAAACCAATTTAGAAAAAGAGGGAAAGAACTGTAATCTTGACCAGTCCACCCCATGCAGTACTGGAAGCTGGGAAGAAGAGTGTGGGTAACCGCTGCTGAGATCTACCCACGCCTAGAAAAGTGCCATCCTGGGAAAGGGCCAAGGAAGACAGCAGAAGTTCTAGAAGACTAACATACACATCAGTCCTGTTTCTATACAGAACAGCTGGCTGAACAAAACACTTTGTGGCCTTCAGCCTGTCGTTCAACCCACCTTGGTGTCCCTTGGCTGCCTCATCTGTAAAACACAGATAACACTGGTTGCTCCACAGCCGCATTAATAGCTGTGTGGCACTTTGGGATCCTCGCGTAGTCTGGCATGGACATCACAGAGAGGATGATTAGAAAGCAGTGGTCTGCCTGAGCTTCTAGGCACCAGCAGAAGTGATGTAGGCAGACCAAAGCTGCAGGCAGCAGGTTACCAACACGGTGATTAAATCGGCAGATGGTTTCCTGGACACTAGAGTATTTACTAGCATTGGAGTCCCAATGTTATGCACAAAACTCTTTGATGTGTTCTGTGGAATGGTAAGGTGCAGCACAGGTTATTTTCCTGACAGATTTGTTTTACTTATCTCTGTCTTAGACTGACAGTTTTTTGAAGCTCACGTATGTACTTGCTGCAGCAGATATGAAACATTTGAAATTTACTTCCCTGGCTGTGGGAATGATCTGTATTTAAATCCACTAATTCCTAGTGTCACTGAAGAATACACATCTATTCTATCTGCTTGTGCACAGCTTGAAGCAGCTCGGTAACAAAGCAATAGAAGATCACATTAAGCAACTGAAACAGGATTTCCTGGGATGCTGAGTACCCAAATGTTCACATTTCCAGCAGAAGCTACAGAAGTTCAAAGCTATAGAAATTCTACCTTATTATTATATTGTCTGACGCAAACTGACTTAATCAGGAAGAAAGAAGGGATATGAAGAGTTTAGTTTATGATTTCTGGGCAGATTGTGCTCTTGGAGACCGAACAAAAGCTGACTGAAGAATAAGGGAGAGCAGGCACCAGAAGAGGAAACACGAGCTGTATGTTTTCTCCTTCAGGCACAGTGGAACCTCTTTCTCCTTACACACACACACACGTTAGCACGTCACTGAATCAGCACGCCGACTGTATGGCCAAGGAACTCTCACCTACAGCCAATCCAGAGGGAGAGCTGTAGCGATGTAGCAGGCACCCAGAAAATCAGCAAAGCCTTTTAAAGTTTCAGAGGAAATCCTGCAGCAAATCCACTTGCCAGACCATGATTTCACTGCCTGGAATAAGTTCCCTGTTACTGGAGGGAGGCACAAGGATACTGCTTCCAAGAGCGCTGCTTCTGTTCTGAGTTGTCCCATATCCCTCCTTTTAGAGTCATTTCAAGACCCCTAGGCAACCACATTGGTCTTTTGATTAAATTAAAGAGCAATGTGAGCTCATGTCTAATGAAAAGCAGGGTTAGAGTAACAGATTAATCAACAGACAGAGCAAAGTGTAGTGAAAGCACATCCTGTGACACTCAAACTTGACTAATAAGCTAAGACTGCTACGTAAAAAAGGGACTAATTTACCGTCCTGCCCATGCGTATTTCAGCCTTTACCTGAGTCTTTCTCCACCACGTGTTTGGTATTTTTTTGGAGGATGAACACTCCTAATTTATTGGAGAATTACATTGGACACATCAGTACAAAACTTCCAAAGACAATCCTGAAAAATCTCTGAAGTCCTTCTGAAAACTTGTCACTAAAAAGAATCTTAAGAAAGCATTGCACAAACCTACTCAACTTTTTACATAAAGTACTTTACTGAACATGCTCAGCCAGTTCCTCAGCGTGGTGACGCCTGTCACACACAAACGATGCTGTCCCTGCCCTTGGCCAGCCCTTTTATTAGAGTTCCTAGCCCAGGACTCCTGTTTCTGCAGACTGTAGCAGGCAAGCTGGCAGACCTGAGGGCCACATATTTCTTCAAGTGTCCTTTCTCACATTAGTCACATTTTCTACTTTGCTACTTTTTCCTCTCTTCTTGAACATTTCCAGCCCTACTCAGGCTGCCTACAAGGGCACGCAACAAGGACAACAGCCTTTTGCATAACATGAGCCACATCTGTGCCACCTGAGAAGGTATTTTTGGCAGCACTGTAAGACTTTCTTACAAAACCAGAAGTGAATCATTAAAGGTTCATGGATAAACAGCACTACAGCTCTGAGAAGCCAGGGAAGAACAAGTCAGTTTAGCAATTAATTCCCCCATTACATCCAATCTACATATCGAAAGTGCCGTAAGCCGAGGCGATAATGTTTCCCTCAACCTAGAAATAAGCAGAAAATGGGGCTTTGTTGTGGGTAGCACCATTGCAGACAGGCAGGGAAAAAAGTCCAGTTTCAAGTTAGCCTAGTACTTACTGGGTTTGGAAGGCAGAAGATAGCAGAAAGTATCAAGTCCCCAAAAGGTGTAAGGGGAGAGTTAACATGTTGTTCTCACCTGGTTTGTTCAGTGGGTAGGTTGGGCTGTTAGATCAAGTCAAAGTGTGAGAGCCTGTTGCATTGGCTCCACTGTCAGCCTAACAGCTCTGTAATTACAGTTTGCTCTGGAAGTGCTTTTCACAGCAAACCTCTTTTAGTTTGTCAAGACAGGCTTGAGCCACGCTTCCAGACATAGACTAAAACCCCTTCTCACATCCATGCAGTACTGGCATACAAGTCTGGCAGCAGGACCCACACGTCCTCTACACCCAGCCCCAGTAGCAAGAGCTGAGAAGTGGTGAGTGGTGAGTAGAACACAGGAGCACTGAGTGCCACAGCTCTGACAGATATAAAAACACGTTCTGGCCAGGGCCCTGGACTGGAAGAGCATTTCTTTTCATAGTTCTTCCTAGGATTTGCCTCTGTTGCTCTGCCCCCAAAGGCCCCAGCTCTGAAAGCGAAGTAAAGGCTTTATATCCATCACCAACATGGATACAGAGCAGCTGACTCACTTACCACATACATCCTTTCCTATGTAAATAAGTATTTTAAACACCACCCCTGTTACTTTGCCAGGGTCTTTAACACGGGCACAACACTGACCGCACCGAGTGCACCGAGACTCGAGCGTTACACTTGGGCAAAGCAAACTGACGGCCACGCAGACGCGGCGCGCCGTGTGAGTTCCTCTACTTCAGTGCCGTAGACAAGATACTATGCAAAGGTGTAGACTTGGAAGCTCTCTTGAAACACTCCCAACTTTTCACATTCTAGAAGCCCCCATGTATAGAAGCTTTGGTTGTTTTGTAAAATGAATCATTACGATTTCTTTGACTGGCATTATAATACCAGTTATATTATGTAATAAAACCAGAGAGCAAGGAAGATGATTGAGGGACTTCAGCATCTCTCTTATTAAGAAAAGCTGAGAGTACTGAGGCTGTTTAGCCTGTGAAAAGAAGACTGAGAGAGGATCTGATTAGTGTTTATAAATATCCTAATGGTAGGTGTTAGGAAGGTGCCGGTCTCTTTTCTGTGGTGCCCAATAGTGCGACAATGAAAAATAAGTGTAAGTTAGAACATAGGATGTTTCACCTCAACATGAGGAGAACTTTCTTTCCTGTGATGGTGATGTGGCACTGGAACAGGCTACCCAGAGAGAGTGTGGAGTCTCCTTCTCTGAAGACTTTCAAAACCTGCCTGGATGCATTCCTGTGTCCTAGGTGATCCTGCTTTGGCATGGGGGTTGGACTAGGTGATCTCTAGAGGTCCCTTCCAACCCCTAGCTTTCTGTGGTTGTGTGTAATGATAGTATCATTAAATACTGCAGTCAACATAATCTATGAGGGGCACCCAACCATAGCTGGGAAGCCAGGAGTTCAAGGATCAACATTTACGCTATAATGGACAATTTTGCCTTGAGGAATATAAACCTCTCCACAGCTGATTGAAGGCTTCTGAACTCTTCAGAGTGTTTTTCCATCCTGAGAAACATTGCCTTGAAAGTAGTTCTGTTTATTCTTGGTGAGAACTGATCAGAATTTTTTAAACGCATATAATCACCAAAGTTTAAAGTACGTCCTGAGAATATAAAGGACTTTTGAGACTTAAATCAATCACAAAGAAAGTCAGAAGGGATGTAAATTTTTGCTGTTATCAAAGTTTCCTCCCTGAGTCTTATTACTGTGAATTTTGAAGGGCTCTGCACTGGGAGAACTAAAAGCGCTTGCGAGACCACGTTAAGGAAACTTTCATGCATACATGTGTGTATCAATGGAAGAAACGTTAGGTGCAAGAGGCCCTAAGGCCATAAAGCAGGTCATGAAGGCCATCTTTCAGAGCCCCTTAAGTTCAAAGAGAGAGAGAGGAGCAAAGCAGCCATGTTTTCAGAAGAACGTTTACATCCTGGAGCTGTCCACTCTGTCTTGCTTGGGAGATGCAAGTGCACAGCTTGACACCAACCCATTGCTTACTGCTGCCCTGTTTCCCTCGCACCCTTCCACGGGGCAGAAGAAGTGAGCTGGCCTCATGTGCCAACCAAGTCAAACACCTGGTTTACTTTACTGAATAAACACATACACTAACCACGCTCCAAAGGCTGACTTTAGCCTTTGCTTATGCAGTTGTGCAGGGTTTTGTCTGCTCTTGGGTTTTTTTACATTTCTTTTACCTCTTGAAGCCTGATGATGCATTCAAATTTAGGCATCGTAGTTGTAATCGGCATTTCCTAACACCCCAAGTTTGTGGGTAGCTTGACTGGCCACTTTGCCAGTCCCTATCCTCCTCATCTGTTCTATGTCCCAGATGTCAGAACAACAGGACATGTTAAACATTGACACTGGGGAAGCATCAAGAAAACTAATATTGCTTTTGTTTATCTGTATATACCAGTAAATGCTATGATGCTGGTGAGTGCTACCCCAAATGCTCTGCACTGTTATGGAGCTTGAATTAACTGCAGTTCACAGGTCAGACCAAACCCAGATATCACCAGAATTAACCATTTTACTTACACTGCTTGCCAGAGGCTATTCCTGTGTCAGCTGCCCTGCGTGACTGGTATTTGCTCAGCTGAACAGTTTGTGTATTGCTTCTGCATGATGAATGACCCTACCTCCACTAGCCCATTTTTATTTCCAGGTTCTTATATCATCGCTTGCTTGGCTTTATCCTCATTGCTAACATCTAGAGAAACCATGATACAGCAAGTCTGACTACAGCAGCTGCTGCAGCTCAAGACAGCCC
The DNA here is from genome assembly GCA_013400115.1 of Rhinopomastus cyanomelas. Lineage (NCBI taxonomy): Eukaryota > Metazoa > Chordata > Aves > Bucerotiformes > Rhinopomastidae > Rhinopomastus > Rhinopomastus cyanomelas. The sequence goes on from VXBP01010087.1 coordinate 631,328, forward strand.
AGTGAGTTTGCAAGCAACTGATCAGTGTCCTACAAGGCACGTTCAATGGAATGTTTTATTTAAGGGAAAACCTGCATTTTCACTGCATCATGTGGTTCTTTAAAACCTGAAAATACAATTAAGATTGTGCAGTCTCACTGGAGAATGGGAAGGATGGAAAATGTAAATGTTCCAGTTATGGCAAGGTTTTGAAATAGCCGGCAACATCAGTTCTGCTAGTAACACATAGTGTAGAGGGTGTGAGACTGTTCAGTGCCACGCTGCGCCCATCCCGTCTCCATGGCACAAGCCATCCGACTTTTAAGTGTCACTTTATCACAGGAGCATTTAATACCTTCTTATTTAAAGCTTGAGAGGTCCAGAAGGCGTAAAGCTCAAATGGACAGTGCACTGCTGCTTGTTTTACACTGAGTTATTTATTACATTAAAACATTTACACAGAATGACTCTGTAATTCTTTGTTGTGAAGCGGCTGGTGGAAGGTCTTCTGTGAGATCTCTTCAGATAAACATGAAAGCAGCTCTTGGCTTATAACTGTTCACGCCAACTCATCATGGGAAGGAGTCTTTTACAGTGGTGTCATTGGGGACTTTTAGGACAAATACAACTGTTCTTTCTGGAATAAAGTCTCCTTAAGCACAGAACACACCCAATTCAGCCCAGCAGGGCTGAACTACTCTGCTACACAGACAGAAGCGTTGCTTGCAGAACATGAGCAGCCTCAGCTTATGTTCTCACCTCTCACTTGAGGGGTGAGGCTACCATAGGGAGAGGGCTGGGTGCTTTGAAGACCATTTTTGCTTCAAGTCCAAACTGCAATAAGTAAGTTTTTAGTTCAGGACTGCAGAGCAACTCTTCCTTTTCAGACTCAGGTCTCTTTATTAACTTGAACTTGCGTTGCCAACCTGAGTTGAAGCCTAAGAAATCTAGATCAGGTACACAGCTAAACTGAGCCGTGCTAGCCACCCCGGATCAAGACATGAGCTATGACAGCAGATATTTTTGTCCAGAGTGTGCTGTGCTAAGGATTTGCCTGTTACATAAGGAAACACAGCGAATGCCGAATGCAGCTGGCCAAGCAACCTCGAATGTGCCCCCACCCGCAGTAAAGCGCAGACATTTGTTCACAGCAAATCCTGCAAGGAGTCTCACACTCCCAGACTGAAGCAAGAAGTCCAGATGGTTTGAGGATATTGAAGACCTAATGGTGGGAATCATTTCTCTGCTCACCCCTGAGAGCAGACTCAGCTGCACCTGAGGGACTCCCACAGAAGAGTCACCAGAAATCATGTAACCCTTGTCTACGGGAGCTCTGCAGTCCAGGAAGAACTTTGAACAGTGAAACCCTGAGATCAGCAGACACTCTTGACACTCTTAAAAATAGACCTGCTCAAATCAGAATCACAGAACATCAGGGATTGGAAGGGACCTTGAAAGATCATCTTGTTCAATCTCTCTGCCACAGAAGGACCACTTAGACCAAGTCACACAGGAACACGTCCAGGAGGGTTTTAAACATCTCCAGAGAACGAGAGTCCACAACCTCCCTGGGCAGCCTGTTCCAGTGCTCTGTCACCCTCACTGTGAAGAAGTTCCTTCTCATACTGATGTGGAACCTTCTGTGTTCCAGCTGACACCCATTGCCCCTTGTCCTATCACTAGATGACACTGAGAAGAGCCTGGCTCCATCCTCCTGACACCCACCTTATAAACATTAATGAGGTCACCCCTCAGTGTCTGTTTCTCCAAGCTCAAGAGACGTGGCTCCCTCAGCCTTTCCTCATCAGGGAGGTGTTCTACTCCCTTCATAAATCAAGCTGTCCAGTCCAACATTCTGATAGTGATAAATAAGGTGCTTTTGTCCCACAGAAACCCTTTCTAATCTGTTAGCACTGCAATGCTTAGAAGTGAATGCATAAGCTCTGCATCTCACCCCTCTCCGGCCCTAACCATCCAGCCAACCACCTCACAGAGGTCAGAAGGCATCACTGAACAGGTTCCTGGTCGTGCAACAGAAAGGAGCCAAAAGGAGTAGCTATCACAGCTGTTTCTAGCTCAGTGAAAGCTTTTGGCATGTTTTGCAAGGGCTACAAACCACTGAGCACTGCTCTTTGGTGGCATTCGTAGCCCAACATAATTATGCCTTATTCCAAACAAGGGCGAGTAAACCTGGGTGCAGTGGAACCAAAGGCACAGCAGCTGCAGGAGTGTAGAACATTCCATTAAGGAGAAAAACAAAAGCCACATTAAAACAGTGTTCCAAAAGCCTACTTTGTTCTGAGAGCAGAAAACACCCAACACGTGGCTGTTGGTGCAGTCAGCCTGTACAGCTGCCTGTACGGTGCTGTCAGAAATTCACCAGCTCCAGATGAAGCTCCACAGGTTTCCTCAGCCACCCGGGCCACAGATGTCCTCCAACACAGGCAATGCCACCTGTCCAAGCACAGCAATACCTTTGTGTGCACCAAGGCTGCCATGGAGCTGTGGTGGAGGCAGCTGCAGAAGGGGCAGTACCTGGCTGTGGCTACAACCAGATGTATCAGCCACATTTTTTTTCCACAAAATAAACATGATGTTATGAATCCTAAGTGACTTTTTTTTTCCTTTGTATTTTTTACTTTTTCTTTCTGGAGTTAATTTTTTTTCAAGGAAATACTGTCGAGAAAGCAAAGAAAACAGTGAACACCTGTCCTTTGAGGGGAAAAGAGGCACGTTCAAGTGGCATGTAGTTTGGGATACTGGCTCGTATCAGCTGAACATTAAAACTCTGAGACATTAATCTGCAGCATTTTTTCCTGTTCTTCACATGACTGAGGGGAATGTCATTCCAGCTGGAATTATTTAAACACAAGTCATATCCTAACACATCAAGAATGAATCATTTATCTAATTATATATATTTGTGTCTGCTCACATCCAGTTTTGCATATTAAAAAGACACATAGCAAATGTAATCTAATTTTTCTCTCATTTACAATTTTAAATATTGGCTCTTCATAGGAATTCATGGAGTAAAAGCATGTTATAGCAACTCAAAATGTTGAGCCTGGCGCTGCTTCTTTGCCACTCCACGTTTAAAAGACTGTACTGCTGCTGATTTGCACTCTGTCTCATCGCTTCAGTCTGACTTTTCTGAAGAGGAAAAGTTGACATAAGAACACTGGGGCTAGAGTAAAAGGAATGAAGCATGAAATATTAACCCAAAAGCAGCTCTCACTTCTAAAGGAAAATGGTCTGTTCTACCACTAGCTCTGCGTCTAAGGTCAGATTAGAAGAATCCACAAATTAGGCAGGAAAAAGCAACTCTCCTGTCTAGAATTCCAGATCAACCCCAAGAGGGAGAATAAAAATATTAAGAATTGATGGTAAAAACAGGATGAAGTGGGATGAAAGGCTAGCTGAGACACAAGCATTAAAGAAGAAATAGAAAGCCATAAATTGGAGCTTGGGGATACTGGATTTGATTCCAGAAGAAGAAGGAATAAGCAATTAAAGTCAGGAGATGAACAACATTGATTTAGCAACAGGACTTGAGGTGTTTAATGTCTATGACCTTCTCCTTTGAGAACAAAAGCAGAGAAAGCAAAAGAACCTTCCTTTAAAAATGTGTTTTGATGCTCAGGGCCAAGCAGAAGGGCAGTGGAGAACGGAGCAGTTTGACAAAGGAATTTGCCTTAGAGGCTCCTGAGGGATAAAGTGCCTTGTATCCAAGACCTTCGGCTCTCTGCTCCTCTAACCTTTTGTCGCTGCATCACACGCTGAGTAGCACAACCCCTGGCTGAGTACAGTGAGCAGACTCATATTAGCCATGATTAGTACTATGTTTTCCGTGGAATCATAGAATGGCTGGGGTTGGACGGGACTTCAAAGATCATACGGTTAGCAGGGACACTCCCACTGCACCAGGTTGCCCAAAGCTCCATCCAACCTTCTCTTAGTCACCCCCAGTGGTAAAGCATCTGCAATTTCCCTGGGCAACAAGTTCCAGTTCCTCAGCACTCTCATAGTGAGGAAACGTCTTCCTGATTTGTAATCTAGATCTTCCCACTTAAAGAACGGAGCCACTACTCTTGTTCTGTCACAACAAATGCTTGCAAGAAGTTCCTCCCCAGCATTCTTGTAGGCCCCCTTCAGAAACTAGGAGGCTGCAAAAGGGTCTTCTTGGGTTTTTTTAATGCATGTGTGAGGTGTAAAACCTCAGACCCGGTCTGGTAAATTCAAACAGATCTGTTTCAGTGTTTAGAATGGTGATGTTCTGTTCACGAGTTTCTCGACAGAAATGCAAGCTTAGCAGCGTAAATTATAGTTCAAAACCATGGCAGCTCTTGTCTCAAGAACTCGATAGTGCTGACCACAGCTAGGTTTTACACTTTGTTTTAACCAATGGTTAAGCAAGGTAACAACATCAGAAAGTGTGATGGGGAAATGTCATCGTAGAATGCATACATTGCATCACATGTTTAGCATTAAATAAATATTAGTTATACGTTGGTGTGATCTTTGATTCAAAACCTGTGATGTCTGTACTCATCTCCTCAGCAGAGCGCACAGGCAAATCCTGGGTGTGCACGAATGGAACTGACTGGAAAGAGCATCCCTCGGCTCATCCCATCCCTGCTATTATCTTCACGCCGGGGGCATTTAGGAACGAGCCAGCCTGAGGCGCGTTTTCACCTATGAAGTGGTGCTTCAAAAGGCACCGAAACTTGCTCAGTCAGTCTCCGCTCCGAGAGGAGCTGCGGAGCGGGTCCAGCACCGCGTCTTCTCCAGCCCGGCCCGCCCGCTCCCGACGCTTTTCCATAGGGATGCGGGTGACATCTGGTGGCTGCAGGGGGAAGCGCACCCCAGCGGAACTCCCCCCGCACCCCTCCCGGTCCCCTCCGCGCACACCCCATCCGGAAGGAGGTGCGTAGAATCAGAGCGTCACGGAACCGTCTGAGCTGGAAGACAGAGCTCAGAGATCATCTAGCTCCAAGCCCCAGCCACGGGCAGGGACATCTCCCACTAGACCAGGTTGCTCAAAGCCTCATCCAGCCTGGCCTTACCTGGGTTTACTAAGATTATTAGATTGCTCTAAAATTATGAACAAGTCTGGCCCCAAACTGGAAACCGTTGGATGTCACTAAGAACACCTGTGCATGCACCTTTCAAACATGAACTAGGTCCTATTAATTCTTTTGTCCTTATTCATAACAGGGGCCGAGTGACTTTCTGTGGTCTCTATGGAATGGAACTTTTGGGCACATGGCCACCTTGGTTCTAGTTTAACTTCCTATCAGAAGTACTGTCAACATTCCCATGCGGTGGCAGTTACAAGCCTTTCTAGGTTAAAGTTGTTAGAGAAAACTCCAGGAGAGCTGTAACTCCTGAATGCAGACTTTCTGAATTTTGAAAATTGGTGGCAATTTGGACTTACCCTTCCTGGTTCATTTAGTACCTCTGCTAAAAACTGGAACCACCACATGTGAATACAGACAACAAAAAAGTACGAGTACTATGTAATCAAAGTTCATGTTTAGGGTGTGGAATGATCTGAGGAATGGACTATCACGCAGTTAAGCTCAAGGACAAGAGGGAACAATTTCAAACCCAATGGGATAAATGTATATTAGACCTTAGGAAGAAGTTCCTCACTATGAGGGTGGAGAAAGCCCTAGAACTTGTTGCTCAGATAAGTTGTGGATTCCCCCTCTCTGAAAGTGTTCATGGCCAGGTTGGAGGGGGCTAGTGTGAGGTATCCTTGACCATGGCAAGGAGGTTGGAATTAGATGATCTTTAAGGTCCCTTCTGACCTAAACTGCTGTATGAGTCTACAACAAACTTTCTTCCTGAATCGTGTAAGAATCTTCCAGGATGAAAAAGAGAGTTTGAGCTGCTTGCTTTTCCTTATCATAGGAGTGAAAGCTCTGGTCCAGGGTAGTTTAGGACTTCTTTAAGACTGCTATTCCCAGACAATCATTTTGTTTATGTTTCCTCCTTAAAGCAGTGTACAAAATGAGTGGTGCTTTTCAGGAATCTTAGACACTACTGAAAGGGGGAAGCACAGCTGTAACCTCTGGAATGACAGGGTTGATGTGTTTCCACTTCTCAAAGGCGGCAACAATGAGTCATCCTCAGGTGATCACCGCAGCCTTGACTCTGACTTACCCGTGGGTTGTGAATAATCCATAGACAGAATCCAAGCAATAGGGCATGATTTTCCCTATTGTAGGTGCTTTGCTAAGAGGGTGGAGAAGGAGGGAACATGACAAGGACTCTCTTGCATCTCGGTGAGTCTTGACTGCTGGAGTGGCCTATTGACACTGCTGGCAGCTGATACAGGTTGAAGTACTTTGTGAGCCACTCCATCTTGCCTTCCAGGGACTTAGCTCTACTCAGCTGAAGGCTCTGGCAAGAGCACGGTGTCTAGTTTTGGGCAAGCACTTCAAGAAAGATGGCAGCCAAATGGAGAGATTTCAGAGAGTTAGTAAGAGTGAATTGTGGAAAACATGATCTGAGGTAACGACTAAAGGACAATTTCTAGAGAGGAGAAAACAGAAAAAGAGAGCCTGTGAACTGCCTGCAGAGGTTTAATCTGTTACCACAAGGAGAGTGATAATGCATCCTTGGGGACAGGAAAAGCAGTAATAGATTTAAACTGCACATTAATCTTGGGGTATGGTGCAGTCCAGTAGAGTCAAGGCTTCAGGTTTCGTCTGGACAGCCTCAGGTTGCAGTAGGGGAGGTTTGGATTGGGTCTTAGGAGGAATTTATTCACTGAAAGTGTTTTAAAGGACTGGATCAAGCTGTCCAGAGAGGTGCTGGAGTTACCATTCCTGGAGCTGTTTAAAAGGCTACTTACAGATGTAGTGCTGAAGGACTTGGTTTAGTGGTGACTTGGTAGTGCTGGGTCAATGGCTGCACTTGATCTTAAAGGTCTCTTCCAGCCAAAATGATTCTCTGATTCTGTGATTAGTCATTCAATTGCTTAACAGTAAGCTCAAGCATTTTACTCCTAATTTTCCTATGTGCATTTTTCCTACTACTGAACACCTTCTTTGCCTCTGTCTATACTCCTGTGCTGTCCTGATATCAAACCCCAGACTGCTGGGGCCCCAGAGGAAGCTGACACAAGGGAGAAGTTTGCCCTGATTGATGAGGACGGGACTAGGGATGAGTTGAGCAAACTGGACGTACACAAATCCAGGAGCCCGGATGGCATGGACCCATGAGTGCTAAGGGACACAGCGGAAGTCATTGCTAAGCCACTCTCCATCTTCTTTGAGAAGTTGTGGGGATCAGGAGAGGTGCTGAGGGACTGGAGGATAGCAAATGTCACTCCGATCTTCAAAAAGGGAAAGGAGATAACCGTAGACTGGTCAGCCTCACCTCCATCCCAGGAAAGGTGATGGAATAATTTGTTCTAGAGGTGTCTCCAGGCACATCCAAGCACAAGGACAAGAAGGTCGTTAGGGACAGTCAGCATGGCTTCACCAAGGGGAAGTCATGCTTGACCAGCCTCATAGCCTTTGAGGAGGACATAACCAGGTGGATGGATGATGGCAGAACAGTGGATGTGATCTACCTTGACTTAAGTAAGGCATTTGAAACAGTCTCTCACAGCATCCTCCCAGCCAAACGGAGGCAGTGTGGTCTGGATGATCAGGTAGTGAGGTGGATCGTGAACTGGCTGCAGGATTAAAGCCAGACAGTGGTGGTCAATGGGACAGAGAATAGCTGGAGACCTGTATCTAATGGAGTCTCCCAAGGGTCAGTACTGGGACCGGTCCTGTTCAATCTATTCATTGATGACTTGGATGAAGGATTAGGGGGCACTGTCAGCAAGTTTGCTGATGACACAAAGCTGGGTGGTGTCGCCAACACCCCTGAAGATTGTGCTGCCATTCAGCAAGACCTGGACAGTCTGGAGAGCTGGGCTGAGAGAAATTTAATGAGCTATAACAAGAGTAAGTGCAGAGTCTTGCATCTGGGCAAGAACAACCCCAGGTACCAGTATAGGCTGGGGACTGACCTGCTGGAGAGTAGTGTAGGAGAAATGGACCTGGGGGTCCCGGTGGACAGCAGGATGACTATGAGCCAGCAATGTGCTCTTGTGGCCAGGAGAGCCAACAACATCCTGGGTGGTTAGCAGATCGAGAGAGGTTCTTCTTCTCCTCTACTCTGCCCTGGTGAGACCACACCTGGAGTATTGTGTCCAGTTCTGGGCCCCTCAGTTCAAGAGAGACACACAACTGCTGGAGACAGTCCAGCACAGAGCAACGAGGATGATAAAGGAAGTAGAACACCTGCATTATGAGGAAAGGCTGAGGGAGCTGGATCTCTTTAGCTTGGAGAAAAGGAGACTTAGTGGTGACCTCATTAATGTTGATGTGAAGGGTGGGTGTCAGGAGGGTGGAGCCAGGCTCTGCTCAATGCCATCTAGTGATAGGACAAGGGGCAATTGTTGTAAACTGGAACACAGGAAGATCCACATCATTGTGAGAATGAACTTCTTCCCAGTGAGGGTGACAGAGCACTGGAACAGGCTGCCCAGGGGGGTTGTGGAGTCTCCTTCTCTGGAGATGTTTAAAACCCACCTGGACGTGTTCCTGTGCAGCTTGGTCTAGATCCTGCTGTGGCAGGGGGATTGAACTGGATGATCTTTCGAGGTCCCTTCCAATCCCTGATGTTGTGTGATTCTGTGATTCTGTGAATTAATATATGCAGTCAAAATACCAGTAACAGTATCTCTCCCCAGAATCAGGAAAATCTTCTTTACTCTGAGTGTCATGGAGCACTGGATCAGGCTACCAAGACAGGCTGCGTAGTCTCCTTCTTTGGAGACCTTCAAACTCTTCTTGGATGCTTCCCTGTGTGACCTGCCCTGGCTGATCCTGCTTTTAGTGAGACAGTTTGACCAGATGATCTCCAGAAGTCCCTTCTGACCCCTACCATTCTGTGATTCTGTGATGTGTGTGCAATACTGGTGTAAACTCAACCTTAATTTCTGCATGCATCTGTTTACAACATTCCTACTTACCTCACACAGTTGTTGCAAGACCTACCTGAACACCTACTATGCTGTCTGAAAAGTGCAAGTGTGAATAGTGTTTTTATACTAATACATAGTAATAACACATTTATTTATTAATAGCATACATGAACATATGTTTAATTGTGTTTTTATAGGTTATTGACAGAACTGATACAAGCTGAGAAAAATTATGTCCCAAATGACCCTCCTTTCATCAGATATTTTTCACTCTGTAGTTTTTTCATCACCTGTAATTACACAAAGCTGAGAAAAAGGTAGCTGGCATGTATTTTAATGTAGTCAATAAAACATAAAAGGTATTGAAAAAATTTGAAATCTCTTTCCAGTGCAGAATGTCCTTATTACAACAGCAGCTGGCCACTCCAGGAGATCCAGTGCCAAAGCTTGAAAGCACTGCTGAGGTGACTTGAAGACATTCTGCCTTTAGCCTTGTGTCTCTCAGCACACCCAAGATGCACATTAGTGCCTTAATGGGTTATTGCTTAATTAAATGATTAAATGCTTTGTATGTGAAAAACAATCTGTTAAGTGGTAGGTTCTGGCATGCCTCACCCTGAAAACACATTAAAAGCTCTTGCCATCTGAAGAGCAAAGACATGAGGACACAAACATTTGGCTCTACTATACACAAAATGAACCATATCAAAAATGCCAAAATTTAATTATAGTGACAGTGAATGCACAAAAACAAGATCTTTGCTTCCAATGTCTATCAGAAGAGAATGAAGAAACAAAATAGATAAAAGGCAGCAATCATGTAAACCTCCTGCGTGCGGTGCCTGAGATGTCTTGTAGAACTACATGCCAGAGCAGGGGTACAACCTAAACTATATACCATGCATTTTACAGTGTGTATTTTTGCTAACAAAATCATTGCTGTTCATTGATGTTTGGCTGCATCTTCCATACAAATGTAAAAAATAAGCTATAGTACCTTGTTCAATTTTCTTGCTGTTTAAGCGTGGATCGGCATCATCAGCTAAGGAAATCCTATTAGCTCTCCTATTAATTCCAGACAACCTAAAATCAGTCCATACCACAAAGGTGGTAAGAGGCATTTTTTAAATCTGGGCTACACACATATACGAGGGCTAAATGGACCTCTTTGTCTTCTGGGTCTCCTAACTTCCATAATTATACTTCTTTTACTTCAGTGGTGTGGTGGGTTCAAGACCACGAGTAATCAGAAGGAAAAGAAGTTAGGTCTGGATGAGATCTCGGGTGGAATTTGCCAGACAGTGGATAGCTTAGGGAAAATGAAAGGGGTTTATTAAATCTGTAAGTGTATGCAGAAAGAAGCAAGAGGTTAAGCACACAAACCAGAAACTCCACCAGAATTACATCACATATTCTGAGAAAAATATAATGGAAGATTACTACAGTGTTGGTGTTTGGGTTTTGCATTAGAGACCCGGCGAAAGTACGTTGGTCAAGCAGAGAGGGGTACAACCATCCTCTCTTCTTTTCATTCAACGACACTTTTCAGGTCCCTTATAAGTAGCATGTCAGGGTCTGCAGATGCCAAATCCTTGGCCATTCCAGACTGGCAAACACTTCAATTCTTCAGTGTAGCTTCTCTGGCAAAATGCTGATCAGACAGGCCTGATTCCTCAGAGTCTGAACTACATCCCTCAATGCAGGAAACATGCCTTTTAAAAAGGAACCCAGTTGCTTTTCTTGCCAAAGGTTTAAGGATTATCAGGTCCTTCTGCTTCTTTCAGAACAGAGAGTTTGACTAAGCACAAAGGAATTCTCAGATGCCTCTACCAAGGCTTCTTCTCTCCCCAATACCTGAGCATCCCCAGCTTTTCTCAGGGGCAGAAATGACAAACAGTCACTCTTCCTGCTTATCAGTTGTCCAAAGATGATGGTGGCTGCATGGCCAGCCAGACAGGAAGCACACTATGGCAGCAACCGCGTAGCTGGGTCAGCAGGGGGACTCCCCTTTGCCGCAAATGTGGCTGAGAGACTTCTGTTAAAATAAAGGTTAAAATAAGGATAAAAGAAGCAGATGTGCTCCTTAATGAGCAAGGAGCCTTCTGAGTTTGAGCAGGACTCCGAGTTCAGAAGAAGTTCATGGTGAGGAAGACTCACTACTTTATCCCGGAGACCACAGGCCTACTCCAACAAAAGACTGCACCTGTCCAGATGGGAGGAGACTTAATTTACATGGGAAGTGGGGACAGGTTATAAATATGTATGTGTGTATTGGGAAATCTAATGAATATGTATTGTTTTACAACATATAGTCATGGTTTCATAGCCAGTGGGTACACACGATTTCAGAAGGCACTCTAGCCTCATGTGCCCACCAGTGGTAATAAATTACCTGCTCAAAAACTATAAACAGAGTTCTTGGGTCTTCCCGTACATCAATAGGCAGCTAAAACCTAAGTGCCACGCTTCAGGAGGTCTCAAGTGCCCTACTGGAGCTAGGACTGGAACGGGAAACCCTCTTTCTATCTAAGATCAGTTCGCTATCATTATGGTTGCTTTTCACTCTTTTTATTTTGTACAATGACACGGTACAGAAGATGGGTTTTCTTGATGAGAAGTGTTACAAAATTCTAAGTTGCAAGAACATATTGGGATTAAAATTCAGTGCAGCTCAAATTCATAGTTTCTTATCTCGTTTGTAAAGCCTGTAGAAAATAATATCTCCTAGCTTTGTAACTTTTCTATCTATTTGAAGACCAGACCACCTTTCACTTTCTTGTAGATTAAGTAATTAAAATTCTTCAATATTTACTTATCAAGCTTTCTTCTATCACGGCCAATCTCATGGTTTATCACTGAACTTACTACGCTGTGTCATGCCCCTAGTACTTTACCCAGCATTGCAGATAAAGATTTCCTTGTAGTGGCCAAGTAGAGCCACTGCTTCACAGCTTACAAATAATCCCACCACTTTCTCTTTCCACTAGATCTCTGTGCTGTGATCCCACAGAACCAGTATTATCTTCTAATACTTTTTAAGTGCTTCTCATCCTTGCCTAGCCCGTTGTGTCCAAATGTAAGGTTTTGCCATTTTTTATCCCTGCCTTCCTCTGGCATCCTCTGTTTGGTGCCACCAAGGTTTATCCTCTTCATGGTTTCTTCTCCTGCCCCAGAACACTCTTTCAATTAATTAAAATAGTTTGTCATTCCTACCCTGCCCTTCTGTACCCTGAGCACCCTTTCCAACTAGACACTGCCTGTGAACACCACAGCACCATAGTTATTGAAAGTACTGAGTAGTGTCAGACCTAGGAGACACTATGATGCAGAGGTTACCAGCTAGGCAGCAGCTAGAGAGTTAAAGTATCCTTATACTTTCCCACAGTTATTAAGAAACTGAGAGCTTTTCACTTTGATCAGCCAAGGTCGCAAGCATGATTCATCAATGCACAAGCTTCAGCAGTTTCCCTGGTAGCCATTTGATATTTGTTCAGCTTATCAGATTTCTGTTACTCTCGTAAGGACTGCAGTATCACTCCTCTGGATGGATGAATTCATTCCTTTTGTCACTGATCCACCAAAATAGTAGGCTCCCATTTTTCAGTATCAGTGAAAAAACAATCTCCTTAGCTGACCCCCAGCTGAAAACAAAACAGAGGAGTGTTTCTACAAAGACAGCTCCAAGAGACTTGTTCTCTGCATCATGCTCAAGCTCCTCATTGACTTAGTACCACTTAGCTTTGTCTCAGCGTAATGCTTAAACTAGATGATTGGGCAACGGGCTCTTTAGAACTGCAAGTCAGCTACAGTAAACTTGGGCTAGTGGCACCAAACAGATTGAGTTTGATTGCTGTAATGCATGCTGCTAGAACAACTTCATTCAGGGAAATCAAGTCTAGCAGATTGGTCAAGGTCACTGTTGTGATGATGCTCTCTTCCTCCATGCCCCTGCTGTTGGAGGGATGCATGCTGAGATAATGAATCAGATTAAGTATCTTGATGACACTTTTGATTATGCTCCTTCCCCAGAAAGGTCATCAGATTTTGGCTGGTAGGTGGCAATCAGCTTTGGAATGAAAGTAGATTTCAGAGGCACAAGCTGCCCCTTTTTCAAACAAATTGACCTAGCAACCGCAAGGTACGCATTTGGGCCAGAAGGCTTGATTATTGTAATTCTGTCCCAGCAGGACATTTCCAGGGCCTGCAGCTTGCAGAGGGTCCAGAAGCGTGTATGCACACTGGAGTAAGCACTGCAACCTTCAGGTAACCTGCAACTTTGCTAAGGCAAGATTGGTGGAGTTGCTCCAGAGTCACCAGTGGACCTTTTTATCCTGACTGGGACAGAACTTGGTAAGCTAAATGTCATGACAGAAAGCTGGTCCTATCCTCACACATTCATTCCTCTGTTAAACACTTGTGAAGGAGTTAGTGACTTCTCTAGGATCCAACAGACATACTGGAACCCAGGACACAAGCACATAGCAGGCTGAGGTACGTGGCAGAAGTACAGCCGTGTAACTCCTCGTTCAGGAGGGACATAGTGGAAAGTCTCTGCTGCCTTTTACTCACACTCCTCTAAGCAACTGCCAGCTGAAGCAGCACAGCCTCTCTTGGGTTCCTTGGCCCTCACCCATGGGTGTCACAGGCTGCAGAACATTGTTCAGACTAGCTTGTCACCTCTGGCACAACTTGAGGGGCAGAAAAGCCGAGGCTCTCTGCAGAAGATGTCTGAGATGGATATTAAACAGGAAGGAATGCAAAGCCACTTTTGAGCCAATGCTTTAGGTGGGCATAATGTTTCACCCGTCCAGACATCTGTGGGGTGTACTTTTTCATCCCTAAAGCTCCATTTTCATATCTGGATGAGCTTGCCAATATTTGAAGTTTCTTTGAGTTACTATGTAAAGGATATCTTTAATATTTAAAAGACACACAGATTTATTGCTGAGGGACATGATTTCATGGCAGTGCTGGTTCAGTGGCTGAACCTGATGATCTTAAAGGTCTCTTCCAACCAAAACGGTTCTGTGACTCTCTTCTTTGAACAGCTAGTCCAAATCAATAGCTGTTAGTCAGAAACCTGTCTCAAACCACCGCTGTGTTACCTTCTCTCTCAAGCCCTTTGCTCTTCACACAGCAAAGGCATTCAGAGGAAACCACAGAGACACAGGTGGGACCCAAGAAAGCATGTCTACTGGAAGACGACGGCAAACATGCAAAAGTTACCTGTGTAGGCACAGACCAGGTTATCAGTTTTCCAAACCAGATGCAAGTCGTCCTTCTCTTGTGCTCAGACAACAGTGATTAGTTTTGTAGAAATTTCAAACTGGATTAAAACACTTGAGGACTATTTGTGTCTCTTACACAGTGCTCAAGTGATTTTCTAAGGCAGGAACAAGAAGTGGGCGCATTGAGATTAATTTTAAAATGTCTTAAGCTAAAACTATGAGACTGAGAGGGGCGTGGCAGGGCGGGGCAGGGCGGGGGCAGCTCATCAAAGAGAATGCGCGCTATCCGTCTTGTGATTTTAGCTTTCACTGCTCTGACACCTGTAGCTGCAGTGAAGTTGCTGAATTGCTCCTGTCGGTGAGAACTGCCGTGAAATGCCATCAGTCAGCTGAGCGCCCCGCTCCGGGACTGCAATGCAAGATCAGAGCACAGGAACAGACCCAGCGAGCCCCAGCAAGTCTGCCGAGCGCCCAGCTCACGTGTGCACGGCACGACACCCTGACTGCGAAAGGCTGGATCAGGATGCTCCTCGTGTGCGCAGCGAATCCAGCGCCGCGGGGAGAGACCGCGCTGCGCCGCCCGTGAGCGCTGAGCAACATCTTCACCATCTCATCACTAGATGGCGGCGACCTTCACGAATTTCTCATCAGTGAGCGCTGTACTCTCGGAAGTCCCTTCCTCTCTCTCTTTAAAACCCGTTAGCAGCTCTTTCCCTTCCACTTTACACACTTGCTTCGCAGTGCCTTGGCAAACAACGCAGCAGCTCTGTTTCTCAGTAGAGGCATTTTGAAAAATGAAGGTCTGTGTCACTAAAAGCACTCTGTACCTTTGACATAAACCCTGTTCTGAGCTTACACCCGATTTCTGCAGGACGCGTCTCTTTTCATATTCAACTCTGTATGGGCAGAGTAGCTGTAGACTTATTCCAGGTGCCACATGAATTTCTAATACCTGTGTTGTTTTCATGGGACTATCCCACCAGGGCAGATTTTGCAAAGGCGTCCCTTTCCTTTCCAGCTTGCATCACTTTCCTCTAGACTTTGCAAAAGCCATTTCACTCAGTTTGAGAACAACAGGAACACAAAACACAGGGAGCACACCTGTCTGGTTGGCTCAGTTGGTAGAGCATGGGACTCTGAATTCCTGGGGTCATGGGTCTGAGCCCGGTGTAGGACATCTTGAGACAGTACTGCGGGCTCACCCTGCTCCAGCAGGGGAGGTTGGACTTAGATGATCTTTGGAGGTCCCTTCCAACCTCTAACATTCTGTGATTCTGTGTAACAGGTCCCCCCACCATCTCCTCAGGATGACCTTTGGCCCTTCCTGGCAGTGCTGCCAGCCCCCCCCATTTTGCCTGTGACCCTCACCCCCCTGGCCCAGCTTCACACTCCCTCCTGCCCTCTCTCTGCTCAGGAAGTCGTGCACCCTGCAGGCAGTGCTATCATTTCTCTCCAGCACCAAAAGCCTGCGCTGGCACTGGTGTTTCACTGCTCTACTGGCAGCACTGCAGAACACCAGAATTTGCTGCCTCTGAGCACACATGGTTTAAGGAGCTTTGTTGGAAGAAATATGCATTCCAGTTGCAGGTTTGTACCACAAGTCCTCCATCCTTTGCCTGAGCTAGCTCAGAAAAGGCCCAGGCTGTTCATGGTGAAGCTGTCATGAGCCTCAGGAGCTGGGAAACCTCTGCTGGGCAGTCTGTCATTTTCTTTGCCGTGCTAAAAACAGGGCAGGTCTTCACAGGTGACAAAGGGCTGATCAGCCTACCAGATGTGACAAGGGTACTGAAATCACATCACATCCAGAGTCAGGGTTCAGTCCTGGATGCCACCTTGACAACATCAGCCAGGGTGCTAAGGTACTTTACTTTGGTCCTTTGAAGCTCGGAGAGGAAAGCAAGCCTGCCTAGGCTGGCTCCAGACCTCAGTCTGCCAATGGGTTGAGAACACATTCACAGTGCTGAGTGTGAGGTGAACACTGGGAATATTCAGGAGGATCAAAATGTAAGAACAACAAATTGAACAAAGCATGGTGTTTGTTAAAACCTTGTGTTTCTGAGAAATTTTGAGCACCTTGTTACACAGAGCACAAGACTAAAGATTAAGCTTTTCAAAAGAAAATCTTTTCACTACATATTTGAAGCCTTGTAATGGGACAACTATTTCATATTTCATGTTCCATTTCATATTTTAAAAGTTTAAGGACAAAATAGTTCAAGGACACTATTACATTGACCTTTATGACTATGAATACAACCAGCTTAGTGCCCTGTTATGTAGTGCAGGGACAGGTTTCTTTTAGCAGTTTGTGACAAAAGAGTCCATTGATTATCTGAAGACTGAGACTGAACAACAGGTTCAAATCCATACGCACTTTTACAACTGAAAAAATCTAATCATTGTTATTTTAATATGCAAAGGATATCACCCTCAAAACCTAAAGTTGCACATCTGTTTTGTTTTGTTTCAATGAAAATGTCAACATATTTTCTGCGTTTTGTACTCTTCAGAATTAATAGCTTGACATGAGTCTGGAGCCTGTATTTTCACAGAGTTCTACAGTAAATATCCACAGAAGAAGGTGATTAGAAACCATCTAAGTTGCAGAAAAGTCTGGACCAGAGTCCCGGTGTACCACCAACATAGCTTTTTTAATATTAAAGATTGACGTAGAAGACATGACTCAACAAGTAGATCATGGTGGCTCACTTTTCTCTGGCACCCTAACTCTAGCAAGACCTGCAGAAATCCTGTCTAGCCACTCTGGAGGGTCAGAATCCTTGGGCTTATAAAGTTCTTCTCCCAAACACAGCGGAAAGAAGCACACCTGTGCTGAACAAGCTTCTCAGCACGACTCTCATATATGTACAAGCTGGGTACATTAAAATTAACATTATAATATTGACCTTATGATGCTAGTAAGCAACAAGTAACAAGCACAGCTCTGCTGAAGAAGAGCAGCAGCACTCAGTGCCACCATTTTCCACGTGGCAATATAAGGAACGGCATCTCCTGTGCCGTAGGAAAAGGTGGCTGCCCCGTATCACTTTCC
Organism: Rhinopomastus cyanomelas; assembly: GCA_013400115.1. Taxonomy (NCBI): domain Eukaryota; kingdom Metazoa; phylum Chordata; class Aves; order Bucerotiformes; family Rhinopomastidae; genus Rhinopomastus; species Rhinopomastus cyanomelas. Next base: position 648,579 of record VXBP01010087.1, read on the forward strand.
CCTCCAAAAAGATCCTAACTAAAAGTAGCTGAACAGGGCAAAGGTAAACAGAACATTGATATGCCCCTGGAAGCCACTAAATCAACTTCTGTGATCAAAGTTGGATTTCTGCTTGACCTAAACGGGCTTTGTCTGGATTGTTAAGACAAATGCTAAACATTGTCTGCAGACAAGTGGAGGAAATTCAACTGAAATTATTATCTAAGAAGCTCTGTGGAAATTCTCTCATTTCCAGTTCAAGTGAAATGACAGATGAAAAATTTTAAAGTTGCATTGTGGGTTAACTCATTCTTCTCTCATTCATCTCTACCATTGTTTGCTTCTTTGATGGATACATCAGAATCAGCCACTTCTCTCCAAACTCATTTTGCAGGCACAGAATGTGACTTCTTTTTATCACCTTTCAGAAAGAAAAAGGCTCCTCAGTTTCTCAGCCAACTTCATATTCTCCTGCTGTGCCAATTACACCCTGAAATTACCATCTTCTAAAGCTCTTGAATAACTCTACACAATCATGGTTTAAGAACACCCTGTAGCTTTTCTACCTCATTAATTTCTTGGTCTGTCTATTCTGTAACTTCTCAGTGTCAACATCATGAGTAAACTTCCATCTCTCATTATCTGGCCCGAAGAAGCTACATGGACATATGCCCAATTACTCTTGACTACCATGCCAGTTGCTGCCCATTCTGCTCTGTTATCTCTTTCTTCCTACCACATCACTGGCTGACTGAGGCAGGAGACCACAGTGCTGAGCATCACCAGCTGCTCTGCAAGGTACGTTAAAGTGAGAGCGGCTTCTTTTCCCCGCACTACTGATAGATCTGACAGCAAAGGGTGAACAAAGGCCTGCACCCACCTCAGTGAAGCTCACACTTAAAGTGCAATTCCTAATGAAAGCTAGCAGAGAGCGGCCAGCAGTACACATTTTGTGAGACATCAAAAAAAGGACAAAGTTGAGCTAAAACCTAATTCTAGCATCTGGCAGGTTAGTATTTGTACTGGTGGAAAGTACAGCCTCAGAAAGTACAACCTACGACACTGGTCCGAATACTAGTGTCATTTTATAAGTTATGTAAGGATGCTGTGGCCACGGTGGTAAAATTGATGACTCAAGTGACCGAGTCAAATATGCAGCAACTCTAAGGCTTTTCAGAAAAGCAAACTGTCTAGTCAAGTGAGAATCACATGGCAACATGGGAGATGAAAGGCTCATGAGCAAGAGTTACCAATGCATGTGGTTGCTCATGTGCATTTCAAACCAGCTGGAAGGTGATGCTCTGGTAAAACACCTTAAGCAATTCACTCTACTTTCTTCACACATAAAATGTGCCACACCATTTCCAAAGCAAGAGTTCCACCTGCGAGTAAGACTCAGTAAAACAGCAAACCTCCAGTAAATAGTTATTATAAAAACATCTTGAGCTTCTCTCATTAGACTTTATTTTCCTGGGGTACCCCAACATCTGAGATCCAAATGACTTAAATATACTGTAATTTAAAACTCAGCTTTCCCAAGTTTAAGTTATAGTCCTACAAATACTTTCAACCGCTCTATGATTTCGTAGCAAATTTACATTTCTGTTCAGCAATACAGTCTTTCAGATGAACATCTGTATTTTCATGACCGAAGGCTAGAAACCATTGGAAAAAAATCTACCTAAACCAAGTTGATAAGAAAGCAAAACATTACCAAAAATATTGGTGAGGGAAATCTGCCTTCCATATTTGTCTAGAAAACTGAAGTAGTAATCTTTCATGGCTTATCCACTATCTAGTCAAAGTAGCTCTGTAGGTTTAGTCTCCTAACTGCATCTTATATGTAAGATTTTATGATTTACTGCTCTTGCCTCAAGAAAGAAAAACCTGTGCTGTAACAGATTATTCCAGTTCTTCCCAGTGAGGGTGACAGAGCACTGGAACAGGCTGCCCAGGGGAGTTGTGGAGTCTCCTTCTCTGGAGACGTTTAAAACCTGCCTGGATGTGTTCCTGTGTGACTTGGTCTAGGTGATCCTGCTGTGGCAGGGGGATTGGACTGGATGATCTTTTGAGGTCCCTTCCAATCCGTGATGTTCTGGGATTCTGTGATTCCCTTTTAATCAGGAACTCAGCCTGTGTGAAATAATACAAGCACAATGTACTGTGAGGCATGGTATGGAATGTTTCTACCCCACATCTTCAGCTTTTGATTTTAAGTTTTCTTGCCCAAAATATTTTCCTGCTTCCATGACTTCCCTTAGATGTAAACTGCTATTTGCTTTAGTAAAACTGCCCTGATACTAGTGAAAATTCAAGAGCATTATTTTTCACCTGCTAGCATCATAACCCTTGGAGACACCAAAAACCCCAGTGGCGTGATGAAGTTAAAACAAGAATAATCTGTTCTTACTATCTCCAGACGCAGTCTGGATGATTTAAATCCCTCTATCCAATCATTAGGTGAATGGGAATGTCCCTCCACTTTCACGGTGCTGAAAAGCTGCTTTGGGCAGCAATATTGACTGACATTTCAGTCCATTTCTTTGGTAAATTAACATTTAAAAAAATAAAGAGGAAAGAAAAAGGGAGATGGAAGATTCATGGTTAAATCCGTGGTTAAAACCAAATAAACCAACAAGACAGTCTCCACCACTTCCAATTTCTGATTTGTATGAAAACTCTTAAGAACATTCTTCCTCATATATGCAGAGAGGAAGCCTCCACAAATATAGCAGAAAAGGTGACACGATATTTGGACCTCCAGTTACTCATTTTATTGTCAAACTTTAAATAAAGACTTTAAACTTGGGCTTTTAGAGTTGCCTCTGTGCATTCAGATTTTGTCATTTGCTGTTTCCCTGCTTTTAGACTTGGTGCCATTGAAGGTAGCAGAAACCAGGCAAGTTTACCTCAGATTTGAACTGTGTTACGATGGAGCACTTGAAACTTCTGCAAGTGTGAAATTATGACACTGTTAATAGTAGAAATAATTTGTCACGTATGTTCATGTCACTCCCTGAATGCCTGCACTGGCACATCAGGATGTCTGCAGCCTACAGAAATGCCCATGCTGCAGTAGTAGAAAAGCAGACGCAGGCCAGCCGTTACCATGACCGTGTCACAAGGCAGTGGGTTGCTCCAGATGATGATGCATTATGTTGGAAAATGGAAGCTGAGCCAGAATTTCCACAATGCATCTCTGTCATGTTTTTCCAGAAACATGCTCCAGATTCCTTAAAATATAATGAGTCACACAGAACACAGGCTAACACACAGAACACGGGTAGCCTAACACAAAGGTCAGACTGTAGCTATGTGTGTGTGAAAGCACAATTTTGACCTGTCTCCACTCTTTGCATTTTCTTTTGCACTGGACTGCATCACTTTTACCCACACGGACATGAATGGGAGCAGGTTATCCCACTTCTGCAGACCTCCAGCATAAAAGCGAAGGACATGTTCTTCCAGTTCTGACAAAACTGAAACCATGTGGACTTTGCTTAAATAGCTCCTGGGAATCTGACGCTAAGAGTTCTAGCAGGACCTCTTTGGACTCTGGGGAAGGGCAGAAAGGTGAACCCAAGTCTTCTAACTGCTGCATCTAACCACAGGATCTCCCTTCACTGGTTGTTACAGTACAAGGCCTGATTATGGGTCCTCTCCAGTGTGAATCAGTAGCTATGTAGAATCAAACTCCTGGACAGGGATGAATGGGATGACTTCACGTACGTTGCAGGAGTTTGCATCACAGTCGGGGCTGCAGGACTGTGCCAGCCGGTGCAGCGCTCACAGCTCCTGTCTCCCAGTTAGATCATGGCTACGTTTCCCATTTGTCTTCTTCCCTCGTTACTGTTGTGCAGAAGTTCACAATCAGAAGATGCTTCTAACTTTGATTTGTATGAAAACAGTCCAAATTAATCACTAACCAAAAGAAGAACAAGCATGACCTCAGCTGATACTGAAAATTACACTGTAAGATAATTTTTTCAGGTAAGGAGAAAGCAATTGAAAATAGTTCCGCGATTCTATATTAAGACATTAAGTGGGTTAATGGACTTGGGAATATCAGAGAGTATTACATTATTTTCAGAACCTAGAGTTTTGTTTTACTACCTCGAGTAGTTGTAACTAGTCTAAATGCACCAACACATCGTAAAATAATTATTTTGTACATCCCTGACATAAACAATTCATACAAGAGTTCAAAATGAAAGCAAATGTATTCACTAAAGACAACCATGAGACCTTTCAGCCTGACTCACCTTCTCACTGCATCACTGTGCTCCCTCTGTAAGCCAGGCAGGTGCCCACTCTGCCTCATAGTGGGACTCCTTTGACTTTGCAACTCAGTATGAGATTAAACAAACACCTTTATTGCAAACACCAAGATAATGTCATCTGTGGACTCACAATAGTTACTGCTCAGACTGTTAATTCCAAGAAAGGCTCCCTACTATGTCTTTGGTCCATAAGCCAGATGAAAACCACCCTGGATCATTCAAAGTCCTGGTTTTGGATCCTGAAGCTTTTCCTGACAGAGTGGCCTCTGCTAGAAATCAATGACAAGCAGGCTGTGGGCGGTATTGCCAACTGCTTGTCCTGCATTCACTGACAGCCATCCAAACACTTCCAGCGGCTCCTCTACCTCCATTCTTTGACAAATTGTTTTCCCTTCATCTAGCAGTTCCAGTGCAAGTGTAACAAACACCCATTTTCAGAACATTCTCTCTGTTTCGCTCTCTCCTTTCACTAACCGCTATCAGCTAATCTTCATTCCCATTGTATCAGCTCCACCGAGAGTGATGAAGGACACTGGGAGCTCATTCTTCTTGGAGCTGCTCTCAGTGCCTGCTGCAGCCAGAGCTCAGTGTCCTTCTCTGTTCCTTGTGTTCAGCAGCAAAATGCAAGAAATCACAGAATCACAGAACATTAGGCATTGGAAGGGACCTCGGAAGATCTAGTCCAATCCCTCTGCTAGAGCAGGATCACCCAGACCAAGTCGCACGGGGACATATCTAGGCTGATTTTAAACGTCTCCAAAGAACGAGACTAATAATCTGCTACTTATAAAATGGCTTAGAGAAAAGCATGTGGTTTATGTACATTTTGGCTTCTGGGTGGAAGCAATCCTAAGCACAAATACAGGCTGGGCAGTGACTGGCTGGAGGGTAGCCCTGAGGAGAGGGACTTTGAGGTGCTTGTGGACCAAAAGCTCAACATGAGCCAGCAGTGTGCACTTGCGGCCCAGAGGGCAAACCAGACCCTGGGCTGCATCAGGAGAAGTGTGGCCAGCAAGTTGAGGGAGGTGATTGTCCCCCTCTGCTCCACTCTGGCAAGACCCCACCTGGAGCACTGCGTCCAGTTCTGGAGCCCTCATTACAAGNCTGCTGTGGCAGGGGGATTGGACTGGATGGTCTTTCAAGTCCCTTCCAATCCCTAATGATTCTATGGTTCTATGATTCTAATTGCTTAAAGTGATTGGTAGAGACTTTGTTTTTCCTATTCTACAACAAACCAACCACTGAGTGCCTGGGCTTTGCACACCAGATTGGTGCCAAACTGTGGTCCAGCTACAGTGCCGAACAGGCTGCATGGCAATTCCGTGGCCCAACCAGGTAAGCATGGGTGATTTTTTTTTTTCAGAGTTCCTCATTCTTTTTCCAATACAATAAAAACACCCTAACTTAATCCAAACAAAACTAAGGCTGGTCCTTCAGCATTTTAAAGTCCTTCTTAACTTACAATACTGACTAAACCAGGGCATGCCAGCAGCTTTAAACATCTCACTGAGAGTGTTATTTATGCTAGATGTCAACGAGAAAGTTCTTACATCATTTAGATTTCCATGAGCGGCACGAAATGTCAGCACTGTGCCTGCAACTACAAGCTGAGTGTCACCAGACTAAGACCTCCAGGTTCCCACTGGTTGATTCTGTCTGATTAGAGACGACACTTCCAGTGTGGATGAATAAAAAAGCTATGTAGTGCTTCTGACACATCAATCAATAGCTTTCTCTGTCTACTGCGTGGTAGGCCAATTCGTGGTCACTGCCAGCACATTTCTGATGTCTCTCGCTACTTATATCTCATTTTGTTCCTCTGGCATTTCTGGTGTTATCTCCACCTGCTTACACTGCCCTTTCATACTCTCCTCTAAAACGAGACTCATTGTAAAGAATGAGCTGCGTGTTCCCTCCTGTGTATCAGGAATCAGATTTTTCATTGTCTGAGTATTTCAATGAAACGTCATCCTTTTTTGTCCCTCCATCTCTGCCCGCTGTGACCAGTACTTCTTCATTCTTTTGTGCACAGACTTTACAATTTATCTGTGTTTTCCAGAAATCCTGACTGCTGCCACGCTCCAACTGCTTTGCTTTTGCTCCAGCGTCCTTTGAGTAACACGGTTTTATCGTGCTTACTTATTTTGCACTGGTGTACTCAGAAAGTTCTGGAACAAGCTTGTTGGGTTTTTTGAGCTCATTTTGTCATTTAGCTTTCCAGGCTTAGTTTTCTTTTCTCTACACAGTGCTAATGAGAAAATCAGGAGTGTCCATTGGCTTTGCTGGCAGAAAGCGATGTTTGCCACCTATATTGTGTCTTAATTCCCATCACGGGAACAAACCGTGCTTCAGAAGCTCTTCTTACAGCCAAATCCAAGTGTCTAGACAAAATAGTACACAGGCTTTGAGGGCTTCCCTGCTCCTTGACCTTTGTCATGGAGGAGCTGTAGACGTGTACATTGGAGAGCAATAAGGTCAAAGGGTCCACATATGGCACTTACATGAATCATGCCACTCATACAGCCTTCTGTCTTCATTTGGAAGAAATGATCTTCAGAGGAGCCTGTCTACTGGACAAAACTGAGAACTAGCAGATGACCTACAGCAACAGGCAGAAACACCGGTGCGTTCCCACAAAGACCTGCTCTGTCCTGCGCGTTGAGCAACGAGCGAGTGCAATCAGATGTTCCTGAAGCACACTGTCATTATCTGGAAAGCATGTGCTGCCCGGGGAACTCAGGTATTCAAAGGCTTCTCCAGATTTCTACCAGATAGAGCACAGGGTGCACTGCTGGGTTTATTAACCCGCTTATGCCTGCCTCAGAGCAGACATGCAGCTTGAATTGTGAACTTCTCACATCGAGCAGAGCTGATGACTTCTGAGTGTGCCTGTCAAACTGTGCGATTGCTTAGCAACCACCTTGTCCTCGAGAGCCCCAAAAGCTCTAGTACACTGATAATGACAATGCTGTGAGGGCTGATTCCCACCAATAAAGTCCTTTCTTGTTTCTTGACTGTACTTCTATCAGACCCTCACATAACCACTGTTGCCTACCCCAGCACAGAATCACTTACTTCAGACCCAAGTTCTTCCTAATGCAGACTGGTGGTGCTGGTTCCTTTAAATGCAGCCAGCGTGGTGGCCTGTGGTGCTCCCCCCCAAAGCCACTCCATCACTTTTGGATGGACGGAAGAGTGAATAATAGAACGAGAGGCTAGTGGGTAAAGACAATGACAGTTTCATAAGACAGAAAGCAAAAGCCACGTGTGGAGCAAAGACAAATAAAGACTGTTATTCTTTACTCCCCATCAGCAGGTGTTTAGCTGCCCTCCTTGGAATCAGGGTCCAATACACGTAGCAGTCACTCTGGAGGTCAAAAAGCCATCAGTGAATCCCCACCCCCTTCCTTCTTCCCCTCACCATCATATCTGGGCTGATGTTATATGACATGAAATATCTTTGGGTCAGCTGGCCCAGCCCATCCGTCAGCCTGCTGTTGGGAAGGATGTTAGGGAAGAACAAACCTCACAGCACTGGTGCTGTGTGAGCACTGCTCAGTGGTGGCCTAAACACTGGAGTGTTATCTACACTGCCCAGCTACCGCCACAAGCACAGCGCCATGAGAGATGTCAAAGATGGTTATCACGGGGCAACTTCCTTCGCCTTGAAGAATTCATATGTCCTTTTAGGTCTGAAAGCAACTCCCTTCGACGTGAAAAGCCATTAAAAACCACACACAGCCTACACACAGAGACCAAAACCATCTTGTTTTTCCTGACAGTTCTCTGACTTTGTGACGGTTACTGGTGCATCACATCATCTTTAGCCATTGTAACTGGTGTTCCCAGTTCACAGTACTCCAGTTCCAATATCACTACCGGGCACAGTCATGGCAATGGAGGGATATTAGGGCATGGCACAGGGACAGTTTAAATGGGAATTTGCTCTTCTGGGAAAACACATTTTCACACAAAGTCAGTAGAAAGTTTACAGAAACTGCAGAATACTCATGACAACATAAGATGTTGTGGCTCATGTTTTGAAGAGCCATCTTGAAAGGGATGGACCTGCAAAGAGCACAGGAAGGCATGGGTGCTATTTGGAAATCCCATGTTACAGTTATTAGGTAAAAGTCACAAAATCTATCGGTAGTTTCACACTTTCAAGATTTTAACGCTGCTCATTTCTATTCTTTTGGGGGTTTTTTTCCAGTTTATTTTCACACACGGCAACAAAATACCCAACCAACCAAAAAGTAAATTTTTAACACCCCCCACACACACAAAATCCTGCATGAGTCAGGACATAGCATTTCAATGAAACTCGAACAAATAATCCAAAGAATTCCAGAGAGTGAGACAGTACGGAGTCCCTGCTGCAGCTATCTTTACATCTCACTCCCTTTTCGGAAAAAAAACCAGACTAGATTAGAGATCTTAAAAACAAGTTTGTATTTTTTCTTACAGCTTTTTAATTTATCAGTGAGATAAGACATCCTCACTTTGTAATAGAGTTTGGAATGACAGCATCAAACCAAAGCACCAACAGTTTTTAGAAGAGATACTGACATAGATTTGGGCAGTTTGCTATAAAGAAACATCAGTTTTAAAACAGACATACCTTAAATGTAGCACAGCGTGTAGTTTTACTCAGCTGTCCATAAGATGTTTGTCCCTAAGATTTTCTACCTAAATATCACAAAAATAGAGCATTTTTCCAGCTCAAGAAAAAGCAGAAAGTGGTGAAGGGAACTGCTGTGCAGTTGCACACCACACAAGTTTCAATAGACATGAAAGTCTGCCTTGGCAAGAGACGTACAGGCTACATCACAGAATCATAGAATCATTAGGGACTGGAAGGGACCTCGAAAGATCATCCAGTCCAACCCCCTGCCACATCAGGATCACCTAGACCAAGTCACACAGGAACACATCCAGGTGGGCTTTAAACGTCTCCAGAGAAGGAGACTCCACAACCACCCTGGGCAGCCCCTTCCAGTGCTCTGTCACCCTCACCGTGAAGAAGTTCCTTCTCAGGTTGATGTGGAACCTCCTATGTTCCAGCTTACAACCATTGCCCCTCGTCCTATCACTAAGTGACACTGAGAAGAGCCCAGCTCTGTCCTCCTGGCACCCACCCCTCAAATATTTATAGACATTAATGAGGTCACCCCTCAGTCTCCTCCAAGCTAAAGAGACCCACCTCCCTCAGCCTCTCCTCATCAGGGAGGTGTTCCACTTCCTTCATCATCCTCATTGCTCTACATTGGACTCCTTCCAGCATCTCCTTGTCCCTCTTGAGCTGAAGGGCCCAGAACTGAACACAGCACTCCAGATGTGGAGGGCAGATACAAGGGGAGAAGAACCTCTCTTGATCTGCTAACCCCTTTCTGATCCACCCCAGGGTGCTGTTGGCGGCCACAAGAGCACACTGCTGGCTCATGGTCATCCTGCTGTCCTTAAGCTTAAGGCTAGGACCAAGCAAAAGTAAATGACTTGCTTCATTAAGGCTGGATTAAATTTGAAATTAAAACACAAATTAAAACATGTGTCTCGAGATAATTTTTTCAGGATGACAATGAGGAGCTTTCTGCTAAGTTGGTGAAACAACCACAGTTCAGATTAAAGTGTAATGACCTGTTTCAGGGCATCCATAGAATGCAACACCAATTAAACATCGTCTCTGCACTGCGATTCCTTAAGGCTTGGCCTGGAACCTCTTATGCCAATGGCAAAGTCTTAACCCTCCCATCATCCAGATCTTAGTGAGCAGCCGAAAATGATTCTGAAAACAAAGTTAATGACCACTAGATTTCTCCCCAAAATTCACATCAATGTCATACAAGTGGAGCATTTATGCAGAGCTGCCCAGTTTCACTTACACTTACCACTCTGCAGTGTTTAAAAGGCCCTCTCGAGCCTGGTGATTTGAAGTTCTGATGTCTAAAACTCCACCCCCAGAAGATAACTCCCATTGTAAGGGGCTGAGCAAGGCAGCACTTCCTAACCACCAGCCCCTGTGACAAACCTGCCCACTCTCCTTACAATGCTCTTCTGGTCCAGAGCGCTCACTCCTGAAGTCTCACTCCTGCCTGTCACTTGCTCCAGCCGATGATGGCTGGAATGATGCCGGCACAGTGGCCATCAGCACTGTTAAACCTTCCCGGTGGAAGCTGCTCCACTGACGAAAAAGCACTAATGATACATGGGTGTGGAGACAGAAAGACTGAAAACCCACCCAGTTTGGCACCGTGTGACAGGACAGGGAAAGGAGCTCCCAGTTCATGTGGGAAAGGCCAGTGGCAGGAGCCTGGGGCTGAGGTGTACCCCAGCAGTGCTGGAAAACTTGCAGGGCTCTTCTCTCTTATCTAAAGGGCAAGTGTCAGGAGGATGGGATCAGACTCCTCCATGCAGCCCAGCCACAGGACAAGGGACAATGGTCACGAGCTGGAGCGCAGTACGTTCCATTTAAACACAAGGCAGAACGATTACTGTGAGAGTGACCGAGCACTGGAACAGGCTGCCCAGAGAGGGTCTGAAATCTCCTTGTCCAGAGACATTCAAAACCCACCCGGATGTGCTGCTGTGTGATCTTCTCTAGAGGATCCTGTTCTAGCAGCGGGGTTAAACTAGATAATCCGCAGAGGTCCCTTCCAGCCCCTGCTGTACTGTGACTCGGTGACTCCTTGTGAAAGACAGGGTCTAACTTTTCTTGCCATGCTCCTGACTGGGCCAACACAAGACATCTAACTCTAGCGAGCCAGGCAGCTCTGTGAAGGATTGTTCCCTGATCCTGAGATGATCAGTTTGGACAGCACTGTGACTGTGCGGAGCTCCTGTGCCCTAATGTGAGCAGTTAGAAAACAATCGTTCTGCAGGTGATTTCTTCAGCTCCTTCCACAGTCAGTGGCAAGAAGCAAGCACCTCTAGAAAACTACTCCTTTCCCAAAACTAACAGGCAGATTTGAATACTTTCTTAAGGTGCCCATTTGCCCACAGTTACAAGACCTGGGTGATTAGCTCAGAGGTAGACCTCGAAAGTGGAGTGAGAGGAACCCCACCCACAATTACCTACAAAAGCAGTCCTGCCCATAATTACCAGCAATCAACTCATTACAAATCATAACTATTTCCCATGTTTTTCATAAAAACAAATGCAGTCTGTTTGTTCTAGTGCCCCAATGGCTGCTGTACTGAAATCAGCAGGTCTTCCCAAAAACAGGCGCTCAGTTCGGCACATCTCTGTAAGGCTGTGTGTGCTGCAAAACACGTTCAGAGAGAGAGGAAACCATGAATCTGTGCCAGGCGGGACCAGCAAAATCCACTCATCTCACCCCTCTTCCAGTGTGGCTCACAAGCCAATGGAAAAGGAACAAAAATCTCCCGCCGAAGCTGCCGTAAAAGATGTTTTCTCATGGTGTTGCTATGGCCATAGTGACTGACGCTGCTTTGAGAGCTGTGCAGAGAAGCAAGAGGAGCATCGCCTGTTCTGCATCACCTCAGTGTCATTGCTCTGCTAATGGGTCTTCCCTTTCAGGTAACTGTCAAACAGAGAACACCATGCAACTGAACTAATTTCCCCTCCCAAACAGTAGGCAGCAAAAGAAAACCCAGCCCGCCTCAGTTTCTGCAGGCAGAGAGTAAAAGAAACAAAAAATCATCTGCATCCAGATCTGTACCTAGAAAAATCCTCATAGGAAGGGATGGTGGCATCAAAGACCGTGGTGTACCTCCATATACTTGCTGGTGCCACGACACCAGACATATAGGTGGTTCAGACTTACACATGAGAACAGAATGCGGCTCTGCGATACGGGTGAGCACTCAGCCAGGTGCAGACGTTTTCCTGGCAGTCCACTGGAAGGGACAGCTTGGCTCTGAGGGCCAGTGAGATAATTTCTGGTGAGTCCTTCTGCCACAGATCAGTAGTAAAGCACAAGTGGTTGTACTAGAGCTCTACAGCATTTTCCCACGCAGGCAGGCAGTTCAGAAAAGCAGCCAGGGTGTCCATTTGAGGTTTCAATGGCTTGGCATGATCTCCCAAATTCCTTCTTTACTGACATAAACCATCGCAACGTGAGAAATCCACAGCTCAGTGTGGCTGATCAGTGAAACTGTGTTCTGCGGTTCCCTCTTGCCAGTCAGCATTAAACCACCCCTTCTGAAAGTAAGATTGAAAACTAACATTATTCCATCTATCAATTAACTCAGTCATCTCTGAGTTCATATTACGATGTTTGCTTTGGGTTCAGAAATGGAACAGACCTGTAAAGATTTCATTACTGAAACTATTTGTGACCACACAGCACAACCAGCTAAAAGGGGAAGGAACACAACCAGAGACACTACATTTAGTAAGATGTTATGTTATCAGTGAGACTGTCTGGGGGAGAGAGTGTAGAAATGCATTTATATTTACACTTCTGTACTTAAACTTTTGTAAGGGTTGTGGGCCAGGGATAGAACAACTTTCATCACAAAGTTATCCTGCTGCTAAACTATCCTACTGCTAAACCACTGAGGACTCTCAGTGCAATGGTGTTATATCGCTGTATTAGAGTGTGACTTCTAAAAACATTATTAATAAAACACATGTACTTCTGTCAGAGTGCGTGGTGCTCTGTTGTAAGTAGTGGACTCCAAAACACAGTTTCTTCTCCAGAAAATCTATTGGAAAATCTCTTTTGACACAGAAGTCGGGACTAAACATTACAGGCAAGTTGAAGAAGAGTGAAGAAATTGTATTTGATGACAGAGAGAGCAAAGAATTCCTTTGTTCACCTAATGTTTTCCAGATTCAGGGAACCACAGTGGGAATAACATGTCCCCACTACATTTCTTCATTGAGAGTCCTCACAACACCTTGGGCAGGACATGTCACCACACAGCACCCCGCACTGCCCGTGCTGTGAGTGTCGGTGACAACAGCTTTCGGCGAAGACTGCTGCGCCATCCCATAAAGCGTTCAAATGGTTGCCGCTGCCGCGTGCTGCTTTTTCATGTCTGGTAGCAGAGAGCTACCAAGCAAACCCAAATGTTAACGTGAACACCAGCCTTTTTGGATTGAATTTACTGAAACAATGGTTCATCTGTCCTGATGAACATAAATCCCATGGGATGCAGCTGTGCAAGTCACAAAGGAAAATGCTTTTACAAGAAACACCTTTGTGCGTGTTTCCCCATTGCATAGGTAGAAGTTTCTGCAAGATCACAGGAAGAACTGTTACGAAGATGACTTGAGAAATGTCTTTTCACTCATGAGGCTGCCAGATCACTTCTGCACCCAAAAGGCAGTTACGTGCAGGGACATAAGGGAGTGGGCTGACAGAAAGCAAGGGGCCCTAGAAAACTTCCACCCAACTCCTGCTTCTCTCTCCTACAGTGAAGTACCCTCTCCTGTGGTAGCAAAATGAACATTTTGATGGGGGAGGTGAGGAATGAGTACAGATTTCATGAAGGCTGTGTGGAAGGGAGGTGCAGCCCGTGTGCCACAGACACGTTCCTTCTGCTGATGTGCTGCTTACATCACTGAACCCTGAGTAGAGGCTTCTCTAAGGTACTGCACTGCTAGTGCAATGCAGGCTGTTCTGCCTTCACCTGGGCGTAGGAAACCACCTGCCTTCATCAGGAACAACCAGTGATGACAGACAACTGTAACTTCCAACCCATCACCTTTCTGATCACATTTATAAAGTCTACAGAGCACCAATGTCAGTTATGCCAAACTGTCCAGCCTTTGCCGAGATGTTGAATAGGCAGAGATGAATGACTCTGTTCCACTCACCTCCACCCAGATTAAAGCTGTGACAGCCCTGTTCTCTGCCCAGTGTCCATGACAAAACAGAGGACTGCTAGCCATGCCGGGCAAGCTCTCCCCTAGCAGGGTCTTTCTTTCCAGTGCTGCCACTGCTCTCATGAACAAACTGCTACAGCCTGTCCAGAAATGTGCGTGTGTCTTTCCCAGGGAACTTATTCCATTAGTGCTTGGTTTGAAAGGGCTGTTGAAGGTTGGATTTTGTTTGAATTCTGTTGTAACTGGGTAAGAAAAATGTGAGTGATTGAAGTTCCTTTGGATCTGCAGCCTTCTCAAGACAGTGAAATAGGCTGTCATGAATATGCCTCCGGAGTAATGTGACAGCATTCGCGAGTCGATGTGTATTCAGCAGGAATATTGCTTTCATGTCATTTTCATTTTATTAATTTTAATATGGAAATCAGGGCTTCATTACAGTGCAACAAGAAATACATAATAACATAAATTTTCGAGGCACACAAATAAAATTATGCCTTACTGGTTTTCATTTCCCCACAGCACTCTGCAAATAATATAAACAGAAGTTGTGTTTCAGGGTCGGTGTGGCATAACCAATTTTGCTCGGGCAGAGAGCCAAGAAAGCACAAGTTCTAATCCCTACCCTTGGGCTCTCAATTCAGTGAGGCACTCGTGTCCCTGGGTAACTTCTAGAAAAAGCAGTGTAGTTGAAGTCAATGGGGCTGCTTCCCCATTCACACTTTTTCCAATAGCTCGGTTGAGCTGAGGTGCTAAGCTCCTTTCTGTTGGTTGTTCTTTTCACTTACAACAGGAGCAAAACTTAACTGAGTCACAGAGACCTCACATGAGACCTCACATGGAGTGCTGCATCCAGTCCTGGAGTCCTCATCACAAAAAGGACATGACACTGTTGAAGGAAGTGCAGAGAAAGGCCATGAGGAAGGGCCATAATGGCTGGAACAACTCTCCCAATAAGACAAGTTGAGGGAGCTACCATTGTTCATCCTGGAGAAGAGAAGGGACCTTATAGCAGCCTTCCAGGACCTGATGGTGCCTACTGGAGAGGGAATTTTCATAAGGGCAAGGGGGAATGGTTTCAAACTGAAAAAGTGTAGACCTAGATTAAATCTTAGGAAGAATTTCTTGATGATGAGGGTGTTGAGGCACTGGAACAGGTTGCACAGTGAAGTTCTGGATGTCCCCTCCCTGAAAGTGTTCAAGTCCAGGTTGGATGGGGCTCTGGGCACACTGGTCTACTGGGAGGTGTTCTTGCCTACGGTAGAGGAATTGGAACTAGATGATCTCTGAGATCCCTTCCATCCTAAACCATTCGATGATTCTGACTCTGTGATGAGCTGATGCAGCCCTAACACAGTACAACACCAACCTTCCACAGTCTTTAATATGTTTACTTTTTTAACATAAATTCCTGAAGATTTTATGCAATGCTGAGCACCTCTGGCTCTCTTTGACATAATTGATGCTGGAGTTATTACTACAGGAGTGCGACTGAAGTCTCCTTCCACCCTAACAGTCTTTGGTGATCTCATCTGAACTCTCCCATGGTCCTTCTGCTGCTTTGCACACACCATAGCTCTCCCTCTGAGACAGCCTCACATTGAATTACAAGTGCTTAAACTTAGAAATGAAGGTAGATGGATCATATATAGTCCCTGTGTCTTACAGTGGGTCTTGGTGGATGCTCTCAGCAGGAACTGAGGGGCCAACAGAGCGATCTGCAACGCTGCGGTTTGCACCTATGTAACTCCACTGATGCCTTGGAAGTTTCACAGGTACATAATCAGCAGTTGCAAGCCACAATCAAAGCTACAGGCTTCTCTACCACACAGAGAAGTGTGAGATCACACACAAGGTGCAGCTGCTACTCACTGACATTCATCTCTTACTGTGTACAAACAAAGACAGAGAACCAGTTGTCTACTTGCAGCAGACTTTCTGGCACAAGCTCACTGCATCCACTTCATCACAATGCTTTCACCTAACACTGTTGAGCGCCTGTACACGGGCTGGCATAGCCGTACGCACCGGAGCAGCCACAGAACCCTAAAGCTTTTCAGGTGTGAGGGGGCTTTCTCATCAAGAAAGTATGAACCTGAAACCTCACTTCAAGAAGGACTCAACAGCTGGAGAGAGTCTGGTGCAGAGCCACAGAGATGATGAAAGGGGTGGAGCATCTCCCTGATGAGGAAAGGCTGAGGGTCTCTTGAGCTTGGAAAAAAGGAGACTGAAGGGTGACCTCATGAATGTTTAGAAATATGTGAAGGGTGGGTGTCAGGAGGATGGAGCCAGGCTCTGCTCAGTGGCACCCAACAATAGGACAAGGGGCAGCGGGTGTCAATAGCAGGGTCCACATCAATATGAGAAGGAACTTCTTCCCAGTGAGGGTGACAGAGCACTGGAAGGGGCTGCCCAGGGGCATTGTGGAGTCTCCTCTGGAGGCAGTTAAAACCCTCCTGTTTGTGACTTGATGTAGGTGATCCTGCTGTGTCAAGGGGATTGGACTGGATGACCTTTCAAGGTCCCTTCCAATCCCTAATGTTCTGTGATTCTGTGATTCTGTTACTTCAGTGTAATAGGGAGGAAAACTTTTCAGCCACCAGCAGGTAGTGGATCTGGTAGCTCAGGATCACTGTTTCCTCTGGAAACAAGAAACCCTTCACGTAACGGGCTGCATTAGAAAGTGTTGTCAGCAGGCAGTCCTCTGTTGTCAGGGAGGTAATCATCTACCTCAAACTGGTGAGACACATCTGCTGTTCCACATGTCTGGTGCTTTGCTCCCCAGTGCAAGAAGGACATGGACTTACTGGACTGAGTAGAGGAAGTCACTACAAGGGTGATGAAAGGCTTGGATATGAGGAGAGGCTCAGCACAGCACTGCATCCACATTTCCTGAGATCCAAATCATAGTACTTCAGCTCTAGAAAGATTTCTAGGGTTTCTTACCTCAGACCAGCCTTAACATTACTCATGATCTCTCAGAAAAACAGCAAGCAACAGAAATTAAGAGAAGATGGGACCCTACTGCCCTCTAAAAGGCTAAACAGTCCTTGCAAAGGTCACCTTCCCATTGTGAAAGTGGGCACAGGACAGCGCTGTCTGTCTGAGGACTTGGGACAGTGACTTGCTGACTAAACTGCCCTTCACACAGTCCTCAACAGCAAGCACTCAACCTGAACGTTCCTGAAGTGCACGAAGAGGGACTCATGTCGAGCCTTCAGAGCACACAGGCTTCAGTGTGATAAGGAACGTACAGAATCATGAGGGATTGGAAGGGACCTCGAAAGATCATCTAGTCCAATCCCCCGACACAGCAGGGTCTCCTAGAATTGTCCAAGCCTTTCTGTACTCTTTCTGTGGTTCTTCAAGAGAATACATGTCAACAGCTTGCTGGACACCTTTGCAGCACAGCGGTGATCAGGTAAGGGATGAAAGTTTATGGGGTCACAGGATTTCTGTCTGCAGCGCTGAGTTCTGAAAATCTTTTGCATCAGGAAACAATTTTTCTTCTAGGTGAACTCTGCTTCATGCCTCATTCAAACAGCTCATGTGCTGCCACGTAACGACAAGGAGACCTCCCTGTAAGAACAACTGAGAGAAACTGTTCCTATAAAAGAGTGACTGGTAGAATCATAGAATTGCCTGGGTTTGAAAAGACTTAGAACATTGTCGAGTCCAAGCATTAACCTAACTGTACCAAACCCACCACTAAACCATGTCCCCCCAGATCTACGTGACTTCTAAATACATCCAGGGATGGTGTCTTCACCCCCTCTCTGGGCAGGCTGTGCCAGAGCCTGATGACCCTTTCAATAAAACTGTTTTTCACACACTTCTATAAAACTGCTTTTCAGGTAGTTGCAGATAGCAATAAGGTCCTCCCTCAGCCTTCCCCTTTTCAGACCAAGTTTTGATGGAAAAGAAAGCTTCACCTTAGCAGCCCTCAAAGAGCAAACTTTTTCTACCTTCAGCTGAGACATCACGGCAGGCAATTAGGGCTCAGGCTTGCAAACACCTTCCTCTCTTGAACAGAGAAGTCATCGCTCAGCCTTGACTCTTCATGATCTGAAAACCCGGGGAAGCATTTGCAGAACTGAGGTCTAATGTGCCTAATGAATTCATTCCCTCTGCTACTGAAAAAGTAATTAAGACAAACAACCAAGCCATTCTCATTTTAAAATTAATACTATGTCAGGGGAAGGTTTTCACAAGTAATTTTCCAGATTTTAACAACTGCTGTTCACATAAGTCTAGATCGAGCAGTAATGAGCTTCAGTGTAAAGGTAGAGAGCAGATGTTGCAGGGAGCAATTTTCCTTTCTTCTCAAAATAAGAATAAAAACCTATTTACAAGCAAAGATAATCTGTACAGAAACTCTACTGTGTGTGTGAAATGACTTCAAAATGTGCCCACCACCATAAAAGTTTTCCAGCAGCTCCAGAAGAGTAAACTAAGAGCATGCTACACAAGCACTCAAAGTGTTGAGAGAATTCTGTCAAATATCTATTTCCAGAACATGTTCTCCTTGCGTCTTCAAATGGTCATGAAAACATCTGCTGAAACACCCAGGTGTAATAAACTCAATTCCATGTTGCTCATTACCTTCAAATTGTTACTTCTGCTGTAATTAAATTGAGGATTTTATAAAGATAGACCAAAGGAAACTCAAGGAAAGAGTTTTGCACAGTCCTTGGGTTTTGTTAATGGTTCTGTCTTTCAGATGGTTTGGATACTATAATGACAGGTGAGTACAGGATACCTACACTTCCCAAGGTAGTATCTTTGCAACTAATGTGTTGTGCTTTTACTAATTATTTTAATAGCTTAATTATTTTAATATTAGTTAATTAAAATTAATTAATTAACATTTTAATATTAATTATATATAATTGCCAGATTGAACATCTATCATTGCTAGATCTTGTCATTTATTTTCTTTAATCTTACACTGGCTTGATGGAAACAAGGGTATTTGTTTCACACCCTTATTCACAAGTCACGGGTAAACGTTTCTCACTGCTGCTGGGCTTCGTCACGCGTATTTCATAGAGGAATGAGCCCCATCAGGTCAGCGTGTGTGAGAACATGGCAACAGCAGTTGGCTTCAATGTCCAGAAGAAAACAGTAGATAGCTACACCTTGTGAAATTATCCTCAGAACAAAGTTTTCCTCCTGGGCAGAGGGTCACCAGAGGACCCAGGAGATACGTGTGTTTATGTCCCTTAGCTGTTTGCATCAGGTATTTTAACTGCAGAAAGCTACAAGGTTCATTGGAGAAAACATTATTCACTGACAAACATACAGTAGTCAATGAAGACACATGAGCAGGTTTTACTCCTCGAAGAAGCGAACAGAAATTGCTGGCACAACATAAAAGATGTCCAAGGAAGCGATAGTTAAGCTAGGATGCTTCATTACATACTTGGGTTAAGACAAAAGACAAGACTACCACCTGAAAAACAATTTTAAAGACTTAATCCTGTCTTTCTTAGGTATCTTAAATAAGTTTCTCAGCTCCCAACATATTTTCATGTACAGTGTTCGTGTGCTTCGTGACACAAACTAAATATCCACAGATGCTTATGTAGCATTGCACCCCAGAGCCATGAGAGGAAGTTTCCACCAGCAACAAATAACAAGCAAGAAACCTCTCTAACAGGCAACAAGATATTGGACACTGTGCCTGTACCTTGAGCATGTCACATAAATGCTTATAGGGGCTGGAACTCAGAAATACTCGTGCACTCCTCCATAATCCCTCCTATGCTCCTGAGCTTCAAATGAGCCCCACATGGCCACTGGCATTACCAGGACATTGCTCCCTTGATGCTCTGTTCATCCTCACGTGTATTTAATTCTTCGCAGTGCTCAAGGAGTAACACAAACCCGTTGTTAAAGGGATAAAATACACATATGGGGAAAAAAGAACTTCCCCATTGCCTCTGTGGGGCATGTGACACGCCTGCTGGGAGGCGTGAAGATGCTTCTGAGGCTTAGACACATCTTCTGCAAAAGCCATGCTTAAGGAAAATACTGCAAGGCTAGTGATTTAGAGCTTGTCCCCAAGTGCTCAGTTTCTGGCAGACATCACATCCCAACTTTCCACTGAAACGCTCTTAGTGTTCACTCCAAGTAATGAACTGTGCTTCAGCCTTAGTGCTGTCTTAATACGAGCCCAAGCAGGCTTGTTTTACCTCGAACTGCACAGAAACCAGGGCTTTGGCATCGGGTCAGTAAGCTGAACACCCTGAACCTGGTGCCTGACACGTTCATGGCCCTGTACAAGTCAGGGACCAGTATTTGCAGAGCTTCATTTGTTTGTGAGAGTCTGAGTCAGTACCATGGAAAGGCTCTCTTCTTGCTATTAATGAACAGCTGAAGACACTCCAGAAGCTCCTGCCCACAAATACATCACAGAGGCTCAAGATGCTCTCCCAGTGTGATTGCAAATCACACCATCTTCCTAGCAGGTTAGATAGGACACAGGGTGAGTTCAGGCTGACCCATGACAGACAGCAGCCTGGGAGCCTAGCAAGACTTACCAGGATTGAAAGGAGAGAAAAACACTGCAGAAGTTGTGCTCTTCCTTTGCTAAAAACAAGAAGCTAGAGTAGAAAAGGAAGCGAACCTCTGTGAAGCTTAAAGGGTACCACAACTTCATTGCCTGCAGATAAAGTCAGCAACAGATGAGAGAGCAAGGGAAAAGGAGAGGATTGTCCTGATTTGGAGAGGTAATTGCTTCCCTCTTGTCCAATGTCTCTGTGCTTGCTGGCTCTTCCTTTCTCCACAAAGTCCTCCAGGAAAAGAAAGAGACTTGGTGCCTTCCTGTGTTCTTTCTCGCTCTTAAAAAGCCCCGAGAGCACTTTTTTCTCTTCGTTTAAGAATCCACCACAAAATAACTGAGCGGTAGGTTTGTTCCATGTGCCACAAGGCAGTTTCAGTGTGGGGAGGGCAGCACACCACAACCCACAACCCCCATCAGCTTCTTAGTGAATGGGAATTTCTGTGCAGCCTGCAGCCAGTCCGGCTCCTCCATCGAGCCCTAACACAGCATCACTCCCACACAGGGTCGGTGCCTGTGTGAAACACTACCAAAAAGGGCTGGCAAGCCTTCATGGCTGCTTTTGACAAGCTGCTTCAACGGAGCACAGGACATTAGCTCCTCATCTACAGGGAGAATCATTATTGTATAAAGCTATCAGATGTTTCTCCTTCTCACAGAATGAAAATCATGGGAAATGTAATATCCCCTGAATGCTCCAAACAGACCTAAGAACCACTGCAGCATGTGACCAGTGCTAGAGATTTGTAAATGAACAACTATTTTGCTGTCTTTAGGTTTCTAAGTCACGTCCAGTCTGGAATGAGAGCAGCTTTAAATTCTTACTGGGTGTGGTTGTGCCACGGGCCATCCCTCCTGAACAGTTAGTCTCAAGGCATCGCTGTTTGTCAGCATTACCCAGGAAAACCGTCACCGGTGATTTTCTCAAGGTGACAAAGGAAAAAAGCTCACAGGCTCAGACTCACACATATTTTTACAACACAAAAGATACAATCAGATCCATCCTGCCAAACAACAAGCCCGATGCTCTCTTCGGAGCTAAATCCACCAGGGCGAGGATTTCTGTTTCGTGCAGCAGTGACCACCCTCTCCCAGTTATGTGGAAGATGAACAGAGTTCATCTGTCACAGAGCCAACGCTTCCCCTTGCTGCGTTAAAAGGTCCCAACCGTCCTTCACGCTTTACCCAATGTATTTTGAAACTTCATTATCCCTGCCAATGCCAGATCCAAGTCTTGAGCTGAAGAGTGATGTAATCATCTACCTGCCCAGATCTGCCCTACCTACCACGCAGTGAGCAGCACCGCCAAGGGGACCCTGCCTGAGCATACCTGGTCTTGTCAGGTACAGACAGTCTTTAGAAGCCCACAGCACGTCCACAGAGCGATGTGCAATGCCCATGACAAGAAATGTTCTCCAAGAGTGTGACAGTGAGTTTGTAAAAGTTCACAGAGCATGTTGTATCACCAGTTTCTGCAGCAGCTTCTGGATGGAACTGTCAGTATTCTTTCACCACCATAAATGTCCCTTGGCTCAGGCTCTCTGCTTTCAGATGGGTCATTATTTTGAAGGCACAGACTTGCAGCTCAAATGCTCTCTGCTTCTTTGAACACTCTGTTTCCTTTTGCTGTGTTGCCATCCAAGGCAGCCTTTACGAGGACAAGAGCGTGACAACAGTGTTCCAAACAGTCATCTGCCTGACTACATTAAACATCTGGGGTTATTTTGAAAAATAACAGAAACTTTCATCTTCTAAAGCTCTGCACTCAACATCAGGAGACATACTGAAAGAGAATAGATGCCATCTTTCTCTTACTCATACAAGTCCCACTACTACCACAGGTACCTAAGTGGAGTGAATTTCTATAAACTGATGCACTTGTGCTACTCTGGAGTGGGTCAACATCAAGAAGTTGACTCAAAACCACCATATTTTTTTTCAGAGGGATAAACAATGCAGACACTTAACAAGTTGGATGTTTTTTCTACTTAATACCATAAAAGTGCTGGTCTGTTCTGGATTAGATCAGTTTTGAGACATTGAAGAAGCATCTTCAATGAACTGTGCTTTCATAGTTCATAGAAGACAAAAGTTGGTCTCCCAGAATTTAACCTGAAAAGGCAGGGTTCTCACTGGGTTAGGGATCTGCATCAAGTGGACCATTTTCTACACCCACTCAACCCTGGAAATCTGTGCTCAGACTTTAAGGTTGCAAGGATGCTGGCCAGGAATGTCAAAGCCTGATGCACTCCTCTAATTCTGAGTGAACTAACTCTTATGTTTTTTTTCTGTTGGACTAACTGGAGTTTAACCTGATTTTGTGCTGCTGTGCTTGAAGAGACAGTAGAATCTC
Organism: Rhinopomastus cyanomelas; assembly: GCA_013400115.1. NCBI lineage: Eukaryota > Metazoa > Chordata > Aves > Bucerotiformes > Rhinopomastidae > Rhinopomastus > Rhinopomastus cyanomelas. Next base: position 671,543 of record VXBP01010087.1, read on the forward strand.
ACTGAAATCACTGTACTGGTTTCAAGACCTGTTAAAACTATTAAGCTTGTTTGAAAAGCTCAGTAAGTCTTCTGACAAACTCGCCAATTATTTTAATAGCTTCTGCACCGTTGTGGCAGCCTATGAAGTCACTTGTTAGTCATCATCCATTTCACGTACTTGCAGCACGGCCCAACGAAAGCAAGCGCACCGCCCCGTGCCATTTTGTCCTTCGGCGTGCATTGGCATGTTTGTATTGATTCTTTGAGATGATTCTCAATCCCACTCCTACAGTGTCACATTTGCAATGTGGTTGTAAGCTCTGTGAAAGGCCTTGATGAAGATTAAGACCAGCCCCAAAGAGATGCGCTCGCAGACAGATGAATCAAGGCAAGTCTCCGGGCTGCTGTGGATACGGAGCATTTGATGCGCTCCATAAATGCTTTGCAGCTGGATGTTCCATTTCCAAGGGAGACTCAAATTACATTTTTGTAACTCTCTCTAAGTTTTGTGTCTTTGCTGATTGGTAGAAGTATAAGCTGCGCTCTTCCTCTGCGTAAGCAGTATACAGAAAAAGGCTGTGCAAGTGCCTGAGGAGGGCTGCTGATACTTCAGATGCTGTCAAGCCCAGACCATGAGGATGATTACCCACAGCACTCTGAATAATGATTGCCCTTCCCTCGCCTGTGCTACTGTGCAGAGGATGCACCAGTTCCTTCTTGCTCCAACTGTTCTGAGATGGCTGCTGTTTCGTTGGCTTCAGCGTGGCAGTGGGAACAGAGTTTCTGAGAGACTAAATGAACGCTAGCAAACACGGCTGGCTTAGGGAGCGACGCAGAAAAGTTGTTCAGCTTCGGTGCTTCTACATTTGACAACAAAAAAGGCAACGTGAAGTACTTTTACAAAGCTAGCATTTTACTTTGAGAGCAGGCCTGGTTTCCCAGTGTTTCCCATCACTTTCAGACCGGCATAGGTCCGATTTAAAATTAGCTGCAGAGATTTGTAGGTGATGGAATGCTCTGGGGAAATCAGAACCAGAGCTTTTAGCAATGATAAGATAAAACTTGGAGAAAATGAAACCATTCTACAGCAAGGTAAGAAAATCAGTAACAAAAATACATTCCATGGATGGAAAAAAATGCAGTCTATCACAAAGGAACAAGCAAATTTAGTAAAAAATCCCTGGCTTATGCTGTGTGGGAGTCTTCTCCGGATTTCAAAGAACTGCCAATTTCCATCTGTACGTACATATCCAACACACCTTCAACATACCCAAAAACTGTTGGTCTGATTGTGAAACACATATTCTTTCTGACAAATGGCATCAGAGATGATGCCAGAAATGTTTTCAAGATATTGTTTCATCAAGTATTTACTTCCTTAAATACCGGATCCTACTTTTATGTTGACATCACTAGTGTTGTGGGGTGGTCTGTGGCCTCAGAAACTTGCTGTTCCCAACCACCATTTCCTCCATCCCCAACTCAGTTTTACAACATAACCTGGAGGATGCCCTGGCCCTTGAACTAAAAAAATCCGGGTGCCATGCCAGCATCCAGGTTATATCTGCTTTCTGAAATGACCAAAGTGCCAAGCAGAGAGTTCAGATCTTGGTTTCCTATTTGTAACAGCAAATTGGAGGAACTTTGGCTTCCTCTCACTGTTCAGTTCATTTTCCTCTGCTTATTTCCAGCTCATTTTGAATTCCTAGAGGCTACTGATTGGGACCCCTGCTTTCTTTCAGCTCTTGAAGCCTCATAAGTAACCAAATGCCCGCAAAATGTTCACTTCTGTTGACTGTACTTGGAAGTCTCAAAGCAGAAAGAGGATTTCTCAACTGTGTTTAGGAACAGTCTTGGTAAAACGAGCTGAATCACACTGTAAGATAATGTTACCTTTAGAATATCACTCACATTGAGAAAACTTGATGGACCAGCTCTCTTCATAAGTAGAAGATTTGCATTTCAAAGCAAAATACTGGTATCCAGATAGCTACACTGAAAGGACACCGCACACATTACCGATCTGCTCCTTTCTCTGGACACAGTTCAGAATGAGGAAGCAGCTATGTTTATAACAATTGACAGTTCAGAGCCTGAGCACTGGAAAGCAGAGGCTTGTTTGCAGAACTCTTCCTGGAGGTCTTCATAAAAATACTCAAAGCCCTTAATTTTAAATGCAGCACATGGTGAAGTGCATTGAAAGCTGAGAAAGCAATAAAAACTGAAGTCTGCTGATCTTACATTTAGCAGGAAAAGGAAAAGTCACCTGTAAAGAAGCTCTTAATTTTCAAGGACAGAGGTAGAGACAGACATGGAAGTAGTGAAACTTTGAACTCTGCAATTTGCATAAAGAAGGATAGTATTTACCCCAAATCAACAAAGTTGAAGCAAGCATAAGCATCATGAGAGTAAAGGGAGAAAGCTCTGTGGAACAGCAGTCTGCATTCACTCACCTACATTACATGGGTTACAATTGGTGGCCTTCGTCATCGGCATTATTGATAAGAATCTGTATTTTTTTTCTTAACTATTATTTTTAGACATGTAAAAGCCTATCTGTTCAGGCTGGTGTCAGATCTAGTCTAACACCAGAGTTCTAATATGAATAAATTATTCAGATATGACTTCTGAAGAGCCTTTATAAAAAAAAATCTAGACGCAAACCCAGTCAGGGTGACCACCAGTTACTTGAAAAGCAAGGCTGAAATATTTAAATATAAACCAGTGTATTTTCCCATTTAGACTGTTCTTGATCTTCATTCACCTTGTTTACCTTCTTATCTTAAGGGTCAGCTTTTTTTCTCCAGTAGTAGAATGTGTTCATTAGGTAAAACAATTACTATTGGGTCAAACCTGAATACATCAATATTATGTTTTCATGACAGGGTTTGAGGGCTTTTGATTGCTTTTTGCCTGCCATGGTCTGAACTTGCATTTTAATGCAAAATAAACACAATCAGTTTGTTTGCCTTACATCTGTAGGGAAATCCACTAAGGAATTAACACTTCAGCAAGAGCAAATACTTAGAATTTCAGGGCAGATGTCCAGTGCATCGTTCAACCAACTTCAGCAACGCTGGGCAGTTTTAATTTGTGTGCTGTAATAAGTAACATGTGGTTTAGGACTGCACAGACCGAAAACACTCTCCATTGTGCACTCACAAATGGTAATGGCAATGGAAAATACCTAAGTTTGTGAGTGACAGTAGTGCATAAAGTTAACACTGGTAAACATAATGTGCACTTACAGGCACCAAGATATCAGTTGGAATGTCTTAGAGTGATTGGCCTCCAGGTAATTATTCATATTTCATAATACTGTCAAACAACAGAAGAGCACTTGGGCACGAGATACACCAGCAGGTCTCTCACGGGGAGCTTATACTTCCTTCAGGATACAGCTGTCCCGCACTGGTGCCGCCAGTGTGGGCTACGTCTAACCTCAGTGCCATTTTGTAAAGGCGAAGTTAGTGTTCATGGAGATCTGTGCTGATGCCAGAGCTTCATTAGAGCACTGTGTACCTAAGTGAGGCGTCTTTTCTGCACGAATCCCAGAACAAAGAGTGCATTTCCATGACAAAGGTGAATTCAGAAACATTAGGAAACACCAACCCCTTCCACCACCTTCACTGCATCCTGTTTAAACATGGGCAGAGACTGTTCTTTCCAGCGCTGTACACAATGTGGAATGATCTTAGGAGAACTTGTTATACCTGTGTGACCTGTTTGGTGCTAGGACAACAGCACTGTCCAACTAAAACCAAAACGTGTGCTCCTAATGAACTCTGCCAAGAAAATGCACTGCAGCTCTGCTAAGCCTGTGATTAAAGCTAAAATCACTACATGTCAGTTAACTAGTCTCCCAGCAAAGCAAGAGCCAACAACACGTTGCTAGATAGTTTATTTTTCAACAAACCAGAAAGGGTGGTTCTAGTCATTACCCTCCCTGTCTGCATGGCAGCAGGGACCAGCAAACACTGACACACGTTTCGTTCAGCTGCGCTCAGAACTGCGGTTGTGTTTTCATTGTTGTGAACACAGGCAACGCTGCTTGTCTTTAATTCAGCTTGGGATGCACTACAAAGCAGGCTGTACAGTTGTGGAGAAAACTGGAGTGCAGCGCGTGCCACCTTTTGTCTAACCAGCATTTACTCACAAAACCACTTTCATTTTAGACATTTTCCCCTAAACACAGCTAACCCAAAGAGCAAAGATAAAAACGCATGTAATGTGCAGAAATATCACTCCAGTCACAGCCGTAAGACACGAGTCTTAAAACACTTTGAGAAACAAAACATCATACTTCTGAGAGCCAAACACAGAGGTATTTTAAGTGGGTAACAAAAACACACTTGTGCGTACTAATTGGATAATGACATATATTGCTTTGACTGTCAGTTACCACTGTGCCTTTAAAAGTTCCTTTTGTTAAGCGTGTAATTTCACTGTTCAAAAGGAATAAAACCCGCTGCAACTGCCTCCAAGACAGCCTTGCCTGTGGTACAGATCTAACTTCAGCGTTACTTGGAAATTAATCCCCATTGTAGCTCTTGGCACTTCACGTTCTCCTTTGCCATGGGTAAGTCCTGGTTTGTTTTTGTAAGAACTTTTCTGCAGCCTCGGGAAAGTTTATCAGCTGAGCAATACGCCTGGTATTAACCCGTTCCTTCTTTTGGTTACAAAGAGCAGGGTTTGCAAAGTCTGGATTGCAAACTCTGTGCAAAGCTGCTTCTGGTTTGCAACCAAGACCCGGTCTGTCCTCTAGCCCTCTGGCCACAGAAATCCACCAGCAACAGCAGTTTTGACCTGCTATCACATCTCACTCTGCATCTTCCCAGCACTCAGATGAGGGGGTTTAGTGCCAATCCTGTTACCCAGACACAGAAACCAGTCAAAATGAAACTAAATCCTGAAGTAATCTCTCACCTCAGTGCAGGTGAGACTGATCCAGCCTGCATCTTACGCATGACAGAGCCCACATCAGCATTTTTGCGTGGCTCTGCCTGCAATGCAATTTTTTGTCATCACCACTCAGAGCTCAACTATCCAAGATATCAACAATTTCAAACATACACGGACGGAAAGCAGGGGGAGAGAGGCGATTTCAGCCACTCAGACTTAACTTTACCCTCCGCTCCACGCAAGCTGAGGCAAAGAAAAAGAGTCACTGCAAACAGGACACAGACACACTCCCAGAGTTTTCTGCCAACCTCTTGCCTTCGCTCACACAACCTATCCGGGGAGCATCACCCACCCGTACCGAGACCTTTTGCATCAAATCACAAAACACAGACGTGACGAGGTACGTCCCAAAGCACCAACAAGCACGACTGCCAGATCAAACCTCCGCAGGATCACCCAGCTAGTCAGAAAAACTACCGCGCCTCAAAGCAACATTTCCAAGAGCACCTCGCGGTGCACTTGGAAAACCTCGCTCATTGCCCTTCACGTCTTCCTCCAGCCCCTGCTCAGCTCCACACTCCCAGGGGCTGGGAGCCTGTTTCCCCATGGGTGCCTGGAAGATCCCCAGCCAAGTTCGCCCACCGCGCTCTCCGCAGCCCCACTGCTCGCCTTTACCCTTACCCTGAAGAGAGGGCAGGCAGCCTACCTCCCTGTGCTCGGCAGTCCGGTTGCACGCAGGGCGCAGAGTGATGGAGAGCAGGGAACTCTTCAGTGATAATCAGCGCTGAGAGGCTGCTCCTGTGAATAGTGTACATCCTGTAGCAGCAGGCTCTGTTTCTAGCAGCTGGCAGCAGCCTTCGCAGGAGCAGTGATGAGCACAGCTTGAGATCTTCCACAATTAACCAAATATTGTATAGCAGCAACAAATCAACAACTAAAGCCCAGCTCGCAAATAACAGCAAAGTACAATTTCAGATGGGAGCTGAAAGCTTAAGTCACCGAACGCTACATTTCTTCTTCAGGATTATTCCAGCAAGCTCCTTCTGCTATTTTTACTGTACCATAATGCACTAGGTCTGGCTTTTACCCTATTGAAAGAACATGAATATATTATTATCCACACAAAAGAGCAGGTTATTGTTTATGAATTACCAGCCTTCCCAGCAACAAAGGCTATTTTCATAAGAAAACTCAATTTCATTTTAGCTCCAATTTGATTACCAGCTGAAGAAAAGCAGCCCTGCGCCTAAACCTCAAAGGATTTTTATTCATACCATTGAATGGGCTTTATTGCTTCCTTTTCAAAACTGATGTAGAAAGCTTTTAGAGTAAAACATTGACAAAAAATTATTGCGCTGCTATTTTGTGCAATAACAGAGCTGAAGAGGGGCAATGATTTCTCAGTCATCCTTCACTGTACTTCAGAACAGTAAAGGCTGGAATTAATGACAGACCATAGAGAGGAGCTAAGCCAAGGTCTCACAATGCATGTCAAATCTAAATGATCACTATACATTGAAAAGACCCAAAAAAGCCTGCAGCTGATTGATTCATGGCTTTCACAAGAAAGACAGGCTTGAAGAGTTTATTGCACCACAATTTACTCTGAATTATCATAAAAATGAATGTAGAGGCTGAATGTCACCCCAGCACACTCCAAAAACACACATCCAGGGACAAAGTTCACCCAGGAATTATAGCAGTGCTGTTCATGCTACTATAGTTAAGGGTCTGTCACTTTTCTCCTATTATAGGGGTTTTTAGCTCAGCTGTGAAGCTGTGCTCCAGAATGAAACTTGGCACAAAGGTCTCAGTTTGAGAAAATATAATTTTTTAAAACAAATGTAGAAAAGAAACAACCACAAAAACCCCCAAACCTTTCTGGCTGTTTTTAAGTTAAACATTTCCAAAAGCTGCTTGCTAATTTCCAAGGCTTTTGAACGCTTGTGTAACTCAAGATTTGGTTTCAGATTTGAATATTTTTTCCTTTAAGAAATAAAAATTGAGCTGTCAGACTGCAAAGGGCATACATTTGTTTGGCTGCATGAGACAAAAAGATTTGAAAATCCGATTTGTTAAAAATGGTTTATGGCACGTGTGTGATCGAAGGGCAGAACCAAACTGCTAGTATGGACTTTGCCAAAGACACCTGGCTGCAGCACTATGAAAGCAGCCTCTGTACCACTGTGATTTGAATTGGCTCAGTCACTAAATTAAGAAGTCTCCCAAAAAATTCGATCAGCAGATCAGAGTGACTGAAATGCAGCACATTTAAGACCACTGATGCTGAGACAGTTCCCCTCTCTTCACACAGACACCCTAAAAATGCAGCTAATTAATTTTCATCTTTCAGTGGTTTGACATCAACATTTTCAAAGCAGAAGAGGAAAATAAATCGTAGTTGCTACCATAAGCCCCATTTGGGGCTCTTGGGCTAGCACATGAACTTCAGAACCTGAACTACTCTTATGTAAATCAAGAGTTCTCAGCTCAGTTCTCAGTTTACTTCATTGTGAATTTTTTAGCATTACCTGGACTGAGCAGAAAAGCACATTTAAGGCATTCTCCTCAATCTCGTATAGATTTGAGGGAACAAATAGGCTGGATTTGGGCGTTGATCACTAGTAACTATAGCGGAGCCCAGCCCTGAAACTGCGGAATAATCCGTCCCTCCTTTCTGATTCTCTTGCAGAATGGGCACAGCTCGTGCCTGAAGAACCGACAGAGCTGAGCTCTTGCTGAGGTAGATTCTACTCATGACACGGACATCTAGGTCCAAACTCATTAAAGGTCGAAGGTTCTTTATGCTCACTTCAGTGAGACAGACTTTCTGTACTGAGATGATTAGAGTGTGAAAGTCCTTTGTGAAGAGACATAGAAAAGAATCACAGAATCACAGAACCATTAGGGATCGGAAGGGACCTTGAAAGATCATCTAGTCCAATCCCCCTGCCAGAGCAGGACCACCTAGTCCAATCCCCCTGCCACAGCCTAGACTCTGTTCTTGTACATCTTGCTAGGGAAAGTATGATACTTTGGGTGAAAGTATCACTGAAAAATACCTAGAGAGTTTATAACAAGAGAAGAAGCCTGAAAGCCCTTGTTTCTGTACCAAAGAGAAAAAGCAGGTTCAAGCAAAAGAACTGATGTTGAGCGAAATGTTGCAGTTTGGCTTTGTGGCAGCTATTTCTCAGAGCCAGGTATCCCCCTACAACATTCGCTGTACACACAGACCGCTATCAACTCACAGAAGCCGCAGGCGGAGATGTTTTCAAATTCCAATATATGGCTATACTTGCCACGTAGTCTCATCTTACTCATGTCTTCAAGAGTTTTCATTTTTTCTTCTGATTTTTGACTGGTTTTGACAGTTCTCTGAAGAACTGGTGACAATGGCAGTGCATTCCTTTGAGACACGACCAAACGCTGGCAAACTGGTGTGGGAAACATGGGGGAATGCTCTGTCTGGAACAATAATAAAATGGAAAAAAGAATGGCATAAGGCAAAAACAACTACTCAGATATCTTTCCTACTCAAAAAGCTCTAAACCCATGGTGGTTTAATGCCCATAAAGCCCTGTGACTGTTGCCTGCTCGCATAGGTACGTCTGTGTAGAGAAGGGAAGGCTAAAACAAACTACATTGTAAAAAATAGTCATATTTAGGGAAGTACAGCATCACTAGTCAGAAATACTTGTCCAGATACAGCATTCCCAGCTTCTACGCACGATTCTTGTGTTAGGAGAACCTGTACAAGGCCACTACCCAGGGGCATGGCTTTTAGCCACAGAGTCTTGTGTTCTTAGCCCCATTTCTGTGTGAAAGAGCTACTGAAGCTCAGACAAGCAGTGAGCGCCACAGGAGATCGCGTACCGTCGCGTGATGTGTTTAGATGTGTGTCTGTGTGCCCATGCAGACTGTGGGAGCGGCATCCATACACACCCACACAGCTGTGCGGCACTCCCGTAAACCGTGTCCGTTACGCGCAGTCAGGCGCACATGCACGTTTTTGTTTACAGCAGATGCTTTCTGCAAATATCGTTTGTCTCTACTCCCACGTTTTTTTAAACATGGGAGACATGGCAGACTAAAGAAATCTTACAAAGAGTATTCTCATACATTGCCACACCTTGAACGGCTGCGCTGACAGAGGGTTGGGACCCTCCTGGTAATTCAGGTGCTGCACCCTGCCTCTTCTCCCACACATTAACGTCTACTCTCTCGGGTCAGGGCAGGTGTGAAAAGCCTCTTCACACAAGGCACCACACACATCAGCAGCAAACTGCAGCAATGTGGCAATATGAGATGTGGTGTTGAGTCAGTGAACAGCTTAAAGACTAGAGGTGGAGATAAAAACCCATGATGGACTTCAGTCCTCCAGCATACACAAAGCCTGACAGAGTGAAGCAGGGAGATGCCTTTGAATGTGGCAGACACGGATGTGACGGAGCACTGGAACAGGCTGCCCAGGGGAGTTGTGGAGTCTCCTTCACTGGAGATGTTCAAGGCCCACCTGGATGTGTTCCTGTGTGACTTGGTCTAGGTGATCCTGCTGTTGCAGGTGGATTGGACTAGGTGATCTTTCGAGGTCCCTTCCAATCCCTAATGATTCTATATTAAGTACTCTGTCAGGACAGCAGTAAGCAGGGAAGTATCTCCAGGAATTGTCCTCACTGCTTCATGAGAGCATTGCACAGGGAAAGCAATTTGCCAGGTTAAGTGCAAGAGATGTTTAAACTAAAAGATCTTGCCTCTACCAAGTCTTCCTCACTAAGCTTTCCACAAGACAGATAGGGTTATCCATCATTTAACTGAACGTAACCAGGATGCACTTAAGCACACAGAAGAGCAGTACCAACAGAGCATTACTGGCAGACACTTCCCTGCCCCAGGCATCTTCCTTCTCCCATTTCATTTTACACAAGCCTCTGCCACAGTCCTTCATCAGGTCTAATTTCATCAGGAGCCTCAAACCCTCTCCTGTCACATCTTCTGCAAGTAAAGGTTGTGCTTTAACTCTCCCTGCAGATCCTGACCCACCTTTCCCCACCATCGTCATCTCTCACATAGGTGACTGCTGTGCTAACGGAATGCCCTACCAGAGGAGAGAGGGAGAATAAGAGGGAGAATATGAATTTCTGGATGCAAACTGGGATCTTAAAGCTGCCTTTACCTCACACCAAAAAATGCTAATGTGCTTGATCTGTCATAAGTTGACTAGTAAATTCACTATTTGGCCAATGCTGAAAAAATATCCCTTTGCAAAAGGAGCTGACAGTCCACTTTAAACTGTTCGAATCAGACGGTGCTGGGTCATCCCTCTGTTTTTACAGGTGGGATCACTTCTTTATGAAGTGGGATTGGACTAGAGGATCTTTCAGGGTCCCTTCCAATCCCTGACAATTCTATGATTCTATGACTGTCCTACGAGTACGGGCTGAAGCACTGCCAGTCATCATCTGCTCTCCAGATCACAGGACACCTTGCACTTCAGCACTCAGAAGTGTAGAAACACCTTAGAGAAGTTATGAAACATCTCAGAGAAGCTGCACACAAGAGAACACAGAGGCCTCCTACAGGTAAAGAAGAAGTCATAGGCACTGCAGACCTTCAAACTACTAATTCATTTGCTCATGTTACATTATATCGACTTTACTTTTTCTTATTCTTAACTTTTTCCTTTTTTTCAGATTCCTAGAAGTGATCTTAGACTTACCCCGACCTAAAATAAACATCCTCTCAATTTATTTTATTCCTCCCACAGCTGAGCTTTCGAGCAGCCCTGCAGCCAGCACAGCTGCTCCCATTCTCCCCACTTTGTGAATCTCAGGCAGAGGCCATCGCTCTGCCCAGTCTGTGTCTAAGAAGGCTAGAGAAGCAGCAGTAAGAAGGTGGCACAGTCTGGCTGAAGGTGCTGCTGTTATGCATGTGAGGGGGTCAGTAACTCTTCACCAGCACATTCTCACCACTTTTTCTCACCTGAGAGGAGGGGCTATGTGATGTGCTCTTCAAAAACAGACCTAGAAAGTACTTTGTCATTGCTGCTTGCATTGCTACAGGAGGTGGGAACAGTGCTGATGGACATGGAGCCTTGTTATATGAAACAGAAACTACTGTCTGGTGGGGGAAAGGAACAACCCAAAGCAGATAGCAAAGGGTATCGAAGCAGGAGGAGAAGAGGCTATATTGTCAATCAGTGCTAATTGCCATCATCTCCCTGGACACCAGGTCCTCAATCACATTCACTTTTATTACAGGTATTTGCAGAGACTCTGGTTTTCAAAGTCTGGACCGCCGCTCTTTACCAGTGGAAAGTAACCAGCTTCTCAGTACAGGACAGGGAGGTAACCCCCTATGCACTTTTATTAACGTAGACATGATCTTATCGTGGAAATCACAGAACATCAGGGATTGGAAGGCACCTCAAAAGATCATCTAGTCCAATCCCCCTGACAGCAGGATCACCTAGACCAAGTCGCACAGGAACATATCTCCAGAGAAGGAGACTCCACAACTCCCCTGGGCAGCCCATCCCAGTGCTCCGTCACCCTCACTGTGAAGAAGTTCCTTCTGATAAGTGTATGGAACCTCCAATGTTCCCTAAAATCCAGTCTGCACTTTGTAAGGGTGCAGGCAAATATCTGCCCCTTGTCAGGAATCCTTTCTCCCTCAGCTGAAAAGTATTTACTTCTCAAAAGTAAATACTATTTATTAGAAACGCTATTTAAAATCAGGAAGCAAAACTCTCTGTAAGAGCTGGCTGGCAGAAGAACCCACGCAAAGTAACATAAAAGGAATGTAAAGAAAGACTAGCTGTTGGTGGGAGGAATATTCAAAGATATCAAGGGGGAAAAGCGAGCTCAGTTCAGAGGAGGGTTGTGATAAATGACTGCCTGAAGTAAATTTAAGTGGAAGACGATTACCTAGAGATAAGAAAAAGGGCTAAAGTTGAGGACAACTTCCCTAAGCTATAGCCACAAATAGGAGCCAGGTAGTGAAGAATAGGTCCAGACAGTAGCAGCTGGTTTGGGCTAGTCCTGCATTTCTGAGAGAAAAAGATCCCCAAAGAAAATAAACCTCAATAACTTTTGTTGTTTGTGACACAAGGCAGGCAGCTGCATCCTGCTTATCTGCTGCTTCTCCTCTCTGTGTATTAACATCCTGAGAGCAGGTATGTTGGAAAAAAACCTGTGCTCATTATGGCACTAGCCTGCTCTTTTATCTTTCTTTGCATTATCTCAGAAAGAACAGAACAAGCAACACCTTTTCTACTGGTATTTCAAAATAAAAGATCGTTCTCCAAACGTCACGGCTATTGTTTGTGACAGGATGTGGTGATATCTGGTGCAGAGCAACTGCAAGGAATTAGCTTTGTTTGGGGTGGAGGGGTCTCTTTTGAAAATGAACAAGGAGAATTAAAAAGAAATGGAAAAGGACGCTGATAGAAAAGGTTGAGGAGAACACAAAGGGTCTGTTGGACAGCACTTCTATTCTTCTCTGTATGGTGCATTAAGTGCATTATAGCAAAAATAAAGGAAATTTCTTTCCTTCTCTTTCAAGCCCAACGTTATTGAACTTGAAACCTTTAACTGTGAGCAAAGCTGTGGTTTCTCTTTAATACAATTCTGATATTGATTTCTTCATGCATTTCATCGGGATGATTCTGACAGTTTAAAAAAAATACATTACCTTGATGAAAGACACGATTTTTCTCATGGAGAAAGGCACTTGAGTAGGTATGTGTGATGTACCAGGCATGTGAAACTCCTGAAGTACAAAACCAGACATTTCTTGGTGGAGACTCTGCACAAACAGGTCCTCCATTGTATCTGAGAGACTTCTTCTTTTGCAAGCATCTCTTCTTTCTTTGCACCCCTGTCCAATACCCTAAACCCCTTCCTGGTCTACACACCTCTTTCCTGTTGCTTTCCTCTCTCTCCTCTCACTTGGCATCTGTTCGCTGTAACATTCCTTTATTTATTCCTCTTCATGCAGCTTGTGCAGTTTGATCTTTGCACAGAAAGGACTGCCTGCTGTTTGGCCACCCCATAACCATTACACAAAACACACCTCGCATTTTCCATCACAGACTTCCCTTGAGCACATACTGGCTTTAGATACTCTACAGCTTTAGCACCAGGCTCCTCTTTCTCACAGACAGAAGCTCCACACGACCAACAGATTGAAGAGCATAAACAATACAAATAATTCTCTTGTCTAACCCTGTGCATTATGGGCACGATGACATTTTCCCGCTATGTGCTGTGTCAAGATCAAAAGCCTTTCTTGAACTGGAATCATAGAATCATTAGGGATTGGAAGGGACCTCGAAAGATCATCTATTCCAATCCCCCTGCCACAGCAGGACCATCTAGACCAAGTCAGACAGGAACACATCCAGGCAGGTCTTAGGAACATGTGCCTGAATGTATCTTGAGCTGAAATTTGTGCCATGAAGGGCATCAGTGCCCCTGGTAATTTGTAACAAGGGTTAATTCTGTGTACTGCTGGAGTCTCCTTCATCATGCTTTCCTTTCAGGCTGAATTTGTCTTTCACCACTGTGGAGAGAGACACTATTCAAGCCTCTGCAGCAAGAATGTGTCCTGATTTTGGTCTCATGCTGGGGACAAATTAATCTGAACTAGCAGTGCTGCCACCACTCTTTTTCCACACTATGCACATCCCCAAGCACACTTGAATCACTTGTCCTCCCAGCATGCTGCCAGCCAGCCAGATGTGGTCTGGTAGAAGCATGGTGTAATATCAGCAAGTCCCAACTCTGAGATGAGTGGAATTTTCACTTCTGCAATGTTACCTCAGTAAAGATGGCACAGGAAAGGATTCCCTGAAGAACCTTGACCGGCCCCTTAATCCTCTTCTGTGGAGTAATATAAGAAATCCTGCTTGTGCAGCCCAGGAACACTAAACTGACCACGATGTTCCTAAGAACAAAGTTTCCTAAGAGTGCTAAATCAGGTTATCAATCTCTGTATCTACTCTCAGGAAAAAGGCAGCTGCCTAGAGGAATGGCACCCTGCTGGGACCCAGAGCCAAAGTTTTCCTTTCCATTCTGATGTTCACTCCAGTGTCAACACTCTCTGCAATCCTATTACTGGCAAAAACGTCTTTGACCTGTCCCACTGTGCACACAAAGGGTGTCCTACAGCACCTAGAGGCTGCACAACGGTTACGTGAGTATAAACTGGCCACTTATACAGTCCAGACAACTGCATAGACCTAAGGTGCAAGTGAGGTCTTGAGTTCTCAGGGAGTGATGCCCACATGTGTGTGTCTCTGAGGCTCAGACCATGTGTGGTGGCTACTGGGATACCAGAGAAATTACCAACGGCATAGGGTGAACGTGGGAGAGATGGTCTGTGCCAATGACTACAGAGGGGCTGTGGCCTTGAAAGCTCATATGTTCAGGTGCCTGCAGCCGAGAGACTGAGATGAGGAGCCAGCTGTTGGGTGCACTGAGTGTCCGAGCTCAGCTGCTGAAGGGATCCAGCTTGTACACGTGTGTAGACAGACTCTCTCTAATGACTCTACCACAGAGGGGAGCAGGGTGAGGCTCTTTGTGCGAGTGCTCTGCTATCTCTCTGTGGTCCATGTGGCTGGCAAGGTGGATGTAGATGTGACACATACACGTGTTGCCTGTCTACACCTGCTGGTAGCATGTTTCCAGCTTCCCTACAGGTAGATCTGGGACAAGTAGTTGCAGCATGCTCACCTCTCTCAGACTGCTGGCTCTAGCATGATATAGTTTTCTCTAACACTATAGATTATATCAATTCATTCTCTTTTTTAATTCATGCAAATGCCACTTGTCTTGTGGCCAGTCCAACCTCAACCCATGGCAAAATTAAAGTATGCATCCAAGTCACAATAGTAATTGCTGAGTGATGTCCCGGTCCTTTATCTCAAGCCACAAGCCTTTCATTGTATTTTCTTTCCCCTCTCCAGTTGAGGAAGAGGAGTAATAGAGTGGCACGGTGAGCATCTATCATCCAGAGAGTGTCAAAACCCACCATATACACTCACTTCATACAACAGAAGGTTTTCAAAGGAAGGTTTTGCTGCCATTCAGGATGATCTGAACGGACTGAAGAGTTGGCTGGAGAGGAGTCTAATGAGGTTTGACAAGAACAAATGTGGCATCCTGCAGCTGGGGAGGAAGGACCCCATGCAACAGTACAGGTTATGGGTTGATATGCAGAAAAGAAGCTCTGGGGAGAATGACTTGGGAGTTCTGGTGGACAACAAGCTAACCATGAGCTAGCAATGTGCCATTATGGAGAAGGCAAAAGATATCCTGGGATGCATTGAAAGGAGTGTGATCAGCAGGTCAAGGGACATTCTCCTCCCTGCCCTGACCTGACAAGTCCACTTTTGAAGTACTCTGTCCAGTTCTGGGCTACCCAGTTCAGGAACAACAAGGAACTACTAGAGTACAGCAAAGGGCTATGATGATGGGGGGACCAGAGCATTTCTCTTATGAGGAAAGGATGAGGCATCTGGGTCTGTTTAGCCTGGACAAGACTGAGAGGGAATATTGTCAATGCTTAGAAATATCTAAAAGGTAAATGTCAGGACAATGGGAACAGACTTTTCTCAGAGATGCCAAGTGACAGGATAAACTGGAACACAGGACATTCCACTTAAACATAAGAAGAAACTACTTTGATAGTAACAGAGCACTGGAACAGACTGAACAGAGAGACTGTGGAGTCTCCTCCTCTGGAGGTATTCAAAACCTGTGTGGATGTGATCCTCCGCAACCTACCGTCGTCGAACCTGCTTTAGCAGGGGAGTAGGAATAGATGATCTTCAGAGGTCCCTTCCAACCTCTACCATTCTGTGATTCATAAATCCAGGCAGGCCAAGAAAACACTGGGTCTTGCAGATTAGCAACATACAGATCACCATGTGTCTTACTAGGTGGGGGAAAAAAAGAGTGTTTTTGTTGAAATTTGAAATTGGAACTTTACTAGAGGAAGAAGTTACCTTATTCTGGATAGAAATGCCATACTTATAGGTCTTACCTAGAAATAAGAGGTGTGGATGTCCTCATCCTTGAAGTTCAGTCCCCTTGGAAACACATTCCAGTAGAAGTTCCCACTGAAGAGTCCAGGAGAACTCTCTCCTCTCTCTCCTTCAAGAAATGCAAAAACTCCAGCATTTTTGCCTTCTCTGCTGTACTAACTGACCATGAAAAACAACCCCCCCTAACTGAAGCATTCCCAATACTAAAATGAGATTTTAATGCTCACTCTCTTAACATCAGTAAATATCTTCATTTTTTCCAGCTGCTCTCAGTGAACATTATTTAACTCCATTTAAATACTATTGTGCCTGAAGAAGTAAGCTTTGCTCTTCCTGCCATGAAATCCCTTGGAGGAACAAACTCACAACGCCAGACTACGCAGTAAGCTATTACTGCAGTGCTACTTCAGTGATTCTTCTTAGTCCTAAGAAGGCAAGAGGAAATCAAAATCTCAAAACTGATCAAGGTAAAAGTCCACTGAGAATGATATCTCATTTCTGATGTTATCCAGTAACTGGAATTGTTTGTCCTCAGTGTATCTTCCCCGTCGCGTTGAGAAGCACAGGGATTTGCCAAAGTAAGTGTCACAGTCAAACAACTACATTCAGTAACCCAGCAGGGAGATTGGACTAGATGATCTTTCGGGGTCCCTTCCAATCCCTAATGATTCTGTGATTCTAACAGATCTATCCTTGAACTTTTTTATCCTGCATCTTTTAAAAAATTTATACTTTGATTTCACACCATCCTGTGACAAAGTGTTATATAGAATCATAGAATCATTAAGGATTGGAAGGGACCTCGAAAGATCCTCTAGCCCAATCCCCCCGACACAGCAGAATCACCCAGACCAAGTCATACAGTCAGCCTGGGTTAGAAGGGACCACAAGATCATCCAGTTCCAACTCCTCTGCCATGGGCAGGGACATCCCCCCCTAGATCAGACTGGCCAGAGCCCCATCCAGCCTGGCCTTAAACACCTCCAGGGATGGGGCCCCAACCACCTCCCTGGGCCAACCCATTCCAGGCTCTCACC